>JBAMHX010000010.1:12306824-12362529 GCA_037177515.1 Pseudomugil tenellus | reverse complement strand
TATGTATGTATGTATGTATGTATGTATGTATGTATGTATGTATGTATGTGTGTATGTGTGTATGTGTGTATGTGTGTGTGTGTGTGTGTGTGTGTGTGCGCTTATTAAGTTTTTGTCTTTTGATGATGTTGCATCACTTCAATACCCCACAGAAATCAAGACTGTTTATGTTAAATCTGGTGGATTCTATGACTTAAGGCATTCATTGTTTGATGTTTAGCTACTTTTGACTCTTTTCCTTCTGCTTTGGTTTTGGATTTTTAAAGGTTAATCTAAAGAGGTGGTAATTCACTCTGAATGACCCAACACTTGAACACTGGCAAACAAAAGCATTGTCCCATAAGCATGAGTAAAGAGCAGCACAGTGTGAGGATTACTGCATCATAGAATAGAAAACTGTGGCACTGCTCATGAAAGAGATGGGATGAAAGGAACATGTTCAAAAAAGGTTGTAGACTTGTGGGAGTGTGTCTGCCTAGTATTACATTTCAAATTCAAATTAGTGCTTATCTGGGGATAGTTTTGTTTTTTGTTTATACAGGTATCAAAGTTAAGTGTTTTATACATTTATTCAAAAACTTTCATCAGCTTAGCATGTAATGTTTGGTTCTTTCAGTTCTTTGAACACATTTGCTCCAAGTCGTTTTAGATAAGTGTGCCCGTTTAATAACTGAAAATGTAAATGAAGTATTTATCCGTGCTTTGTACATTATCTACATAATGAATGTTTTGCTTATTTGAATATATATTAAACATTCTTTTTGATGCAGAATTTTCAAGCAATAATTATCAGGATGTGTTCTGCTCCTTACAGAGGAAATGTGTAGTATAAAGGACAAGTTCTCATCTTAAATGTTACTAGATGATTTAATAATAGCGTTATATTGTTGGGGGTATTTTGTGTGTTTTTTAAATAATTTCAAGTTGGTGGGCATCCTTTTATTTTATTACTGCCTTTGTAAATCAAATGTGAAAGACATGAGTGGAAATTAGTGATCACTATTTTGGTAATGGGACGCTTTAAAGACATTTTTAATTAATATTGAGAAGCAGATGTGGAGGCAGGGGAAAGGTTTTTCAAGCATTGCATGTGAAAGCTGAAAGAGCCCTGTTTGCCCAAACATAAAGGGCTACTTATTTACAGCACGCCTGCTAGGTCAGCCGTGATGTGACGTAAGGGGTTTCGTCACTGACATGCTAATCAGTTTTCTGTGCAGCAGCGAAGCGCTTTCTACACTCGCTGTTTAATGATACAGGGCAACGACAACATGCATAATCGGTCTGGAGACACCCTGCAAATACAACACTATCGGGCTTCTGTTTATTAATGTGTCTAGTGAGTCTCCTTTTTCTCTGCATCGGCCCCGTCATGCTGACATTACAATTTATGTTGGAACAAAGAGCAAGGATTAATCTCCGTGGAAGGGAATAACAATAGTCTGGGAAAAAAATCACATGTCCCTAGGGTGCCGTCAGCATATTGTTATGGCCTTTGCTTGGAGAAGTTATTGTATAGGGATGTCTTCTGTTTTGCGTGCTCTCATCTGCAGTTGTTCGTTGTCCTTTTGTCTCAAACAAACACCTGTCACAGATATGACAGCAGCACTTGTCAGCTCACTTAAACTGCAGAGGCAGCACCGAGTATGTGCATGAGGCGGTGATGTTCTGCACTGTTTGGCTGCTTATTTTAATTGGGATACTGCCTTTTCACAGCACCATGATGGTATTCAGCCAGCTGCTATATGTAATGATGTACATTGCACAGAGTGTTGTCCTGTGCACTGTACTCTGGATAAAACCTTCACAAGTATTTCACTGTCTACTTTTTTCACTTTCTCATTTTGGTCATGTCACTAGCAGAAGGATGACTAATTTTTAGTTATATTAAGAAGTTAACTTTCAAAAATCCAGCTGAATTCACACACCATATTTCCTTCTACGAAGCCTTTTAGAGAGAGATAACAAACATACAGTAACATAGATGTGCTATTAGAAGGGAATATTGATGGTTTGATTCACTGTTTTGCCCTC
Source organism: Pseudomugil tenellus (assembly GCA_037177515.1). Taxonomy (NCBI): domain Eukaryota; kingdom Metazoa; phylum Chordata; class Actinopteri; order Atheriniformes; family Pseudomugilidae; genus Pseudomugil; species Pseudomugil tenellus. Next base: position 12,360,498 of record JBAMHX010000010.1, on the reverse strand, counting down.
AATTATTCCAGTAGATTGCTTTCATTTACTTTACATTTTCTTGCTGTTGCACCTGATGAAATGGCTGTTTATCATTTTGCTTGTTATGCAGTACTTTTGCTTTGTAGGCATCACATCCCATCATGATGCTTAACATTTTCTCGTTAGTATCATGAAATCCAGAGCATGCTGTCTAAAAAAAAAAAAAGCTTCCTGTCTTGTAGTTTTTCACTGTCGTGTGACTTAACTGAATATAGCATGTTGTCTACATCAGTTCAACGTCTGTGTAGTCAGATTTTATTTGCCATGATGTAAAATGATTCTCTATTCAGTTGGATCTTTACTGTATTGGATGGTATTAAACAAGCATGATAATGATGATAAACTCTGGCTTTTTTCATCTGTGATAATACTTCTTTAGTAATGTCTGATATAATAAGTTTAAATGTTTACTTAATTTTGATCTAAAGCATTGAATCACGTATGAATTTGGGTGTTTGGATCATAAAAAATTGCATTAGTATTTACTACAGCTTACAAATGATCCCGACAGGAGAAACAAACCACATTGTGTCAAAAAGACATGTATTGGAAATTAAAGTTAAAAGACTCCTGACAGAAAGGGATGCTATTATATTGCATTTAAGATTTAGAATAGAATCAAAGTGAAGAAAGAAAGACGAAATAAAAGAAAATATCAATCATTTAATTTCAGAATATAGTGCAAGTAATATTAACACAGAAAAATAAAAATATCTGTAGACAAAAATATATCTGCAGAACACCTGGGATGTCAGCAGTGTTGACAGTTACTTAATTTAGAGCGAAGCACAACAGTGAAGTGTTGCTTGATAACTTGATTGACCAGTCTACAAACTGGTGCTTTTAGCTGTATAATAATCTTTATCACAAATAAAGACAACAGTCATAAAATAAGAACGATTGTGTCGCTATAATTACTTTTCCTGCCTCTTCAAAAGGACACTGGGATATCTCCAGTGTAATTGAGTCACCTCTTTGTGATAAACCAATAACCTTCTTATCTGTAAGAAATTGCACCATCATGATGCCAATAGACTTCCCTTGTTCCATTGTGCAGGACAGATAGAGCACTGTAGAAACCCCATCAAATAAAATATCTTCTTGTCACATAAAAGGGTTTAGATGAAAGGAAATACACAGCATAACTCCAATTCTAGCTCAAGGTTTTAGCAAAGTAAGAAACTTTAAGATCAGGTTATTTGGATGCACAAAAAAAAGAAAAAAAAAGAGAAGAAACGCTTAATACCTGCATGCAGCTTGAAGCATCCAATCTCTCAGTGGATGAGGATTGCTTTCTAAGAATTGCTTTGCCTTTGTCTGTTGTCTCTCTGTCATTTACAGGCATCATGGACTCGGCCTGAGCAACACAAGGTATTCTAAATGCATGGCTTTTTTTCCTACACCCATCCATCATTCATGTCAGGGAAGTCTAATTCAATTCTGGAAGAATGCAGATTTAAACTTTTGATCAAATAAGGGTCAGGAAGAAATAAACTCTGAGAATGATGCAGAAAAGAAAGAGGCCAGTGGACATTTCTGTCTTCTTCATCATTCCTTCTGGTTAAACTGAACAGGATTTAGGTTGATGTTTTTCCCCCTCCAAGCCTGTAGGTTTCCCACTCAGACAGTACTCTGCACAATTACTGTGTGTGTGTGGGGGGGGGGGAGGCATTCAAAATCTTTTTCAATATTTCCTTATCGATAGAAAACCTGAGAAATATAGTAAGAAACTTTTTTTTCTTAACTTCTTTTTAGTAATTGAATTTAACTCAAAATAGAAAGGAACTAAAATGTTTTTGTTTTTGAAATCCCAGCTTACAATCTGTTCTATTTTTATTATCTGCTTGAGGTCAGGTATGAACATTATCTTAAGTATATTTTCAATACAATGACTTTTATGGTTATATTTCTATTCTATGCGGTCTGTCAACCTTCAAAATATATTTATCGACATTTTATCTTTGTCCTTCCACACACATTCAAATATCACACAATCACTAGTTAGGTTCTAATTCTAACTCCCAAATGCAAATCAGAATTTAGTTTATTATTAATGTTTCTGATTTATTGGTCTATGTTTTTCTGACACTTGTAGCAGTAGCGCCAAGGGAGCAGACAGTTTTTGATAGAAAATGAAAAATGTCTAAAGAAAGAGCTGCCCACAAGAGCTCTTTTCCAACCTATTCACTATCGAATGTTCCTCACATGTGTGAAAATTGGTGAGAAATACTCTGCCGTATCCAGTGAATGATGAGCTCTGAAGACAGAACTGATTCGGTCGTGTTCTTGTGAAGTCTGTCCCAGTCAGCCCATTTCCATTTTAAGTTATAGATCAGACATTAGGGTTGCCTTTTTTGTTTATTCTTTTGTTGAATTTGACATAAACGTGTATTTTTAGTCCCATCTGTTTCCTGAAATAGGCTGTTTTCAAGTTGCAGACAATGCCGCACATCAACACAATTCTGTTTTCTCTCATTCTTCTCTAATGGTTTTCATAATGTTTTTCTTATGATTCTTTTATTGAAAATCCATTTTCAAAAAATGAATATTCCATGTTCAGTGTTGAATATAATGAAATCACCAGCTAATGTACACACAGAGTTAAAAAAAAAAAAAAACGCCAACAACAGAGTAGACAGATCCTCATCAAGCACATTCTGACAGTAATTGCAAAGTTTGAGTAAAGTGTGATTTTGCACTTGAGTACACCAACACTTTATGGGAGTAAGTTTGAATTTGTATATTTTTTTTATGTGTAAAATAAATTAATCCTTTTGAATAATTAGATTAGTGAACATCATTTTTCCTAAAGGTGCCATCCCCCAAAAAGCCTAAAGATTGCATCTCTTACTATAAAAGCTTGTCAGTCTTAAGTAAGATCATATCTTCACTAAAAAATATTCCCATGCAGGACCTTAACCCCCATCCTCACCAGCCCCTGTTCTTTAGAAACAGGTAGAAGAAGTAAACTCTAGATTTGTTAATGATATTTTAGAAGCATATTTGTGATCTCTCGAGTGCTCTGGTTGGCATTAATGGCCAAGGCACTGAGTTTTCATTTTCTGGCGTAATGATATGCTTTTTATGTTCACCTTCACTCTTACGTTGATCACGGTGTGCCTCTTAGCAAGCTACCCCCATTATAAATAACAAAAGAGAAGAGTTTGAGCATAAAGGAGCATACTGAAAATGTTAGGGTTCATTTAATAAGCCATCCAGAGGAAGGTACATTTATATGCTAGCCCATTTAATAATTGATGAGACATGAGTTCAACATGTCCTTAATGTTGTGTCAATTTTATGCTTAGCATTTCCCTCAGTGTGTCTCTCCAGCTTGTGCAGCAGGACAATCTGTTAAATCCGTTCTGTTAGCTCAGTTTTGTTCGTAGATTCCACATTTTCCGTTTTAATGTTCATTTGTGGTGTAGCAAGCTATCACTGACATGTAAAGTAGTACACCTGCATGAAAGATCAAACAAACTCTTTTGTTTCATTGTGTAGTCATTTTGAAAATGTATAGGTAAACATGTGCATAATAAATTACATGACTTCTGATAGATAGAGATTATAAAGTCAGAGAAACTATCCAAATATTCAGCTGCACTGAATCAGAAGTGAAAAAAAAAATCTTGATGCTTCAGCTCATTTTTTTTTTTTACTTCATCTAGTTCTACGCAGTGGCATGTTACACAAATGCAGCAGTCACTCACAGAACCACAGGGGCTGAGTGAGAATGCTATCTGCATGGGGTCAGAATAAGAGGGTAGTGTGTGTTATGTAAGTGTCTCCCTGGTCCTGCTACCCGCTATGCATAATGAATGCCTCAGACATGCTTTGTGTATTGAATTAAAATACAAACCAACAACGGTTTGTCTTACATCGCTGCTCAGAAAGGGTCCTAATTCAATATGCTTAAAAGCATTGTGCAGTTTGGACCAAAGCCATGTTGGAAACCAAAGAGAAGGTTATTCAGAACTAGAGAACATTAGAGGCAGATAAAACTACCGTATTAGTCCCAAACCCATAAATGAAATTAAAAGTAAAAGTAAAATGTGCTGTGTGTCAAAGGAACTTATATTTTTACCTTGATTAGTTTGAATGATTTATCAGCAGCCTCATTAAAATCTTACTTTACCTCTATAATTATACCAAAATAGTGTCTGAAGTGTTTTTAGTGGTATTGTGCATTTGTGGAGATAGAAATTTGGCCTCTGAAATTCTACACTGTGGCACTTCAATGTCAAATGACAAAATCAACCACGACAACAGCTACTCGTTGACCCTATAATGTAGAAGCTGCGATTATATCGAGTTCAGGAAAGCAGGTATGTGAGGATTAGAATCCCATGTACACAAATCATTAGAATCCTTTCTCCCATATCTGCCTAGCATCAGATGCCTTTTATTTATGTGATAGACTCGCTTTATCCTTTCCAAGCACCCCCCCACCTCCAAAAAAAAAGATAAATTGAAGTTGATAGGAAAATATTGTATAAACTTATAAAATGATTATGTGAAGTAACTGTAGAGCGTGAAGGAGCAGGCATGGCATTGAATATAGGCTAAGGTTCTGCTGTGCACCGTTGTGCACCTGCATATTTCACATGCTGATAATGCTGCTGTGTGAAAAGCTCTAGATGGTTTCTAATGCTTTCTGACATCAATTATTTATCAGCTCCCCTACCTTGTCATCTGCGTCCTTATGTTTCCAACTCTATACAACGCTGTTTATCACTGTCATTAAGTACATTCCTTCTCTTTACTTTAAAAGCCACGCTTTCATTTGACTTTTTCAGGTCACACTTTTTATTTTTCTTGTTGTACTATGCTAATGTGCAATAAGGTTATGGAAAATAACTGACCTGAATGTTTTTTTCTTCTTACTTAACCAAGCAATTTTCTGCTGTCGTTTAGAGCGTTGATGGAAATGTTGTGGTGAGGAGTGATGCTCGGGTGTCCTCCCTCACTCTGAAGTATGTGAAGTATACAGACGCTGGTCAGTACCTCTGCAAAGCACGAAGTGCCATTGGGGAAGATGCTCAAACAGCTTATCTGGAGGTTCACTGTAAGTATTTCAACCTTTGCTAAATGCTAAGCCTTAAACAATGAGAATATAACAGTAAAAGTAATTTTTACTACACCATTGTGAGTCATCTTGTTTTTTATAACCAAGCTAGAAAAAGTTTGTGTCCAATAAATGCCTTTTTTTTCTTTTCTTAGATACTCCTAAGATCCATGGAACTGTGGCAGTGTATTCCTGGGAGGGGAATCCTGTCAATATCAGCTGTGAGGTCAAAGCTTATCCCACCGATGTGTCTATAGCATGGCTTAGAGATGGACTGCAGCTTCCCAACTCAAACACCACTAACATTAAGATCTTCAGAACTCCCTCATCTAGCTATCTACAGGTACACCCTGCAGCTAAAGAGCAATATGCACTGCAATAAATTTACATATACAGAGTTATTCAACGTGCGGACACACCTCACATACCCCCACTGTGTGTCATCAAGATTTCATGAGCACAGACTTGGCGTGAGGGGTTTTCTTTCTGCTCCATTGTGGAAAAAAAACCAGACATGAATAATTAAGCTCACAGCAACACATAAAAATAGGCTACTCTGATAGAGAAGCACAGAGGTCACCTTCATAATGTTTTACACTCAACTTTGTTCATCTGAATAGCTACACTGGCCCTCATATGTTTACTGCTTCATTTTCTCCTCCATCCAGATTAACCCAGAGTCTGAGAATGATTTTGGAAGCTATAACTGCACTGCCTCAAATGAGATGGGCACAGAGTCCAAGGAGTTCCTGCTCATTCAGGCTGGTCAGTGATGATGCTTTCATTGTATGTTGTAGCATTGCTTCTTCTTAATGTGTAATAAAGGAGACAGGTCACTTAAACTGTTAGAAAAGTGTCTTAAATGTATTGATACATATAAATCAGTAACTGGGATTTCTGTTCTCGCTCTGGGCAGAAGGAACTGGCTTTTTACTCATCTGGTCAAAGCATTTACTATTTGAGATTGTATCCAGCAGCTTTTGTTTAAATTGATAAGACATGACTGATTAACACTTCCAACCTGTAGTTACAGCAGATTTAAATGTTACACAAATCAGTGTGGAAATAAATCTAAAACCACATTACAAAGAATAATATCATTAAAGCTGCAGCACTTCATTGTTACATCATATTGTTACCTCAACCGTATGGCAAATGGAACGGAGAGCAGATGCATAATGGCGGTCTTAAGCCACAATATGAAGAGAATGAATTGAAAACGCCACATTTTTCACTCAGAGCAGAACATGGGCAACCACAGTTATTACAGTGTGCCCTCTCATTTCCCAGATCAAAGTGATCCAGTAGAGAACAGAGCTCACACACAAGTGTGTGGATCCAGGGCAGCCACCAGTACTCTGTATGGGCCATTTCAGTTGGCTCAATAGTTTATATAATGTCATTTTCTTGATAATGGGGAGAAAAATCCAGTTTGAACAGAGATGTTTTTTTTTTCTTTTACATTTGACAAAGAGGGACGTAACAGAGTAACACATTGTCAGAATAAAAAGCTGTAAATGACCCAAAACATTGACCAGATTCATTCACATCAAGCTGTTACAGCATGTTAATTAAAATATCACACATTTTATATATTATCCCAAATTTTCCCTATGTGGGACACTAAAAATATTTAATCCATATATATTTACAAAGGTAAGTACAATGCCAGTCAGTAAAAGTCAGTGAATGACCCGATGTGACAGATCACATCGTTGGAAGGGACCGTTCAGATCTCAGCCTTACTAATAATAACGTCTCATTTATTTGCAAATCCTGAGGATAAGTAGAAGTACTATTATACATGTGTCCAGGTTCTTAAAGTCAGAAACTGATTCCACACAAGCAGATTATACTAATGGATGTTTGCTGTAATCATGTTTGCTGCAAAACCCATTTTCTGTCATTATCCAGGTGCACTTCCTGTGCTCTGGTCTGACTTTTCTAGCAGTGGTGGAAATTTGTGCTCCTTAAATATAACATGTACAAGGTAGTGGATGTTGAGATTATAAGAAACCAACTCAGCATGACATGTTCCCCAAAAAGTTTTTTGCCATGCAGGTGTTTTTATATATTTTACTCCTCTCTCCTAAAAAGCATAATCATGGGGTCCACTATGGATGGTAAAGGTACTCTCACGTGCTTTACATTTCCAACAGAAATGATTTAGCAGTATTTATACTTTATCAGGAGGAAGATGTGTGAAATTCTACAGATCATGCATTAACACAAGCTTAATTTAATTTTTTTATGCTGCTGCTTAAAGCTCTTCCATTCAACAAGTTACTCTCGTCAGCCGTGTGCAGTTATCGATATGACTTTATTAGTGAATCTGTACTGGACACAGTTGGTTATAAAAGCATATCCCGTACTCACATTTTCTGAAATATTAACATCTATTCAGGATTGAGTCCAGTCGACAACGTTTGGGTCTGGTAACTGATTTTATTAATGAGTTTTTGCACATTGGGAGCTGTGAACTCAGTCTTTCACTTCAATGCAATACTGCTGCAGTACTGCAGTTTTTGTGGTAAATGTACTGCACGTCCTCTGTTCACAGAGGTCCCATCAGCTCCATCCATCGTGAGGGTGAGACCCTTTTCCACCACTGCATTCGTCGAGTTTGACGAGCCCGAATCCACTGGAGGAGTTCCCGTCCTGAAATACAGAGCTGAGTGGAGGATAAAGGGTAGAGGTAGCTGGTTGCAGAAAGTCTACGAGGACCAAGATGGTAAAAAAAACATCTTCTAAACACAAAACCTCTGTTCAGCTATTTTTCTTTGCTTTTCAGATAATTTGTCCTTGCTCTTCGTGTGGACATGTCCACTTTTGGAGCATCTCTAAACAGATTAATTGCTTGTTTAAACATTGCTGGAGTGAAGTGAGAGCTGAGTTAATCAGTGTTTGCCTGTGATGGAATTAATTATGCATGTATTATTGGAACAAGAGATGAGTGTTGGACTGGGCATCAAAATTATTAAGAAGTTTTGATCAGGAATTTTGCTGCCTCTGGTATCGTAACAGGCTTCATTAATGAGCTGACGATCACAGGCCTGAAGCCAGACAACAACTATGAGGTGAAGCTATCAGCCATCAATGGCAAGGGTGAAGGTGAAAGCAGCCCACCTGAATTCTTCAGGACAGAGCCTGTCCGTAAGTACACAGTTTAAAACTCACAGCTTTTATCAGACCTTTAGTTCTAATGAAAGACCTAAAATGTAAAACTTTTTTGCCACGTTAATGTTAGTCCAACGGCTGTTTGGAGAAGTTTGCATAACCATAGATGAACAAAACTCCCATATGATTCTTTTCTGTTGTGAATAATTTGTGCTTTTTTTGCATTGAGGTGTTTTATGTTTTTGTCACCCCTAGACTGTGCCCACTAGGTGCAGAGTAGAGATATCTTTTTTTTTCCCCTCATCCATCCTTTCACAGTGTTGTCCCCCACCCCCACCCCCTTCTGCAAAAGGCCTGCCTCAGATGGCTGCGCTTCAGTCATCCTCATCCAGTTTTGTATATTGTACAAATGTTTTGTTTTGAACTTGGATGGGTTGTATTGGGACAAATTTTGCTGTGCTGAAAAAGAAATAAAAAATTCTGTGAACTGTACCTTTCCAGACCTAACCCGACCTTGTCTCTCTACAGCAAATACATCAATGCCGTATTTTGTCCATTTAGTTTTTGTGCAGGAAAATGTTGAACTCTTAAGACCTCATGAGGCTCATTTACCGTGAGGCATAGCTCATTTAAAACAAGCTATTGCCGTTTTACAAATGGAATTGCATGCTAATTTAATTACAAAACACTCTTATTTTAAGCCTGTTGCCTTACAGGGTTGTTTCAGGCTCATTTTGTCATAATTTACCCGAAAACCATGAACCATAATTTCTCGCTTCTCTACAAATCACTCTTGAAACAAATCTTTAACCCATTATTTAGTTGTTAGTGCCCTCTATTGGACAACGGTTCTCACTGTTAGGGGGAAGTGCTTCATACAGCCTGTATGGTAATCATGTCATGTTCTCATTTTCCAGTTATTAACTCATCTTTTATGTCCATTTGCTCATCTGTATGTTGTATCCTTCAGGCCCCACTTACAAAAGTAAGTGATTATTCTCTACTCAGAACTGGGTGCAGTTTTCCTCAGTTTGGGTGGTAGTGTGTTAGTTACAATGCTCCCCGGAAAATAAGAAATAAGAAGGGCTGTATTTAATTATTTTGTTATCCTTTTATCCTAAAGGTTAATAATAATATGCAGGAACACAAGACATTTTTAATAGAATTTATTGCATTTTACACATTTGTCTGTTCAGTTATTGATATATTTTTTGTTACATTTAAAGCCAACTTTTAAAGATCTTTACTTTTTTGTGGAGACTGACCCTTTCTCCTCTTAACTTAAATATGGCAGCCAGTCAGTATCTAAATTTCTAGAGCAAACAGTCAGAAATGAACCTTCATCGATTCTTCAGTTGAGCTGTAATGCAAAGATTCACATATGCAAAATTATTCTGATTGCCTTTCTCGTCTCACATCTCCAGACGACATTTTTCATTTTTTTACCGAAGGCGCAGGTTTGTTCTGTAAATGGAATAGTAGAGGATTAGTTTCTAGTGCTGTAGCTGTGTCTTGACAGGATATCCCCGTCAGCCCTGCTCATTAGCTGCATTAGTGATAACTTTATCTTTGGAGGTGTATAGTTCCTCTTTTCATCACTGCACTATATTCCTCTATGTTGTTACTCAACACAATAAAACAAGATTCATGTGAATCTCATCACATAAGTTTACAGTTGATACATTCAAATATAGATAATAATATTCATATTAGCTTGTAAAATAATTGACTTAATGGCATGTGATGAATGAAGGCAAATCTCTGCATTTCAAGCGCTGCATATTTTCCCTCTGGCTTTAGCTGCCTGGTGAATGCTTGAATGTTTATATTTGGATTAGACCCATCAGCACTGATTAATCAGTCACTTTGCAAATGATATATTCCCTTTAGTTTGAAAGATGACGCTCTATGTATGCCTGATGCACTTTCCATAACCACAACCCAAAAGGAGAAAGTAGTATGTAGCTTACCACTATATTTACAGATTGCCTTGTGTTTTAGGTTGGATCAATTCAGGGTTTGGTTTTTTTTTTGTCCCTTTTTGTGTCTCATATGTCTTCTGTGTTCCTCTTCTTTACCCAACCACTCACATGTGTCGTTTCATGTTATCTGTGACTGTTATTTGGCTTGCATGGTGCTGATGATTCCCTCCACTCTGCAGAAGGTAACTTAGTTTAGTAGATTGTTGAATGAAGTATTTCTAAATCATTTCTAACTTTAACTAAGAAGTTTGACAATTTAACACCACTCTGTGCTTTTATGCATCAGTGTAATGGATTAATCAGTCGTGTTGACATTTGCCACTGAAAAATACATTAAATTAAACCAGAGCTGTCTTCACAATCTTGTACATGTGCATAGTATTGATAGTGTTACCTGAAGAATTTTATCTTTTAAGTAATTGGATTTTAAAACTATAAATCAAGTATTGAATGTTAAACTTCAAGGAGAACTAGTGAGAGCTTGAATTTTTTTTCTAAATAAGATTGCTTTCTTCCTGCAACATACTAAGCTCTGGTTTTCAATCAAGGACTTTTCATATTCTTGCAGCATATTGTTCACATTGTCAGTCAAAGGTTTAGAGACATTTTCCCATTAGATTCTATATGTTTGGCCAAACTTTGGACTGGTAGTGCATTTAACCCCTCAGCAGCTTACATCCCACGCTTTCGAGGCTAAATCCACTAACTAGCTCTTCTGTACATAAAATCTTGAGTTCCTCAGTGAGTCACTAATAAATTATCTAATGGATAAAAACTAAATAACAACCTGTTATTGTGGTAGAGTTTCAGTGGTGATATGATGATAAATTCAGTTCCATTTCTAATAGTTGTATTTTTTGGGCGAACTACATAAAACATTTGAAGGCTTTACAATTAAATCTGGTTGTTTTAACATTATTATAATATTTCAGTATCAATAACAATGTCATGTCCAGTAAGTGGTAAAATTGAATAATGTTTAACATAATCACTAGTTTAAAGCTGTTTGAAGCCAGGGTTACTGTTTGTATCATAAAAATACTTGATTCATCCTTTCATTCAGTCTTTATGCCGCTTTGTCCAATCAGGTCTTATGGAAGCTGGAGGCTCTCCCAGCAGTTAGCAGGCTGGAGGCGGGCTACCCCCTGGACAGGTCGCCAGTCCATCGCAGGGAACTTTATTTATCCCAGAGGGAAATTTCAATCGTGTCAATTTCATATTTGCAAAAGAAAAAAGCAAACACATTTGAATGAAAATAGAAATTGCGGACTAGTTAACTAGATGGAAGTGAAGAGCCCATTATTCCAATTTCGTTAAGAGTAAACCTCAAGGTGTGATTTGTCCACTCTACACAGAGATCTCAAAGAAAACTTTAAGTCTGGATGGTGACTGAACAAGGAGACTCGGCTACATATCTTGACGTTAGAGTATACCAGTAAGGTAGTAAACTAAGCAGGAGCAACAGATCAGACAGAAAAATAAATGTTGTGTCCTGCAGTTTTATATTTGTACTGATTAATTTCTCATTTAAATAATTAAAGGATGAAACCTGTCTCTATTTCAAGATTAGGATTGACTTCATCCAGTGGATGTTTTCAAATGTTAAACATATTCACTGGTAAATATGAACACCACAAGCCTTGTGTCACCATATTTTTATGCTGAATGTCACTTAGCAACTGCAGCAATACAGTCATTCAGATGAATCAGAAAAACATGCAGTCATGTGTCACTTGCTAATTAGTACAACTGGACACAATACCTTGAGGCAGCTGCGTAAAGGTCATGTGACCCAAGAGGACCACAGGAGAGGAAGCGATCAGTTAATTTTACTTCTACTCTTTGCTATGTCATCTAAGAGCTCATTTAAATAACCTCTGTCTTGCTTTTATGTGCTTGCAGGGAATCCCAATCCTCCTAAACTCGAAGGGGCACTGCAGTCTAAAGGCAACTCCCTCAAAGTCAGCTGGATCAAGCAGGATGATGGTGGTTCCCCCATCTTACATTATCTTGTCCGTTATAAGCCAGTGAGTATGGTGATTCAAGCTAAAATAAATAATAAGTCTCACTGAGATGCAGTTGATTATATATTGTCTTAGACATATAGTGTGTAATATTACCTACTGACTAAAATGCAGTGCGATGTTGGTTGCAATGTGTGTTTGTTGCATCAAAATGGTCATGAGCTTTTTTAAGAATAACAACTATACTTTAAATGATGCTTGAAAAATAAAAAATATTATTCTTTTTGTTTAGATGCAAGTATCAGAGTGGAAACCTGAGATTCGGCTTCCTAGTGGCAGCGAGCATGTAGTCCTCAGTGGATTGGAATGGGACACAGACTACGATGTCTACGTAGTGGCAGAGAATAATAGGGGGAGGTCCAAACCGGCAACAATGTCCTTCAGGACATCGTCGGAGCCAGAAGCCATCCCAGGTATCCTCCCACTGTTCACTTACACTAAACTGAACTGAACTACCACAGAAATTTGGAGCCAAACTCAAAGCTGAACACCAGAGAGTCTATTTTTAACTGCAGCTCTGCCAGGTGAATGAGGACTAAATAAATCTAAAGAAAAAAGATTTTCAAAAAGGAATTGAGCCAGAAACGATTTTCCGGTTGAATTTTCCCACTTTAAAGTTTGGACAGGCCTCGCTGAATGAGCTTGAGTTTGTGCTCTCAAAACTGGGACAGGCACTTTCCAGAGATGAGGAGATGATTTCCTCTGAACGACTGTGCCTTTTCTTTACCTTACTGTCAAATAACAATTAAAATAGTTTGTTTGGGAGGAAATTTAAAATTACCCTTAATTTACATGTACGAGCAGAACTTAACTTCAACAGAAATCTTATTTTTTAACTAACAGTAGAACAACCACACTGCCGTTTAAATTCCCTTTTAGATGCCAGACCCTGTTGAGCTCTTCGCTGAAACTTCCCAGCAGGCCATGTCTTCTCACTTTTTCTAATTCATCTTCCAAACTAAGGCATTTTCCACTCACTCACCAATGAGTCTCCATCTATTTAACATGGCGTAGTTTCCCTCTTTTTCTTTTTGTGTGCTGTGCTTTTGCTTTAATGTGTTGCTGTATTTAATTTTATCCCTCAATGCAGGAAATCAGTTTATTATTTCTCTTTATTTTTCACTTTTGGTTTTCAGACTTGACACATTTTCACGTTCTCTCTTCCTCTGTTTTTCCCACCCTCTCTTTTGTTTCCTCTTTGTTTCCCTTTAATCCCCCTTCCTTCTTCCTCTATTCTCTTTTCCTTTTTCTCTGTGCTCCCCCCCCCCCTCTCAATGTTCCTGCTCTATGCCTGATCCTGGACATTGGTGTGGTGGACCACGTGATCATGTTCGTCCTGACCTGTGTGCATTTTGGTCTGGGTTGTGCTGTCTCCACCCTCAGCCACTCAGGGCTGTTCATCTGTGACATGCACTGTGGTATCACTCATCTTGTCCCTCATCACTGTTCTATTGCTATCATAGTTCACATGTGTGGGACTTTGGTCATAACAGTAGAGGAGAGCTCGCCTTCTCTCTGGCCTGGCTGTCTCTCTAGGTGCTTTCACTCCTTAAAACAGACTTTTATCCGCGACAGACGTGTCTCTATTAAGGATGACAAAACCATGTCGTGTTGCTTCAGAACAGACCAGACCAGACAGATGAATTGAACCAAAGGCAGTGGAAATCCTGCACCTCCCACTGATTCCCTCTGCTCAGCATTAGCCCAGCTAGACAACAGAAAAGAGTGTCAGTTTACAGTCACGAACAATAGAAGAATCAAGCTGAGATTATTTGGTGAAAAAAATAGCACATAGAATCGAGTGAGAGCTGACTTCTAAACATGTACGTTTACAAAAACAGTGTATTATATTCTATAATGTCTCACAAAAGGATGCAGATGTACTGTAAAAGTTTGTAAGGTTAACATTTACATTATGGGAAAGACAAACACCTAACTGAAAATTAAATGTTTGTAATGTTTATATTGGAACAGATTGATAAACTGTATGCAGAATCATTGTAAGGAAACTTATTTTTGTGCAGCTTACTAAGACCGATGTTTAAAATGCATGTGATGTTTATCAGATGCCGTCAGGAAGTAGAATTGTTTTGATACATTTATACAGTAATGAGGTGCTTCACTCAGCTGCATTTACGTACATTGCTGACATTGTTTACTTGTTTATCTGCATTTACAGAGTAAAGTTTCTGTAATATATAAATATGACAAAGGTGATATTTCAGAGAGCTCTACTTGCTTTCGCTGTAATGAAAGTGGACTTTACAAGGGATGAGGATGTGGAAAGCTCTATGAAATCTGAAAAACTTTTTCATTCTGTATCAATACAATAATCTGCATGTAACCAGCAACACTGCAAGCTCGTCTTTCTAATACCAAATAAATGGGTTGAATATATATGTGTATGTAAATATACCTTATGTGTCTTTTTGCAACAGCTGTTTTCATATTAATTCTTCAGCATGTTTCAAAGTTGCATAGAATTAAATGAATGATTGTCTAGCGAAACCTCAATCTATACAAAACATGTTAAAATCATCTGAGACTACTCAAGAGTGCTCACACTTTAGCAGGTGAGTTGTAACTGAGAGTATTTCTGGTAACTGTAGCATAGTAGCACTTTTTTTTCTTGTCATTGTTGTTATTTCTAGAAAAGTATGTCCTGCTCCAGTTATTCAGCGTTCTCTCTGTGTTGTCTCCTGTTGGGCAGATTTGGGTGATGAGTCTGTGCTCTCCATGGGCATCGTGTTCTGGGCAGGAATCCTTGTATTAGTGTTTGTGCTCTTGCTGCTGGCTGTGGACGTCACCTGTTACTTTGTCAACAAATGTGGCCTCATTATGTGTCTCTGCGGTAAATCGGTGTCTGGGAAAAAGGGCCAGAATCTGGAGGAGGGCAATGCATCCTTTGTAATGTGAGTACACAAAAACACCAATGACTAATTTCTTTTAGAAATTGATGCAGTTTATGGTGCTTGTTTTTAGAAAACTTGAAAAAAAATGTTATTTTGGCTATTATTTCAATTGCTGAAATGCAAAAAAAAGTAACTATGTTGGAACTTTAATGCACATAAAAATCAAGGGCTTACTTCTGCTGATAGTCCTAAAGTAAACTAGAAAAGCACTCGGAGAGCGCAAACCTCGGCCAAGCTCACAGTTCCTCCTCGTATTGTTACACGCACGTCAAAATATTAGTTAGTCACACATGATCTTTGTCAGAGTGACAAACAGCAGACAGAAACGGCCTGTAGGAGGCGTCAGCTGCAATAACATGTGTAGCTATCTTGCAATGTTAAAGAACCTCCAAAACATTCTTGGATCCAGACAGTAATCCGGATCATCTCCAAAACGTAATCACTTGTTCATCTTGCCATTCTGGATATATCCTGAAAATTTCAGGAATTCCATAAATCTTGAGTTATGTTGTACACAAATAGACGCCGGCGGTAACATAACCTCCTTGGCAGAAGTAATAACTGCTTAAAAAGTGTTTTAAAGTCTCTTTTTGCTCTTACATACTTGATGCAAATGAATTTGTGACATTTTAAAGTAGCACTACATAACTTTCTGACCTTTAAAACTGTTCTTCTGACCTGTTTGATGGCACACTGACATTAATTATTTACACTCCTCGAGATATAACCTCACTGTGGCATCCTGAGACTGAAAAACCACCATTAAGTTTTTTTTTTTTTTTTGCCCCAGAGCATCATGTCATGCTTTACATTGTGATATGGCATCTTGTCACATGCCAGCGTCTGCATACAAGATTCATGGAG
The DNA here is from genome assembly GCA_037177515.1 of Pseudomugil tenellus. Taxonomy (NCBI): domain Eukaryota; kingdom Metazoa; phylum Chordata; class Actinopteri; order Atheriniformes; family Pseudomugilidae; genus Pseudomugil; species Pseudomugil tenellus. Next base: position 12,344,513 of record JBAMHX010000010.1, on the reverse strand, counting down.
CTTAACCCCTTAATGCCTAATGTGTCATATTAGAATATAATCAATGGTAAAAATGGCAAAAGAAAATTGTTAATTTTTTTTAAGGATAAAAAAAAGATATCAGATTTTTAAAAAATCCGTTTTCTGAGCAGTTGTTCTTATTATAGGCTTTAAAGGGTTAATTGAGCAAACACTATATTATAGGAGAAAGAAATAACATCACACTAACTCTAACTAGAAAGAGTTCAGAAAAGAGACAGGATAGACCGATGCCAAATTAGCCTCAGTTAGGTGGACTGTGTACAAATCTGCCAAAATTTATTTGTCGAGCTTTAGTTTGATTATAGTAGCATGAAATAAGGACACCAATATATGTCAACAATATTTTATTTATATATATATGTTACCAATATAAGGTCATCTTAAGACATTCAAGACATGAAGCCCTGCTCTGTAATAATGTTTGAGCAAATAAATGAAGTTTCCACTTTTTCTGCATCTGATTTTATTCTACACTGATTATAGTTTGTTCTCTTCTGCTACAGGAAAGATGAATCCAAAGAGCCGATAGTGGAAGTCAGAAGAGAAGATGAGCATACAGCCAACCATAACGCAGCAGGACCCATAGAACCAAATGAAACTACACCTCTCACAGAGCCAGAGTGAGTTACAGCGGACAAACGCCACACAGCCTTTTTATTGCTCAGGTCTCATTGGCTTTCGTGCACTCCACTTTAAAGAATTATTCTGTTATTTAACAGGATGAAATCAAAACTTTTTCATTTTATTTAGTTGGTCATTCTTTAGTGGAGTCCACTGAACTGTGCTGCTTCCCTGTTTCTATTCCCCACCAGAGGGATTACTGTACTTTGTGTTTCTTCTCCAGCTTTTGGAAATTTTCTGTCTTATTTTACGAAGGCTGAAGCAATACCAGTCAGAGACACACAGAGGCTTCTTTCCTCTTAAGGGCAGGCAAATCACAAAGCCATTTGACAAACAGAAAGTCATCTCATATCAGAAGCCTGGAAAGATGAGATAATGCCATATGAGACTGTCACTGGTACTGTTTAACCCTTAATGGTGGATCTACGTGGTGCTGTAGTGTTTTTTGGAGAAAGGCTGGTGCCTTTTTTACTACATGAGTTTGCCTAGTCAGTGTACTCCATGTTGGTGTATGTATGGGATGTGCCCTTTAATGTTCACTCACAGCATGGCACCTTTTTTTTCCTCTTTCTTTCTTTTTCTCACAAGGCTTAATAACTGCTGTTCTTTTAGTTGCTTTGTCTATGTTTGTGTGAATTTCTGAACTAATCCCCCTGCATGCTCTCGTCCGGGCCACCCTTCCTGTGTCACAGTCACCCTGGTGTCTAGTCTGTGTGTCTCTGTTCTCTCCCTGCTCTCTCAGGCCGGTGACTTCTCTGCCACTGGACACCCCCTCGTCCGTAGCCACCAACACTGATACAGCCACTGCAACAAATGACCCTGCTCAGGACAGCCCCTCTAGCGAGACCACTACAGTAACGTGCAGCCTGTCAACCCCGGCCAATGAACCTTCGCCCACCCCTCTCTCTGCTCCGGCCCCGACCCCTGAGTCAAACACGGCCCCGCCAACTCCCGTCATCTCTTCGGCTGCCATTGAAGCTAAAATGGCTCCGTTACTCGAACAAAGAGGAAGTACCCTCCCAGATGAACAGGAGAAAATAAACACTCCTCCTCGCACCCCTGAGCAGAATAGACCTCAGAAACCCGGAACACCGATACCACCCAAGCGCAGACACTCGCCCAAGCTTGCTGCTCTGAATGCTAAAAGTAGCCCCCCTGTTTCCCCTCTCGCCGTTTCTTCCCCCCCGATTCCTGACACCAAGAAACCTGCTCCGAGCCCACCGGTCACTAAGCTCACCACACAGCCAAACACTGCAGCCTTAAACACAGACGTAGCACAAGCTGCCTCCTGTCCAGCAACTATCAGCCCTCCACAACCAAACCCAGATTCGAAACCTTCAGACCCCCAGTCCGCTGGATTCAGCTTCCCTGCCTCTGACACAAATAAATCCACAGATGCTGCTGGTGACAAAAACACCCCCTCTACAACAATGACTTCAGTTAGCTCTCCTTTAACGACCAGCAGTGCTCTTAAACAGCCGGATACGGAAAAAGCCAACTCTCTTGTCACAGACGCCCCCACGCCGCTACCTGTCACCACCATATCTTCTGCCTCCAACGACCTCCTGACACCAGCATCAAACATGTACGACCTAACCGCTCCAGATGTAGGGCCCAAAAATGCAGATTTACAACTTGAGCTGACAAACGGCAGAGGAAGACCCTCCCGACCCCTCTCAGACCTCATTAGCTTAGAGAGCCCACCCGCTGCCCCCTTTCTGCCCAATGGAGACGGAGCAGACCTTCCCCCCTCAGAACCAGTTGTGGAGGCGTCAGAGACTCTGGCCAAGACCGGTCCTCCTGTCAACGATGAGTACGGCTCCCTCTAGAGGTTTATCTGTGTATGTGTGAGTGTGTGTAACTTGTATGCCCATTCATTCACCACCGCATCTTGCCATTAAGCACACAATATATAATATTAATAACCATTACATAAATATATTGTAATGGTAAACTGTGGTAATGACATTGGGATTATTATTAATGGAATGGTGCAGACAGACGTGATATGTTGGTGGTCGTTTTAATGCTTGTGTGTGACATTTGTTCATTGTGGGGTCTTTATTTTACTTAGCATTCACATAAAACATTAGTTGAGTCCTTTTTCAGACACGCAGACCATTATGTAAACATATTTCCACAAGCATCTGTATCTCTTTCTTTCCCTTTGTTTGGGCCATTTAGATTTTCCTTAAAATGTTCCAAAACATTACTTTTCTGATTTGAACCATTTAACTGGAAATGAACCATCATCTCAAGCCTGCAGACTAGTCTGGGTTGAGCTGTTTGAGGGAGTTTCCTTGTTTTGGATCAAATCATATCATTTACTTTATTTCACTGTTTTGTTTACAGTATTCAGAGTTAAACTAGTTCTTTTGATTTTGAAAGATAAGTTGAAGCAGTCTGGTTGTTGACACCACCCCCTACTGGGAGGCTGTCATCATTTTATAAGGAGAAAATCAATAAATAATTACTAATAAATAGGTGTAGTTATGTATGTAGCTAACATAAAGGCTTTTTCTGGGCAGAAAGGAGCTGACAGGGAGGTGGAAAGCAACAGAACTACAATGAAGCGATCCAGAAACCTTTTGTCTATCTGCTGGCACAAATATGAGAGTCACTGAGTCTATGCTGGCACAAACCCTTAAAACACTCATTTAGAAAGTGAATCTTTTAATTAGTCATGTAGTTTCCAGATGAATCTGCATTTCTCCAGCCCAAATGGCTGTTTACATCACAGATATTTGGAAATAATAATAAACAATCAAATCAATCAAACACCTTCCAGGGGTTTTGTCTTCTTTTGCATAATCAGAGTTTTCCTCTTTAATATCATCACAAATCCATTTATTGCACCTTCCTGTCACACCGCTGATGTCTGGATGAAGCTCAACAACTATCTGTGTAGAAGTAATCAGATAAATATCAACCAAACTATGTCTGAATTTGACCTTTAATAATTACAAGATGCTTAGACTCAAGCTGGAGCATTTTCCCTCGAAGCAATGCCTAATCCCCACCAAGACGCGAACAGAGGCCCGGCTGTGGTGTTTCCTTCTCTGCACTGCAGAAGATAAAAACAGCAGGCAGCATCTGTGCTAACTGCTTCATTATGAGCAAGTATAATCACATACCAAAGCCCAGGGCTCACTTATTGTTACAGCATAATGACTTTTAAGCAGAACTAAACAAATTGATACATTTTATTTATTAAACATTTGTTGTTTAAGAGTAGGAATTGTAGTCGATGCTGGATGTGGGTTTATTATTATCTGTTTAAATGACTGTCTTCAAGGTGGTGAAGAAATATGTAAGAAGATGTCTGAATAAGTGTCCTCTTACATATTGGGTAAAATGTCTTGAGAATAAATGATTCTAACTGTTCAACTGAAGTGTTTGCTGAGATCTTTGTCTTCACGGATACAGTCATGTTATTAATGTGGAATTTTGTCTCTTTTTTTTTACTGCTGCAGGAAGGTTTTTGCTGAGGAGAAAGGCAAAGTGGACGAGGCAGGCTTACCAAATGCCCTGATCACTGCAGCACACAACAGTGTGTTACAGACAAATCCCAACGAGAACAAAGTATGATGGGCTAGAGGGGAAAGCTCAGCCCAACCCAAAACATTTTGGAGCAGCAACAAGAGGGAAACGCTGCAGGAGTTCTGTTTTTTCAGTGCCCTTAACAACATATTCCAAACCAATGTGATGATATGTTAGAGCACAACTGACTGTGCTTTCATTTCTTGCTTCATCCACAAATGTTTGCCACATCTGAGGGATTTTATCTTAAGCTCATAAGAGATTTATTTTATTTTTTTAATTATTTTATTGAACCAGTCAGATATTTTAGAACAACCTTACTTTAAATGATCACCTGGAAAATATATGAAGCTCCTTTTGTGCATAGTTCGAATTGCAATTCCGCTCGAGTATTGGATTATTATGAGAAATATACATGTAAAAAAGAAGGAAAAAAGAAAGTGATTATATATAGAAATTATTTTTCTTATGTTTATGTTCTACTGTGCAAATGTAAAACTGTTACAACTGTTTTTTAGGTTTGACTTTCTTTGTGGGCTAGTCTCATTGAGTAGTTTGTTCTGCATGTCTGACTTGAAAAGTGGTGGTAAAGTTTTTACAACTTTTATTGTTTTACTCTGTCTGTTCACTGGGATGTTCCATGTCCCGCAGACAAGCTGACGATGATTGAAAAAAGGCCTGCGTTCTGTGCTTAGATGACGACCATATTTCTTATGGTTAGCAAAGGGAAATGAAAAAAAAATAAAGAAGTTAACAGATTAAATCCCAGCCAGCTGCAGAAGGGGGAGAAAGACAAACATGCCATCAGCATGATCGGATTCAGGCCACTTTTTAGATCAAATTTATTCAGTCTGTCACTGCCTTACCACAGCGCTGTTTAAATATTCCCTAATCAAAGTGTTTGATTAAATAAAAATCAGCTCATCGAACAGAAACATTCAGCTTAAGACGAAAAGTACGAGAGAGGAAAAAAATACCAGCAGAAGTGCTGACTTTCTGCCAAGGGTTAAAGAACTGTGGATCACTCGAATGTTGTGTGATCTCAAGCTAAATATACACCACGTATTTGTTAGAGGACAACTGCTAGTTGTAGTTGGTTGTCTTCCTTTCACTTACACCATGGCTTCATAGTTTGGGTTGTGCTTTGAAGCTTAGATAAAAGTTAAAAAAGCATTTTTCTACTATTTAAAAAAGACAAAATGTTTTTTTTTTTCATTCCTGCCTGCAAGCTTGTGCACCGTGCCTGTGTGTCAGTAGAGTGTCTCGTCATCAGTTTCTATGATAATCTGCATAGCTCTATTGTGAGGGATTTAGCCTGTTCTTTTTATTTGATGTATTATTAGAACAAAATACAATAAGTGGACTAATGTGGTCATTATAACACGTGTAGTGTATAAAACTGTCCGTCTCTGGTCACAGCACTATATATTGCCAGCTACAGTGAAGGAAGGTGTTTTGAGCCTTGGCATGAATTTAATCAGTACTTCATAACATATAATTACAAGACACGCAGACTTGCTGGTGTTTGTATGGGGAAAAGATGTTCTCATATTGATTTAATGAGTGTTACCTATGGGGCTTGTTATGGCATAATCCTCATGCTTTTGATTTCTTTTCCCCCAGTTGTTATTCAAGTGTTGTGTAATGTGGACTTTGGATTTATTTTTTAGTTACTGTCTGTTTTTGTATTAAAGATTGCTCTCCAAGAGCGACTGTTTTACAAGTTCAGAATAGCTGTCAGGAAGCAGGGTGGTCTACCTGAAACACCAGCGCATGAGTAAAAAAAAAAGAAGAAGAAAGAAACAAAGAAAGAAAAAGCTTTAGATAACAAATGAGATGTCAGAAAACCTGACTGCAGATTTGAAATGTAAAAGAAGAAAAACTTCCTTGTGGTCACTGATCTTACAAGACCACCTTGCTCCCTTGTCTCTGGACACTCCCTTTTTTTGTTTAATCAGGGTTTAGCTCAGAAAATATGTTGTGTACAGTCTGAGTGATAACCCATTTACAAAATAAAAAATGGTTTCTGAATCTAATTTTGTCCCGGCCTATTTTGTCATTAAATGAATTTTCTTCATTTCCTCTGAGCTCTCAGCCACACTGATCCCCAGCATGCAGTGACGTGTTTTGGACACCAGGTGGTAGTAAACGACCTCTTTTCCTTTTTTGGATCCCCTCACACATCTGATGCTGGATTTTCGCCATGTCATGGACACAGGATTATTTACAGAAGGGTTACAGTACATGCAGGTTATGTTTGGGCTGGAAACTACTCGGACTTTTTGTTCAGTTAGATGAGGCACAAATAAACACATGACGCATGTTTTTGTGGGAGCAAACTCAATACTTCCAGGCTAGGATGACCACAAACTATTCCTCAGTGGGGGCCTGATATTTTCAGCTGTTGCATTCCTCCTCGCAGTACCTCTGTGTGATATAAACCCGTGTTGTGTCAACAACCAAACTGGCCTGGTGTGGCATCCAGTTCCACTCAAACTGATCCACTTGTCTAATCTAATTTGTTTTATTGTGTTTAATTTTTTTTTCCTCTAACAGTACTGTGCTTATGTTTAGCCCCGTTGAATTAACCAGAGCTGCCTCTTATTTCAGGTCAAAGAGCTGCTCCTGACCCTGTAACCTCTCAGTAGTTCAGATGTCCTGTAGATGTCTGCTTGAAGCTTGCATGGAGGGATGAGCTTTCAGCCGTGACGTCCCCGGTGATCAAGCCAGCAGAGGAGATGGGGACAACACAGGAAGTTAGGCGGCTGAACTTCACAGTTAAATGATTCAGGAAGCTAAAATACAGGAATGTTATAAAGAAAATCATTTTATGTAAAGATGCTTCTGGAAAACAAAGCTTTGGATCTGATTTAAACTGAAATTGGGAAGCAGCTTACCTTTAAGCTATTCTACTTGAGACATACCATCCGGTTCTCTGACAATGTGATTAACTGCAAAACGATGTGTCTGAACAGTGAATCGATCATTAAATGCAAGTTTAATGACAGCTTGTATTCCTGAAGGCCTGTCCACCATACTGTTCACATTTTGACAGAAATCCAAGCAACACAAAGTTTATATTTCATGTTGTGGAATACCTTGAACTGTTTTTAACTTTCTTGCTCCTAGAAATTGTTTGATATTGAGGAGTTATCACTCCATGACTATTTAAACGCACAACTGTATGTTTTAATTATGTGTGAATCCTATTTATACACATCTGGAGGGGGTTGTATGATGTATTTAATGGATTATTTAGGGGTCTGTGTTTTTTCCTTTCGTGCAAATATACTATAACAATCACAGCTGGAGAATAACAGCTGAATTAAAATAAAACCATTTTATTCAAAGCCATCTAATTCTGCTGGGACTGTCCAACATGCAACCAGCCACATGGGCTTCACATATTTAACTGAAATGAAATCACATGGGGCCAGTTCAAACCCATGCCCACCCAGTACCCACTTAGTCCAAATTTAGCCCTTATGGGCCCCACATGAACATGATGCGTGAACTGATTGGTGATCATCACATTGTATTTTGTCTTCGTCTTATATCCACGAACATGGAGTCTCGGGGATATAATAGTTTCATCACTGCTGTGTTTTTCAGGTGAAGCTTTGTGACTGAACATGGGCATCTTTACGTTGTTGTATTGTGTCTATTGGAGGATTGGGGGGGTTCAGGGATATACCCGTAGCCGTCGCTTATGACGGCATAGGCCTTGTTTTAACATTCAAGTTGATTTAAAAAAATAAAATGAAAACTAACCACTTAAATATTGCCTTAAATGCTTTACTAATCTCAGCTGACTGTTTATAAAATGTCCACAGACCTATTCATTGTTATAACCATACTCTTGATCTTGTTCAGGAAATCTTGTTCTTGTTTTTTTTTTCCTTATAACCATGTTCTGTCTGATCGTTTCTTTATTTTTCAGTTTACCTGCCTACTTTCATCACAGTTGATGTTGGTCTTAGCGTTACCAAATTTTATAAAAGAATTCCAGCATTATTCTATACAATGCAGTGTGTCAATATGACAGGCAGCAACCTTCTGGGCTTTGCACCTACACAAGTTGATTGGCTTGCTGACAGAACGACGGTTTTAATGTGTAAAATACTAGACAATGTTTCTCCTCTAGAAGAAGATAACCAGTCATAAGAAGCTTTTTTTTCCAGTCATTTCACAGCTGTGACTATAGAAAAAAAAACCCAAGGAGATTAGATGGAAACTGTATTCATCTGGTTAAGAGGAAATTCACTTAGCCTGGAAAGAAACTGATAGCATAAAGGAAACACCTCCGTAAGGCTAGAACAGCTTATTATTCATCATTGATCGAGATTAAGAACAATCCCAGGTTTCTTCTCAGCTCTGTAGCCAGGCTGACAAAGAGTCATCGAGCCATGTATTCCTTTACCTCACAGCTGTGAGTTTCTTTAATAGAAATAGTTTTCCTTTCAGAGATTAAATCCATGATACCGTTCTTACTGTAGATGTCTCATCCACAGCAACTCCAGAGACTTCTTAAAAGCCTGGTTCTGTCCTGTGCAACTCCTGTAGCACAACAGCACTTCTGGTGAAAGTCTCCAATGATCTTGTTATGTTATGAGTTTTCCCCAAACAGAGTATGTTGTGGAGTTCCTCAGGGTGCTGTACTTGAGACTGATACTTTTCATTTAGTAAATTGTTCCCTTAATTGAGATCATTAGACAGTATTGTATAAACTTTCATAGCTATGAACTTTCATAGGTGATACTCATACACACTTTTATACATTTATTATTTTCAGGTTGGCCACTAGGGGTGCTCAAAACTATATATAGTTCCTCTTGACAGAATAAATTTGCTCAGCATGACATAGCGGACAGATCCTCATTCTGCCTGCCTCTATGCTGGACAAGACAAGTTAAAAAAAATGAAGATGTGTCATATAAAATTTATACCTGAATTTTTATACATTTGTGTATTTATACGAGAATTGAGGAAATGGAAGATTGGGGGTGTTCTGGGATATACCCCTAACTGTCGCCTCCAATGTCAGAATTTCTAGTTAATGAGGATATTATTAATTTAGCTTCCATTACTACAGCAAGGCTCTTTGGAGTTATTTTTGACCAGCATGAGTCTTTTATGCACTTATTTAATATTGATAAAGTTAGGGACATTTTGTAACAGAGCAATGCAGAAAAAAATGACGCCATACCTTTGTTATTTCAAGATTGGATAGTTGCAATTCCCTATTATTAGATTCGCCCAAATATGACCTGAAAATTCTCCAGCAGAAAGACCTGCAGCGGATTTCTGATGTGAACTAACAGAAAAGATAATATTTTCTAGTTTTGGCTTTGCTGGTAAATCTTCTCACACATAATGTTCTCCATGAGCAAGCACAATGAAAGGTTTCATAGTTCCATAGATTCCCAACAGAGCTCTTTGCTCTCAGACTGTAGGTTTACCTCAGGTTCAGTCTTTCAGAGTAGAATCAGGCCCTTCCCCTATTGAACAAAGTCTCAGTTTAGGAAGCAGATGACACCATCTCTCTATTGAGGCGTAAAACCTTCCTCTTGATCCATCTTGTAGATAGATGGTTGGCCATCGTATGGTTCTGTTACCAAGCTTAGCCTGCCAAGGGTGTCCTATAATGCACAATTACTTCCTTTCTAATTTTGTTTCTTGTTTTTTTCCCATATAAACATGTAACAGTATTGGCAGGTTATGTTTCCTCTCTGAGCATGTCCTTTTGGTTAAAACCTGCAGTTCCTGTTGGTCTTCTCTGTCCTTTCCACCCAAACTGGTCAAGTCAGATGATTCCCTGAGCCAGTTTTGGTGGAGCAAGAGTTTTATTTTTCCTTTCTACTGTGGCCCTCTGCCCCGTGCATGCTCAGGATGTGGGATTGAATCAGTCAAGGTTCGATACATTTTGTTGGTTTTCTTTAGCTAGATTATGTTTTAAATAATTGGCTTATGAACAGCAAGGTTAAGGCTACATTATCACTAATATTACCAGTTGTTGTGTTGCTTGTTTTATTTAGAATTTTTGTTTTACCTTATCACAAGCTCATTGTCATACACATAGTGAGCTGAAACAACCAGTTCTGGTTAAAAAAATCCTTCCTCTCGCTCAACACGTGGGTTTCTCCAGCAGGAATTTTACTTTGAAAGTCGCGACCGGAAGTCTTGTTTTCCCCCAGTTAGTTTGACGTGCCGTGGCAGGGTGATGATTTGCTTACTTGAAGCAGGACTGAGTTTGAAGCGGGTACTGTGAAATGTGTAAGCATGATGTTGCCTGGATAATCAGCGCAGGACGGTAGGAGACGCAGGTAAGAGCAGCCGCGACACCCGCCACTCTTCCTAAACCTGATCATTTCAGAACTTATTCTCAGTGTCAGACTAATTTCACTAATTAATATTTCTGAATAACACCGGTTCTGATCGGCTCGACGTGTGTATATATACATATATGTATATTCCTCCGGCGGCTCAACGTGGGAATCAACCCAACTTTGAGCGCAGCCGGATTTCGGATGTTACAAACTTGATTCCGTGCGACACTTCACTTCATCACGAAGATCCATTTTCAACAAATTAGGTCTGTTATTTTCAGACTGTACGTGCTTCCTAACACACCACGCAGACAGTAAATGAGCGCGCAGGCGGCGGGTTAATTTGTCTCGGTTTGTTTGAATAAATAACAGGACGCATTTGTGCGTCTGCACCTGATGCGCTCTGATGTTGCGGTTAGTTGAGGATGCCCGACTGTCAGCATCATTTCGAGATGCTACTGAATGGTCCGACAAGACAAAACATCTCATAGCTTAATCATCATTCAGACAGTCATCCAGGTATTTAAAAGCACACTCAAGAAAACGCACACACCCGCAGCTGGATTGTGCGTCATTTTCGAGCTTAAATCATTTTTGGTAGTTTGATAACTTATTAAAGCTTAATTGTCTTCAACTAATGATGAACGTGAGCAGCCTAAATGAAGTGATAATAATCCCTTGGAGGCGTTTGTTAATAGCCGACCTACCTGTTGAGGACAGGGCTTTATGTGTGAAAGTGTGTGTGAAGCTTGACAAATTGAACCGTCACCTCTCAGTATGCAGACGCTATTGCAGCGACGTGACCGCTCTCAGCGAGACCTCAGACTAATCACCTGCTATGGAAACTGTTGCTTTGCGCTTATCGACCCACTGTCTGCCTTTGATTCCTAATTAAAATACGCAAACATGTTGAGAGCATCAAACAAAACCTGGGAAGATATCACGTGGGAGTTTGTTTCACAGAACATGATTAATATTTCATGTTTTGCTTCATAGTATTTTAAAGAATATTCCCTTTGATTGAGAGTGATAAAAGTGTGCATTGGAGTTTAATTTAACAGCCTTTTACATCATATTTTAAGCCAATCAAGCCCTAATGATCCTTTCCTCTCCCTTCATAGTCCAAACTGCAGAGCTACAACCGGCTGAAGGCAAAGTGAAGCAGGCAGACCAGCCACACCTCATGCGTGGGCTCCGCAAGGGTCCGAGTGGATACCGTCTGTCAAACATGGGTGTGCTCCAGCTCAACAATCCCACTCACTCCAGCACGCTGCTGCAACGGGCCAATCAGATGCGTCTGACTGGCACCTTGTGTGACGTCATCATCACAGTGGATGGCCAGGAGTTTCCAGCTCATCGCACCGTTCTGGCCTGCACCAGCAAAATGTTTGAGATCTTATTCCACCGCAGCAGCCTGCGTTACGCCCTGGACTTCCTCTCTCCAAAGACCTTCCAGCAGATCCTGGAGTACGCTTACACCGCTTCGCTTCAGGCCACCGCCGAAGATCTGGACGACCTGCTGTACGCCGCAGAGATCCTGGAGATAGAGTACCTGGAGGAGCAGTGCCTGAAGGTGCTGGAGACCATCCAGGCAGAGGAAACCGAGGAGGTGGCGGTGAGGAATCACGGATCCGGAGATCACAATGACCACACCCGGGCGAGGCACTGGAGACATATGCTGATGTCCAAGAAGCATTCCATACAGGACGGAACTAACTGCACTACTCCCACTGCCCTGCACCACCTGGCGCTGTATCATGTGACAGAGAGAAGCTCTCCTGGTTCAGGATCTGAAGCGGCTCCCGAATCCAGCCCCAAAATGGACGCTGAAGTCGACATGGATAGCACTCAGCAGGCTCAGCATCGCAGCACAGATGTCTCCCAGGACTCATTCCTGGATCCTGACGTAAGAATCAAATCGGAGCGCATGCAGGTGGACGATGCCGGCGGCTGTGAGGGCAGATCTTCCAGTGCCGGAGAGGGAAGCTGCATGTCTGACCAGCATAGAGACGAGGGCCCGGGGACACCACTGAGAGGCAGCGTGATCACCAGTGCTCGAGAACTGCACACTGGCCCCGAAGATGGGGGGCAAGTGGGGAACGCGCTTGACTCTTTTCCTGGAATCTCTGACAAACACCTGGCCTCCATCTACTCAGTGGCCTCCAACCACACTGGGGAAGGCCTGCCAGTTTCCGTTTCAGTGACCCCATCTCTGGGTGTGCCGTTGGATCCCAGGGCGTATAACAGCTTGCTTCACCAAGGCCTGCTGCACAGGGAGCTCCTGAGCAGGCTGGGCCAGTTTGCAGCAGGAATGAGACACGAGGGCCAGACTCAAGGCCAGCAGTGTTGTGGGGAATGTGGCCTTCAGCTGCACAGCAGGCAGGCTGCAGAGCAGCACAGGTAAAATTCACCAACAACACCTGTTATACACTCCTTTTGTTCGACATAGAGCCAATTGCAAAATTGAATAATTATCTTTTTATTTTTATATTTATTTTTATATTTATCGGAACATTTTCTCTTTCTTTCATGTTTATTCTTGTCAAGTGAACTTGCATGTGCAGCACGGCACAACAGCAGGTTGTGCTGAACGTAGATGTCTTAAACCGCATTATATTTTTGTCTGTTACACATTTGTATCTCTTACCGTTGTAACGCTACAGCTCAGAAGCTGGAAACGGCAACACCGGGTGTGTGTATTCTGAGGGACACCTGCGCGCACGTCTTAATGGTGTGACGGATCGGGAACTTTTTGAGTCGGTCCTTTGTGAGGGGATCGATATAAAGAAGCCTGGATGTCGTATAACGCTGTTATTTACAAAGCTCTGTTTTTTTTTTTTTTAATTCTGTTTGATTATTTGTGCAGGCGTGTGCCTTACACAACAGCCTGTCTCTCAGGCTATTTGATATGCATTCCTTTGCATCAGTAGAGAGAAGCCTCTCAGCAGGGACCAGACTGGACGCCTCAGCAGCAAGATGGATCACTTCTGTTTCACAGCCCTGTTTTGTTTTTTTTCCCACAATTTGTTTCTTTTTTTTACATTATTTATGAGCCAGTCAGTTTTTAATTTTGTCATTCTATGTAAAACCTTTACTAACTGTCTCCATGAGAAACTCATTAACTTGACTGAAGATGTTTCTAATTCCATGTGCTTGGCAGTATTTGACTCATCACTTATAATTTCAGTGGTGACAATTCCGAACATGCTGATAACCGATGATTGAAATCACAGCTCTTCTTTTTTCACACCTGTGGCTGATGTTTTAGCTGATGCCACTCCTGAGATCTGTTGAAAGAAAGAAAATATCCAGCAGGATTTAGCAACACATTCCTTACTTGCAGCGATGTGAGCAGGTTGAAGAAGAGGCGTTGGTGTCACTGCTTTAGGATGTAATAAAGTTGCTGTATGTCCAAAACCAGGTCAGTGAGCATACACCTGGTGTTCGGACTGACATTTTCTAGTGTTTCCCAAAAAGCATCTCCTGGCACAGTTTTACACAAAACCACTGGAGAATTTCAGACAATCTGGTTGGAATGAAGGGAAAAATCCAGACAGTTTAATTTAACATAACAATGCAAAATTCAAACAAAAATGATTTAATTAGTTTTAAAAGTTACTAAATCATATTTAAATGATGAGGCTGTTCTTAATGTTTGAAGACAAGTCATGTTTTTAGAATCCTTAATGAGTCTTTTTTAAGGGAATTTTCTGTATTAAAGAGTGAAAAGAAGAATTGGGTATAAAAAAATAAAACATCACTGGGATATTATAATCACTGTCCCACACATAAAAAAAAACCTCCTTGGTCGCTGGGACACACATGATATTAAAACTAATTATCACGTCAATGAAGATCAGGTCAAATCTTAAAACTGAACACAGATAATTCAGAGTTCCTTCCTATTGTCTTATAGGTTTTATCGCTTTTAAATGTATTTAACAACAGCCCATTTGTCAGTTATCAGCCTTGCTTTTGGTGTGTGTGTGTTTGGGGGGGGGGGGGGTGATATAAGGATAACAGTACAGATGCCTTGCATGCTTGGATGTGTATGATATGATATGATAGGTTTTGCTGCTGGCACAGCTTCAACGAATCATCTTCTTTTCATTGCAGCCACAGAGAAAGTGTGGGTTTGTGTGCATCCGTGTTCTGTTGGGATGCACGTGGTGTGTGTATGTGTGCATGCATGCCCACTGTCTTGCAGTGCTGGCGGGTGGAGGCACGCGTATGTCTGCACTCTGAAATTAGCCAGATATCCTATTGTCTGTGTTCTCTTAGCATTCATGCGTTGTGATTCACAACTCCAAGGGCCTCTTACACTAATGATGTTGCATTCAGCGAGGGATTCTTGCCGGAATTAAAACATGCTCCTCTTGTTATGAGCACAATGATGCTTCCAGGTCGGGGAGGCCTCAAAGAAAAGACGGCAGCGACCAGATGCTACAGCATCAGGCTAACTGTTTCACTTTCATTTGGCGTCATTTTTCTCCTGATCCATGAGCACTACCCCCTGTCAAACAAAAGAAATGATCACAAGTGCGTTGTCGCTTCGTTCTCGTCTTCATTAACGCATTCTCATTAGCGTTCCTCTTTTCACAGGAGGCTGCATGACGAAGAGAAGGGCAACGGCTGTGAATACTGTGGAAAACACTTCCAGGACAGCATGCGGCTCAGGATGCACATGCTGTCTCACACAGGTATTTAAAAACTCTCACACACTTATCTCGCCAGTGCTGATAAACCCTCTTGATACAGTAGTGCGGCCTTTCAGATGCACCTGTTCACCCCATTTCCCACTGCACACACACACAAACACACACAGAAACACACACAGTGGTTAGTGCTGCTCCGAATACTTGGATCATGCTTTCTTTTCCATGCTTATGCGTCCCTCCCCTTTTCTCTCCTCCTCTCTCCTCTTCATCTCTCTCCGTTTGAATCCTCTTGTGTTTTTTTTTTTTTTTTCCGGAGACTCTGGAAGCGCGCCAGCTCTGCCCCTTCTGAGTGATGACATCATCAGCTGCCGGCAGGCCTGGGTGTTCTGCCAGTGTTCCGAAGCGTGTGTGATGGCTCGCTCGCAGATGTGTGTCCAGGAACACACTGTACCCAAATGCAGACTTAATCAGACCTGACTGCTCTCCCAGCTACTTTATCCAAAATAGAGGAAGGCGTAAGGGGGGGAGGGGTTGGGAGAGGGATGGGGGGGTTAGGATCAGGGACTAAAAATGAAACTAAAACAGAAACCTCACTTTGAATATGTGTACAGACAAGGCAAAGTCCCTGTCCCCTCCACCTGCTCTCTTAGGATTGTTCCGGAGTGACATACTGCTGACAGATAAGAGGAAAAAACTGCAGCTTTAAACTTCACCTGAGACTTCCTTCATCCTCCTGCTATACCATCTGCATAACCCTAAACACACACATTGTTGTACGAGGCTCTCAGACCTCTGTGGCATGCTATGATTTTCAATTGGCAGTGACATCCAGAACAGCAGCACCTTTAACCGCATTTAAATTCGTGCATACCCCCTCTAACACACACACACACACACACACCCATCCCATGTGTCAACCTATAATACAACAAAAAAAAAGAGATGTGGATCTCATTTCTTTGTCACTGTGTATTTCAGTATAGCAGCCTCAGATCCCGCTGGTTGCTAAGGAGCGAGTGCTCCACCGCTCTAATGGGCTGATTTGGTATTCAGCTCGATGCTGGCGCTTATTTTGGTATGCCAGACAAAGTGTTTTGATGGAGGACGATTGCAGCCGCGTCTGGAGACAGTTTGATGGTTTATGGATGAGAGCACACTCCGTGCCTTTGACTGCACAAGACAATGCACTATGTTCTCCTCTTCCCTTATCACACAATCACACACAGCACAACACACCGCACTGGACAGCGTCAAACAACATCAGGATCTACAACGCTGCTTCTGTGTTTCTACGACACAAGTCTACTCTCAACCAAGTTTTGTTTTTATTCTGCGAGACAAAACGTGTCGTTCCAAAACAGGAACAGTTTGTTTTCAGAAAATGTTGTTTTTAGAAATGGAACAGATTGAGGCTTTTTTTCCCTCTTTTTTTGTTATTAGTGTGCAGCAATGGGAACAGTGTTGCACTGTCTGTGCACAGAGCCATCGTGAGAGTTGAAAGAGGACCACATTTAGGCTGTAGTGCTCAGAGTTCCCAAAGCTAGTGGGTGTTTTAATGAGTCATTTTAACTTCATTTAAAGCCAGCTGAGCAGAAAATAGATCAGTGAATGAGCCCAGGGCCAGTATGGATCTGCAACCGATTTACATCTCAGTGAGAGCCAGCCCACATCCAAACAGCTGTGTGTGAGAAAGAAATGTGTGTGTGTGTGTGTGCATATTTGTCCTATGTGTCTGTGCAGGTGTGAGGTGAGAGCAGAACAAGGGAACGTTTCTCCAAGCTATGTGCAAACTCGTTTGTTTCATGTCTTCATCAGAATAGACAAGGGCATTCCAAAGGTTACCTGGGAACTGTAGTTACAGTCTGCAATGGGATTCAGGGTGTTGACTCTGAAGGGTCTTTTTTTTTTTTTTTGATAAAGGGATGTGCCGTAGGCAGGAAGCGTCTGCTGTTCAGAGAACACCCAGTCCTTCTTTGGCCTCTCAGGCAGACAGTCTGCTCACTGTTCAAAGACTGATAACAGACCACGGTAAATAAAACTCTTCAGCTCTGATCCTTTTATTTTTGGTGTTAAGAAGGGCTATTGCACCCTGTCTGCTGCTTTTGTTTCCCCCCAACCGTTGGTTTTGCTATGGTGCTTTCTTCTAATCCATTGTTTGCTTCCTTGAAAAGCATAAGTGTGTAACGAGCAAAGCTCTGCGGCGTCTCCTTTAGTGGACTCTGTAAATGAAACGACTTGCTCTGCTCTCACACTCGCGTTCGTCTTCGTGTGTGATCAAGATTCATTCTGATGAGTTTGATGTCCTCTACAGCTCCTGCGGAGGCGCTGGTGTGCGATCAGTGCGGAGCGACGTTCTCGTCAGAGGATGCTTTGGAAGCCCACAGACAAACGCACACAGGTACTTAAACATGCGCAGATGCTTCAACACCACACTAGCAAAACACCCATGTTATGTTGAACTTAGACAGCATGCATTTAGCTGTTGAGTAAGCCGTGACTAGGACCCTTGTGATTAGGGGTCTAAACGGCTTGTCATGCTGGCTGGGTTAAACTGTTCCTGTCATGATGCTCCATAATTTATCAACAGGGTGGTGGGAGGCCCTCTCACATATCACCCACTAATATCTCCTGGCATCCAAACTCACCGCATGCCACTTTGCCACAGCCAAATCTTTTCAGCGCCCGCGTTACAGTTCCATGGACATACTATCCTCACATCCCGCTGATGGCGGCTGTGAAATGATTTACCTTACATGCTCAACAACATCTCTGTTGTGCAAACATGGATCTAAAATAGGTAAAGGGGTTAAATAGTTTGGAAGAACCTGATAGAGAAGGTGATGTTATCAGAGTCAGGAAAATAAAAGGATTTATGGAGAAAGTAAACAAGAAGAAGATAAATAAAACTGTACAGCTGATGAAATGAAACGCAATAAGCAGAATATTTCTTTTTGTATGGTAAAGGAATATTTAATCAATGGTTATTAAACAGAATTCATCCCTCTGCTGTCAACTCCAACCTGAATGAGAAGTTCAGCATGTGGTGGATCGCTAAGGAGAAAAACAACAAGAAAACAGTATGGTTGTCAGACGGTACATATGCCCGACAGTGTCTGGATCCACACCTTTTCTGCTACTGTCAGAGAAAGGTGATAACCCTCTCAGGAGCATTGGCACGTAACTGTAACTCCAGGTGGCACACATAGTATGAATAGTTAATGGATGCGGACATGGAGGGGGTGTTAACGATGCCCAGAAGTTTCTACCCTCATCTTCCCGAGTTGTAAACACCCAGCGCTCGGTTTCAGCCTCGCACTGTATCCAGAGCCTGGTACAGGAGAGCGTTACTCTTATTTTGTACTGATCTCACCTTGGCCTCAGTGACGCACTCACATGGCCTGCGACATGAGCTGTAGGTAATTTAATCAGCTCTGCTGAGGTTATGAGCCAAAATGCAGCAGTTTGAAGGAAAATGTATTGAAGAATTCACCTGTGCTGCATTTCCTCATTCAGTGGGGTTCATGCAGCATCCGCTTAAATTTACCATGTGGCATAACCAGTGAGTCAAATGAGTTTCCTTTTTATCAGATTAACACTTGTCAGAGCTCAGCAGCTGCAGCATGGCTATCCATGTCTTCTGGAAGGGAAATAATACTTTTATTTCTTAAGCAATTAGTCTATTCTGGCAGTAACACTGGTTTACAGTGAAAGTCTTTATCCGTTTTGATATGTCAGAGGTGAATGGCCGTGAGTTGCTAAAGTTGGACATCAAAGAGGAGGGGTTGTGGATTAGGGGGCGTGTTGGGTTGTGGAAAGAAAAGGGAGGGGGTGGGGTATGTGAGGGCTTCCTGAGGGCAGGAGGATTGCTGCTGGTGCTGGATGCCAGGAGTAGGAGGAAAACAACATCATGTGCTGCTGTTTACTCCTCACCACAGCAGTGTCATAGTCTCCTCTGACCTACTTGTCAGTGCCCAAAATAAAAGAATGGATCTGTCTCCAAATTGCTCTAACAACAAAAGGGTTTGTTTAGTCGTGGCAATTCGGAGCTACGGGGCACTGAGCTTTCGATTTTGGAGAACTCAAGACTGTGGTTCCTCTGCGGCGTGCACTGTATATGCTTCAGAACATGCTGGCTGGCCATTTTGCCACCTTGCCTTCAGGAAAAGGCTGTAAGAGTGCTGCCTTTGTGTACTCACAGCAGCTGCAGTGTTTCCACACATTACAGGCTGCTTCATCAAGTGAATAATATTACCTTCTGTCCAAACCCTAATTAAACAGTCCAGTAGTCTATTCAGATACAGCCCAGGCTTTCTAACGCATCCCTCTTAATGCAGACCTTTTAGCTCGCCTAATTGCGTGTCCGTCATCATACTGCACCCTCCTGTTAATTCCCAGTTGTAAGCCATAAATTGAACTGAACTGAACTCTGTTTAGCCATTATGCCTCCAATATGTACTTACATCTACTTTTATGATGTACAGAGCCCCAGGATGTCCTGTCATTACCTGTACAAATGAAACATGGTGCTTATACAGAAAACCATAAGGATTCTAAGAATAGAGGCAAATGAAGCTGAATGTGTAGCTCTAGTGAACCGAAGCGTGGAATGGTGCTTAAACACGACCAACGCATCTCTTGTTGCATTAATTATTGAGTTGGTTGTTCGTCACTCGGGTAGATTTGCAGTCCACTGATGAGCGCCTGGGGTTGTTTAAGGTACTGTAATGTTGTGTGTGTGTACTTCTAGCGCCACATCACCTAGGAGCCGTCTGCATGAACACATGCAATAAGCATGAATGCACAGGGTCATGTGAGGGCTTGGTCATTACGTAGCCTGCATGACTGTGTACGTTTAACTGGCTGATAGTGTAGCATTTAGCCAAACCACAATGTATGCACTGAGGGCCTGAGGACATGGTTTGTTGTACTCCCGCACTACACACTAGATATGATCCTATTTACTGAACCAGAACCTGAAAAAGACTATATATATATATATATGTATGTATAACTCTTAACCCAACAAATGGAGGATTTGAACTGGTGGTCTATGAACACTGAAGTTAAGATTAGTCCGGGAGAAAATGATCCAGATTTCCAGTGATCAGCGATACAGTCCTTTGTTGAATTTGCAGTGGGCTTACTCCCAGATTCTCAGGGTGGGAAAACTTTTGTTAGTGCCTTGAAAAGAAACAGGCTGCGCTTATTTGTGAATGAAGGGATTAGCTCAAACACTTCACCCCAACAAGAACCATGATCCTATCTGGTTGCCTAGACACATGGTTTTGTTTCTTAGGCAGCGTGAGAGCCTGGCTAGGTCCCACCTCAGCTGAACTGAATAAGTGGCAGATGTATGAATGCAGACCATGTTAAATCACATGAGCGTATGCATTGTTTAGACTGAGATGTACTGAAATAGCATTGCAATCTCTAACTGGCATCAGTTGCTGGCCTATCTGTTAATTTGCCCATGCAGTTCTCTAATATAATGCATGCAGTAAATGTAAAATTACTCAAAAGTAAATTATTAATCGTACTGTTAATTCTCCACCTCACTGAACACAATGCTCACTCAACTCTTTAGCCTTTGAGAAAAACCATTGATTACATGGTATTTACCCCCAGTGAGGGCCAAAGGTCAGGAGGTCAGCCTGTGCCTTAAAAAGCCAAATCCCAAGCCTATTGTGTGGTTAGGGGTGAGAAAGCAGAGTGCAATGACAGCCAACTTTAGGGCTTACTCTCTCATAAAGAAGCTCCCTCTGCACTTATTACCAAAAAGCTTCCTGGAAAATTCCTTTTTTTATTTTCTGTTTGTTTGTTTGAAGAGTTACCGAAGTGCAGCGAGACAAAATGTTACCGCTAATGCACACAAACACTTTTCAGATTATTTGTTTACACTTCAAGATATTATACGATATTTTTATATTCTGCATCGGTTGCGCAGAAGAAAAAGACTGCTGAGCTCTTGTCAGTGTGTGTCAACCTGAGATCAAGAGTGAGACTCTTGTGAGAGAGTATGTGTCATTTTTATGCTCAGGTTTCAGTATTGTGGGTGACAAAAGGATCAGGAGCTACATCTGTGAGTGTCTGCGAGTGTGTCAGGGAGTAACAGTTTACCTCCACAGGGAAACCAAACTTTCATAGTAGACACAGAAAAGTATGCAAACCAAGCAGCTTTGAAACACAAATTTACCAAAGCTGATGATTAAAAAAAAAGAAAGATAATTAAAGTAGCTTTGATGTATGTACAAGGTGGATAATGCGCTTTTCAATGTGAGGGCTCTTCTCTGCCTGCAGCCACAGTAACATGCTCAGATCGGAACAGAAAGTACCCCCCCTGCTGGCTGTGATGAATATCATGAGACAAACTACTCTTGCAGAGAGAGCTGTTTCTGTGTGTCATTAGATGGCTCATTATCCAACCTTTGCTTTTGCAAAGTGAATGGGCTTTGGTTAAGTAAGAGTTGGGCAAAAAGTGAAGCTGGTTGGAAAGTGAAAGGATTTCCTGCATAGTCAGTGACTACCCCGAGTGAGGAGGGTGCAGAGGCGTTGGCAGTGCAGAGTCTTTTGTTTACAAGTAAAATATTGTGATCCACGGGTGAGAAAGGGTCTTGGTCATTAGTTGACAGCATAAAGACAGGGATTGTAGAGCTGCATGAGAAGCCTATGACTAATGGGCTTGGTCAATAAGGGCCTGAACCTCATTGTGTGCCTTTTGTACAAAAGTCCAGTGGACAAAGCCTCCAAACAGGTGCAGTTCATTCCACTGGATCGCCTTCCTGAAGGTTTGTTGAGATCAGGGAATGCCTTTCATCCCATCGTCTTTTCTGCTGATGATTAGGTATCATCACAGTTGTGTTTTTTTCTTCTTTTTTTTTTCTTTTGGAGGGAATTTTCAAACCACAATAGCTCAAAAAGAAGTGCCCTGATTTCAAAGGGTGTCTCAACAAATCCAGTAATCCGCGAATTGTTAAATCTAAAAACTGTTTGCTTTGAGCAAATAGTGATGCAGAGTTTAATATGCGACACTTGGTGAAAATGTTTGACTTACCCCCTCAAAATGTGAGTTTGCTTGATTTGTTTCTTCTTCTTCTTTGCCGTTAGAACAGACTTGTCTGTCTGCTAACTTGATTGAACCTAAAGCAAGTGTCTGACACTCTTCCCTCTTAGTATGAGTGTGCTGTATCCCTTTCCCTGCGTTAATTCCAATTTAATTGCCAGTTGCCTCAAGGCACTTCAATAACAGTAACAAATGATTTGATTTAGTGGACCTCATCAGACTGCATTTTAAATGCGACACAGCAACCCCACTTGAATTCCAATGAAGTGCTGGCACAGTCCTCTGTTTACTAATGATCCTCCGCTGGAGATGTCTGATTGAATCTGAGTCAGGAGCAATGGGACCTGCTCGCATTGTAAATGATCTGCAACCTGAGCAGACAGAGAAATAAGGACCTCATAATCTCACATTAAAGCCTCACTCTCCAGGACATGCACATTATGTCAATGCGGGTGATTAACCAGTGCCTCAGTCTTACCACACATATGAATTTGCATCGCTCTGAATGCCAGAATGGATTTGAGTGCTGGCGTTCACAGCCCGTAGATCAAGTGTCGGCTGTATGACAGCCAATGGATCTTCTTCACATAGCCATTTTGACTTAAACTACCCTGCCAGTGACTCGCTATCTGTATTCCTCTCCACACTCTTTGCAACAGGAAAGCAGCCCCAAAGAGATGCCAGGTCACACACAGGATTAAACTGGATTGTGTTTTTTCCTGCAGTCCTGCCTTTAATGGCTTGATATCACTACTTAACATTCTACACGGAGCTCATAGTGTAGGCATCATTTAGGGTGGAGCTACTATCAGCTGCTCTTTGAGCAGAGAGACAGAGGACTTCACAGGCTAGAGCTGACTCCTGATGGGGAATGAAGAGAATAATTACACATCTAACACACCAGGAAAGAGCCATTGATTGTGTGATTGGCATGCTGTGCATTGTGCAAGAAAATTCTTAAAGAAAACTATCACTTTCATGGTTTAAAATAGAATAGAAACGTATAAGGACTTCAGCTGAAAATGCCTCTGGGCTTTTAGGGGAGTTAGTTTAGGTAGAGGCACTTGCTCTTTGAAAGAAGATTTTTCCTCAGAGGACTCACACAAAGTTGAAGTGACCCAGTTTCCCCACTTAAGGCCCTGTCTGTGCATGGTACTGAAATAACTATGCGTCTGTGTCTTGTGTGATCTCCAGGGACTGACATGGCGGTGTTCTGTCTGCTGTGTGCAAAGCGCTTCCAGACCCAGAAGGCCCTGCAGCAGCACATGGAAGTCCATGCAGGGATGCACAGCTACATCTGCAGCCACTGTGAGCGCCCCTTTCCAAGCCACACAACGCTCAAAAGACACTTGCGTTCGCACACGGGTAAGAGATCACTTGCACTTATCTGTGGTGTCAGCTCCTGTCATAAAACATAAACATGCTGGTGTCAAATGTGTGCATATGTTGAAAAGGAGACAAAGACAGCTAGGTCTATTTTTGTATATGGGTTAATTTCCTCGGGTTATTGGCTGTAAGGTTTTAGTCAATTTGCATGCATCCTCTCCCACTCTTCCTTCTCCCTCTCTATAAGATGACTCACCTCTCTGATGACAGCACTGTACCTTTATGGCCAGTGCATATTTTGGGCAATTTCATCCTGTTTATAATTTGGGTTCTTAGACAGCCTTTGGGCCTCTGCAATTCATGGCTGTCAGATCTTGTGTGGTTCACCCAAAATGATAGAGGAAGCCCAAATAAATATTGATGGAAAAGCAAATGGAAATGACTTGTCTCTGTGTTCTACCGAGGGTGAGTCTTAGTGCCGGGGGAGACGGAGAGATATTTACTGCAAAGATGTCCCCTTTTCTTCTTTTACCTTAAATAACACTCCCAGCTGTCAGGACGACTTGATGTCTAGACAGGAGAAATACATAATTGATGTGAAGAGACAGAAGTGAAGGGAGTTTTGGCCATGGCAGCGTATCTTGTTTGTTTGCCATTCTGCTTGGAAGTAACATTTTGTAAATGTCATCTGCTCCACAGTGGGGTGGGGGATTGGGGAGAATCGGCCTGTAATGAGGAGAGCAATGTATCCTCTGACTTGGCTGTTGCTGTGGACACTGAGATAATGAGGCACATAGGTCATTGGAGATGAGTCAAACCCTCAGCCTAGGAGAGAAATAGATTAACTACAGTATAGAAAACAGAGCAGCACATGCCTGGCAGACTTTTATTAGCTATTAGTAGACAGCCAAGAGGAGTGTCCTGATGTCGTAACATTAGCAACGTCTGAACACACATCATTTCTCTGTTCAGAAAGGCCTCTATGACTGGCTGACCTATGCAGTTACATATGCACCATGCCATGTTGTGCCAAAGATAAAGTTAGCCTTTAATGCGTCTCAGGATAATGTTCTGAGACGCTGCTGCTGTTGTGACGCTATTGTGCTTGCAGGCGATCACCCGTTTGAGTGTGAGTTCTGCGGGAGCTGTTTTAGAGATGACGGCACGCTGAGGGGCCATAAACGCATACACACAGGAGAGAAGCCTTACGAGTGCAACGGCTGTGGGAAGAGGTTCAGTCTGAAACATCAGCTGGAGACGCATTACCGTGTTCACACAGGTAGGGGAACCTGCGTAAACTGTTGTTTTAGAGTCCCAGTCAATTCAAGGAGGAACACATTTTTTCTCAGGTATCAGCGGCCACAAGCAGCCTTTTTGCAGTTGCTTATGAAAGCATTTTAGACCGCGTCAGTTTCTGGAAAACCCGTCACAGGTTTGGGAGGATTTAGCATTTACAAACACTGATTTAAAAAAAAAGTGATAAAAAATCTTTACCATCCGCCACCTCCCCATAATCAGCTAATTTTATTGGAAATCCCTTTTAATAATCAATATAAAAATTTGTCAGACACAGATCAGATGAGTGTAATGTCAATAACTTGATTTAATGCCACGAGAGCTTAGTTTTGGCACAAAATATGATTTCAGTTCTCTCCTATATATAAGTACTTAATTTATTTATTAAACTTTCAAGCACTTTTTTATTATAGAAAATGTATCATTATATTTTTTAAAAAAATGTAACAGGATCACATTAGTGTCTTTTTAATTATTATCATCATAATTAATAATAAGAACAATAATAATAATACTAATAATAATAACAGGATAATGATGACTGAATAAAAAATTGCAGTAAAGCCAGCAGTCTCTTCAGATAGACTGGTTAGATATTAAAGACTGGACACAACATCCAGCTCTTGTCCTGTACTGCTTTTCATCATTCAAATGGCAAAAATCTCAGTAATATGTCATTTTTGTTATTTGCCCATTTTAAAACAATTTCTGTTTATGAAAAGAAATAATGCTGAAAACCTTTGACAACCTGGGGACAGTATGTTTCCTCATTGTGACTTTATGTTGCTGCAGACAAGGCAGAGTTCGAAAACATCCAATATGATGTATTTATGGTTTAGATTTTTTCCACAAGCTGCTGACAAAGGAAACATTCGGATATGAAAAGTTGATGAAAAAAACTTGAACAAAAAGTGGTATTGGGACTTAAATTAAAATTAGGACTCGATATGTTACCTTAAACACAGAAAAGTGATCAGTCTTTAACTTTTTGGTGAATACAAGACTTGATTTAAAGTAAAGCTGAATCATTTGAAAGTTCTGCATTAAATATGATTAATACAGTTTTTTTTATTGACAGATCTTTGAGCAAGTTCTTTTTTCTTCTCTGCATGTCTTGTATTTTCTTCTCATGCTATCAGCTCTGTTAAGCTGCACATGCAAGTCCTTGTGTGTCTTTGTGAGAGCAAGCAAACTTCTCAGTTTCCCTCCAATAAATAAACTAACTATTCAAGTTGAGGACTCTTGGAAAGATGGATCCAATCTGAGCCCATACAAGCTGTTTTAGGAGCAGCACATTAAGTCCTTTTTGGTTTTAGCTCCTTTAAAGTTGCTGTTGCTGCAGAAATTTCACATCATGCATCGACAACAGAGCCTACATTTTTATCTCTGACTAACTTTAATAGAATTTCTGTGGAGGATGTCCCAATTTAAAATTAATGGCAACCTGAGACAAATCTAATCCTTAAACTTGCACACACACACATACACAGCTTTATGTTTCATTGTAGCAGAGGTGAGTCCTGCGTCACCACAGGTTGACACTGCATTGCTGAATCTTTTAGGTGAGAAGCCATTTGAGTGTAAGCTGTGCCACCAACGATCCAGAGACTACTCAGCGATGATCAAACACCTGCGCACGCACAATGGGGCGTCTCCGTACCAGTGCACCATCTGCCAGGACTTCTGCCCGAGCCTGGCCGCCATGCAGAAGCACATGAAAGGCCACAAACCTGAGGAGGTGCCGTCCGACTGGAGGATAGAAAAGACTTACCTGTATGTTTGCTACGTCTGAGCAGGACTTGGACTCAAGGCACAGTCTGAGACACACACACACACACACAAACACACACGGTCAGCATCAGGTGGAAACCTGGTAACTCTTGATTTTAAAGCTGAAGGATTACAGGTTCCTCAAAATTCTAACAAATTTTGGATGAAGTTGTCACTGTAGGAAATACCGAGGCTCTTACCTAACGTTGATATATGAAGCAAGAATACAAATGTGTGCACAAAATAGGGCTGCAACTAACCATTAGTTTCATTATCAGCCGGATTATTTTTACTTTGAAGAATGTCTAAGAGTACACGCATCTTGGTGGTAAGATAAGCTCTTTTGTCTAATAGTCCACTCCAAAGAGATTTAGTTTGCGAAGACGGAGAAGAACAAACATGAAGTATTTTATCCTGTAAAAGCAGGAAAGATTGACTCTTAAAGCTGTTGACAGTTTCCTGATGACTGTTTAAGCCCTCTTCCACACAAACACACATGTTCCTATTCCTCTCATGCAGGTTTGATAACTGTGTCTCTAAATGATCCATTGTCGTTAAAATCAATGCCACAAAGGCTGTGAGCGCTGGCCTGCGTGTTCAGCAGGAGCAGTTTGCTGAATTTTCAGGCAAACCGAGTCGTCTTCTATGATTGTACAGCAGATGTTGAAAATAATTCCACAAAGACTCGATTGGCTGAACTTTGCAACACTTCTCTCCTAATTTTCTGTGACTTCTTCTTTTGAGTTCTTTTTTTTACTTTGTTTTTATTAGATTTTTTTCTCTTAGAATTGTTTATTTTTTGCATGTTTTACTTGAATGGCTGACCTCATAAGCTTGATCTGTTTAATTGCTTTGTCTCCGTTGCAGTGGGTGTTATTGAATCGAGGTAGCTCGCTTACAATTTGAGCTTCTCTTGTAATTTTTTTTTTTTTTGCTATTTATATGTTGTTTATTTGTTACCAAATATGTGCTGGTTTTTATCACACAGTGTGTGTCTCTTGGGATGTTTTCTAGTAGAGGAAGCTCTACCGCTTCCCTCTATGTTTGTTCCTTAGAAAGTCGCTGCAAAGTATTCATCCATCATTGGGTTTGATTTTGTCACAAACATCACAATTTACATGGTCAAACAGTGATTAAAAAATGTGACAAGCCTCCATCAGGCTTTTGAGTGTAGTTTTTTTTTTTTTTAACAATTGCTTATATATAGATGTCTTATAAAAATGAAAGAATCAGAATTTTCTAGGAGAAAATGAGTAAAAATATTAAAAGAAGTTGTTTTTTATGAAAACATGATGAGAAAATTCTGTTATCGAGTTACTACGAGCAGGTTATTGTCAGTTGTAGTGTTGCTGTAATGTACAAACTGTCATGGTATGTGATTCCCTTATGTGAGCCTAACACGGGCCTTATAGAATTAAACATGTTGTATTTTTGTATTACAGTACTTTGCTATCTGTTTACATTTGGTATGATTTGAGAAACATCTTCGTGTGTGTTTTATAAGTCTCTGATTTGATTAAGATCCCTCCCTTGTGCCTCTTTTATAAGTAGAGCATTGATGTGCTTGAGTACATGGGTCTGTGCTGTCGGTAGGTGTTTCTGGGTGTTTGTTTATTGTTAATTACAGATAGACTGCCATGTAGATCCATTTTGTCTGAACATTGCAACTGGAAGCAACATACTGTGATAGTGGCTGATAATCTGATGCAAGTTCCAAGCAAGTTTTGATGTATAAAAAATACACGCTTGTCTCAAATTGTTCCCTTCAGAGTGACAGTGAACTGACATCTTGGGATGGAAATGGTGTGTATATCAAACCTTGGCATCTGTGGGCATCACCAATGCCTCCTAAAGTAGCCAACAACACTCAGTGCCATGAAAACACGCATTCACTGTATCTATTCTACATGAACATGCACTATAAATGGATTTCCTCTGTGGACCAAAAGAAATAGAGCACTTTTGTTTGAAAAGGGTTTTTTCTTTGATCTTTCTATGTTGTGATAATGCAGCTGTCTTTTATTTGATGTGTCCTAGAAGGATGTGATTAGTATTGTTTAGATTATGTCACTGTCTGTCTACCTCAGGGCCAGATCAAAGCTCGACCTGGTGTCCAATCAGGGTTGTTCTTCTTGCCATGTGTGCAGTAAAAATCCCTCTTCATTACAGCTTTGTAACACCGTGTGTGAAAGTGTTTTTCAGTGTGGATTCAGGCACAACTCTGTTTGCGTCAGTGTTCAGTGGCATGGTTAAAAAAAGAATAAAACAATTTACTATTTTATGCATCCTGTCTCATTTGCCTGCTGTTGCTGCTCTCTGCATTTGGTAGAGCGTCACTACTTCTATTTGATCTGATGTACCCCCACAGGGGCTTTATTTACACCACCTGACATGCAACAAGGGTCTGATATCAATATATTCCAAGCTGGCTGCCATCAAACACAGCAGAACACACAAGTTATGTGAGCTGCCAAAGTCTGCACCCGTCTGGTAGAGTTTCTGTTCTAGCACTAAGAGCCAGTAGTAACTGGAAATTATGAATGCTTATGAGTTGTTTTTATTCTTATTTTATGCTTTTGTTTGCTTTTGTAAATTATTTCTAGCAGCAGTAAAAACTCTGAGACTTAAATAAAGTAGAAAATACTATAAGAGGACAGAAAAAGCAATGAGTTACCATTAAAATCAATCAAATAACAATATGATTTAATCATTTATTTATTAAGTTAGTTGAGGCAAAGTTGGATTTTAGCAATCCACAAAGGGGCTCTAGTAGTGGTGACTGTGGTGGCTGTTGGAAAACCCTAAACTCACTATCATGTTCAAGAAACCAGTTTGAGATGGTTTTATCTTTGTCATATGGTGAATTATCCTGCTGGAACCAGCACATGTTACACTGGGGTCATTAAGGGATGAACATGGTCAGAAATAATACTCAGGTAGGCTGTGGTGGTACTAACGTGGCCCAAAACAATCCAAGAAAATGTCATTCAGACTATTACACTTACCAGCAGCACCCTGAACCACACACACAGGTCAGATCCGCGTTTTTTATCTTTATATCATGAATGTTGCAACTAAAATCAAGACTCATCCAAACAATCTTCCAACTCAGCTCATGCAATTTATACCCTCAGTTTCCTGTTAGCTGATAGGAGCTTCTCTGCTGCTCTACCCCATCTGCCGATCTGCTTCGAGTTTTATTCATGGACTGTATGTAAAACGATTTTAAAGATTTTAATGCCCAGAGATGATATCCTGCATACATTGATTGCAATCAGTGGTTACCATTGTCTTTCTGTCCCCTGCAACCACTCTGCTTGTTTTCCTCTGACAGCATCCAGGTAACTGCTGCTCACTGTGTATTTAATCACCTTCAAACAAGTCTCCTTTCAAATCTTGGTTTATATTTGGTGTGTGCCTTTATTCTGGGAACTCTGCCCTCTGTCGAGCGAATGAGGACCGCCTGAGGCAGACGGAGCAGCAGCAAAGACCCAACAGTGCACAGGAGAGCAGCATTAATGACAAACATGTCACTGATTTAGATAACAGTTTAAAAAGGAGGAGCTGGGATGGAGGTGGGCTTTTGAAGCAGCAAACGCAGTCAGACTATAACGGTTTAAATAGAGCACTGTAGAGTAACTGATTGAGCATGTGGAAGGGAAACGGTGGATCAATCAGTTGATGTGAGCTGAGTTTCACTGCTTGTGCACCCTGGTGCCAGTTTAAATTTAGTTTGTAGAGCTTTGCTAAATAATAAAGCTCCTTTCCAAAGACTTTATTTTAGTTTCTTTCTTGAAGTGTGGCCCTCTGAACTAAATTTAGTCATTTCTGAGATTTTTTCTTTCCCCAAACAAGCCTTAGTTTTCCACTGGATGAGGGTGGAAGTGACATCGATGTCATGCACAACCTGAAATAATTTCCAGCTGAAAAGCTAAATTTTATTATCATTTATAATTTAAATTCTATATGGATTTTTTTTATGTAATAAATGTTTTCAACCCATAAAATAATGTGATATATTAGGATCATTTTAAGGAATCTATTCCAATCCTCCGACATCTTCTGCGCAGATTCTGACATCCCAACTTAACCTGTACAGTTTACCTCCTGAACACAGACGGACATGTTGCTCGTCCCTCTCTGGACTTTATTAGCTCTTGCAACAGTAGTACAATCACTCGCTTGCTATTTATAGGATTTATGTTTCTGAGCTGCAAACTGCTGGAGTCACTCCCAGTTCTTTCAGTGTTGCAGGTTATTGTGCAAGAATGCGCTCCTTTAGTTTCACACTCATTGCCTTCATTTGTCCCCTCTGAGTAAACTGTGATTTATTTGGATGATTTTCTTTCTTTTCTTGCTATACAGTATGACTTTCAGCCTCCAGTGTTAACACTATCTTTATAATAATCAGACTGTTACTTTGTTAGCGTTTGTGCTTCCGCTCAGTTTCACCACAGGATAATTTTAATTCAATTTAAGCTCCAGTGTATGACTTTATTCAGTACTTTCCAGCAGTACCAGAGTAAACATTCAGAATGTACACTGACAAGTCACAATATTTAAACCCCCTGTCTAATATTGTGCAGCTGCTCTGACCTGTGAAAGCTTCCAGATGTCAGTGTCCTGCAGTTTCGGACCGGCATTGTTAATTCTCCCGCCATGATGGGTGACTTCATCCCACCACAATGCTTATCATGTTTCACATGGAGTAAAGGTTGTGTGATCTGAACGAGAGTAATTATTTTAGATTATGGGAAACTGGGAACAGTGTAACTGTGCAGCTACAACACAACCTGGAATC
Source organism: Pseudomugil tenellus (assembly GCA_037177515.1). Classification (NCBI taxonomy): domain Eukaryota; kingdom Metazoa; phylum Chordata; class Actinopteri; order Atheriniformes; family Pseudomugilidae; genus Pseudomugil; species Pseudomugil tenellus. The sequence goes on along the minus strand of JBAMHX010000010.1, from coordinate 12,313,094 downwards.
TTTATGACTGAACACACAGTATAAAGACCACATGGGTGGTTGATAAACTGGCTCAGTGTCAACCCAGTTTTTCTGGATCTAATGTAGCTATTCATGTAAAAGGAGATGACCAATTAGACATGGATCCAGATCCGGACATTTCTTAAAAGAAACTTTTACGCCTAACAGAAAATTGTATTAAATACCTTAGTATTGTGTTAAAGCTATTTAAAATGCTTGTCAAAGGAAATAAAAATGACTAAACCTTTAGAATAACAAGTTTCAGTACCAGAGCTCCATGATTAAAGCATTTGTCAATGCAATAATAATTATAGTAGTTTATCTCTTTAAATTAATAACAAATTTATGTGATAATGTGATCAATTAAGACAGACTGAATGTATTTAATGAAATATGCAACAAAAAGGAAAATTAAATAATTAATTCCAAGATACAGAAAACAAAACATAATTTCCTCAGTTTGCACACCTTATCTTTTATCCAACACAGAAAGTTTAGCATTATTATTATTTTGTTCAGATTATTTCCATTTAGCAGATAAATTTACAAAAGAATACAGAAATATGATGTTACTGTAGCTCAGTTTCAATCTGTTTCAAGTCATTTGGCATAACTCAGCCTTTTCTCCATTTCCTTTAATTAGGAAAGCCACTCTTCCATGGAGGTCATTTCTGATGAGGCTCCAATGAACAGTATGGATGAGCTGAGGGTTAATATACATCCCTCAGGTCCCACATCAGGTGTTTGCTAATTTTATAATTATTAAGAATAAATAATAAGTCTTCATAACTGACAATGTTTCATAAAATGCCATTTGTAAATGGGCTCTTTATCAAGTTGTCCAGTATGTTAGGACATAACTGGTTTACCTATTTAGGATCGGTGCTTTCTTACACTTGAGTGACTCATAGATTAGAGTTCAGTAACATCCACATTTTGGTAGAGATCGGGCTGAAATTCAGATGAGAATGCAACTAAATCTGAACGACCTTCATAAATTCTGGACAACTATAACTACTCTAAAATTTTAATTACTACAAAATTTAGACATGAGTGATGACTGAAGACTTACAGAGTAAAATATTGTATTTGTTTGCTCTTTTGTCTTAAAAAAAGATCAATTTCTATCATTCATGTTCTCATAATTCATCACATCAATTCAATCTATTTTCTCTGTTGTTATGAATCTTTTCCATTCCCTTACTTAAGACACTCAGTGACATAATTTCCCCCAGTTTATTTCCTTATTATGATGTGCTTTATTCTAATGATTTCTTTTCTGTCGATCACATTCCCTCTGGTAGATCAAGTTGATTTTAACCTGAACCCTGAAAAGGAGCAGAACTCTTCCAGGATATAAATTAAAAGCAAATGTGCCAGTCTAACTGTGAAAAATGACAATAACCTCTGCAACCACTCCACTTCCTATTCCAACTCCCCCACCCTCCCTCAAATCCAAGGCCACGCTTGGTGGAGAAGCAGACAGAGTGGGAACCAATGTTAATGTAATCTCCTCTGTTTAATTAGAGAGAGCATGGTGGGCAGCTGAAGTAAGCCACATTACTCACCATCTGGTGGGGAGCATCTCTTCTCTTAACCACACTCGCTATGATTAGCCCCTACAAGACAGGATACAAACACATACATGACAGCTATTTATTCATCCTGCCACTTTCAATGTAGACACGACTGCAAACCATTAGAGAGGCACTCATAGACCTGTCACACATGCACTGTCCTGTAATTACAATATGCCACACAACAAAGCATCCATATTAGAGGAGTTGTCAAGGAATAGCATTACAAAAATCACAAACTGTCTAACACATTCGCTGTCACTTTCATTCATTCATTTGCCTGTCTAGAGTTTGACCTAACTTTTTATCAAGTGTGACCACTCAAGTTACTCCAAGATAATTAACATACATGCTAAACATTTAGGATGTTTTATTAAGATTAAAATGTTATTTTTATTGAAATATCTACTCAAACTGAATAAATAATTGACTTTGACTAAATTGAAAGGTTACAGAAAATGTTAAATGTAGTTCCAGATTTTCACCACAAGAGGGCAGCATGTTGCCATGCATGACTGCAGCAAAGCGGAGTTGTGTAGTATATGTGTGTATATGTACTTTACTGTGTATTTTGTTTTATAAAAATGATGGAAACTTGATTTGACATTTTATTTATAGTCAAAATCATTTTTGAGTATGAGGGCTTTTAAAATCATCGCTAGAATCTCAGAGAAGACCTCACTCTGTGCTTCATCCTTATCCAGACAGATTACCCAGTTAACACACAAACGTGTTCTGACAATGACAAACTGAGCTCATGTCCTCCGTACTGCCATTATGGTGGCTTCAGTCTTTTGTGAACACGTGATTATGATGTTATTATAAAAATGAATGTTTTGGACGGGCAGCAGAACAGAAAACTAGAATAATACCAAACATGTGGTCAATATTTTCTCTCCCATCTTAAAACTGCATTATTTATTAATTCCTATGTGTATTTTGAGTAAGATGCCAATAATAATTATTTTATATTGTGCTAGAACTATGAGTAAAATAAGAGAGAATCAAAATCCAAAATATCAAGGTGTGTGTTGCCATAACTTCTATAAAGACTTAATTAGCTTGTTAGGGAAGGATCTTGTTCACAGTAATTGGTGGAAAAGGTCAGTAGATGCAAATTTTAAAAATTCTCACTACGGAAACCTTGTCCAAACAATCCGCAGCCATGGCGTCCTCCAAGCAGCTGCCAAGAACTCTGGAAATTTAAATAATTGATGTCCACGAGCAATGTCTTTTAGTAATAGTTCATTTGCTCAGTTTGTAATTTAATTAGCAAAACTGAAGTAAAAAAGAATGTTGGAAGTCAATTTGAGTTCTGGACAACCAGGAAATCATAGATAAACTAAACGTATATAGACAGGCTAATTAAAACTTCCACATTACTGCAAATGTCCATCAGCAAAACGTTAGCAGGCTTAGGTGGTTGGTGTGCAGCAGCATGTTCGCAAACAAGTCATGAGAAGAAAAAAAAAACAATTTCCTTACCACAAAATTCAATCTGAATTTGCAGAACAACATTTAAACAAGACTGATGAGTCTGGAAACAAATAAGCAAATGTTGTTTTAGAGAGAAAATTATTTAGAAAGTAACATATCTCCAACTGTTCAGCTCAGACTTTGGTCAAAAGGATATTTTGTGCATGGATGGAAAAATGGGTTCAGTTTACCACCAGAAATAAATAAAAACATCTGAAGATGAAAAGAGGATGCTTTCTGCCACTGGATGATGATTCTAAATTCATCTCTAAATCCACGAGGGACTCTCTCCAAAAACTAAGGCTGAAAGTTTGGCAATGATACATAAACATTCATGGACAGAGCTCAAACAGTCCAACCCAAAATACTTGCAAAATACATGTGGGAGGAATTAACGAAGTTCCATTAAACACAAGCCTTAAAACTGTCCGGCCTTTACCTTCTGATCATAAAGGCTGTCAAAACTTTTCTATAGCTATTTCTAACATTTAGCATATGATCTTTTGAAACCTTCCCAAACCTGGATGCAGTTTTAGTAGATTACAAAATCAATAACTGATCAGAGATAACTCATTAGCTTGGGCATTTCAGATATGAAGAGTCTATTAGTTCACTTAGAGACAAGCTTTCAGCATTTATCAGGCTGTGATCTTTAGCCTCCCTTTAGTCTTTCCTGCTCTCTGCTCCAACACAACTGACACAAATGGAGGAGCCTCCCCAACAGGTTCTCATTCATTTCAGCCACGCATTGAATCAGGGCAACATCTAAAGCTCGCAGGTCAGTTGGTCTTGAGAACCAGGATTGAGATGCACTGCATTTAGCTGACAGATGTGAGTGTTACAGATTTTTAAATTCAACTCTGCTTCTTTAAATAAACCTTAAAATGTCTAATGTTGAGCATGTTAGATTGTATTTCTTAGAGGTTCTTAGTGGTTTTCTGACAGGTGTTTGAAGGAATTCAGCACATGACAAAAAGCAGTTCTGCTGTCTTCAGCCACTTCTGCTCTGCCCAAACTGCATCTGTGCAGTAGACACTTCAACCTTTATCTGCTGACAACAGAAAGCACTAAAACACGTCACAAGTGATTCGCGTTTGTGTGCTGAATTAGTCCAACAGCCACTCAGGTTATCACCATCCAGGGTTTAAAATAAAGAAAAGAAGTATTTCTCTGGTCCATAAAACCTACTAAAGGGTCTGTGGGTGGGGACCATGAGACCACATCTGAGGTTTAGGATTTGGACAGTGGATTAGAGAGTAAAAGAAGAAAGCTTATCAAATCTCAGCACCAAATAGGGAGGAAGCAAAAAGACAGATGCAGTTCCAAACTGGCCTGCAGCCAGATTCTCCAGGGGAACCTCAGACTGTGATGCATGAATAAACAAAATGTAGTTCATACTGGGACCACTATTATTGTTGTGGTCACTTTGCAGGCGTTTGAATGTCTGATCTGAACATGAATGTGAGCCAAACTAGTAAAGACATGGCACAGTTTAGCTTTCTCATTATAATAACGGATGTAAGAATTAGAGGAAAGCCCCATAGACTTCACCCCTACTGTAAACAAATGATAATATCACTAATTCACAAGCGTAAATCTACAAATTGTTAATTTTTTTCAATCAAAAGTGCATCTAATTTTAATTTAAGCTATCTTAATTAAGTAGAAGAGATATAGCTTAACAATGGTCCAAACGGTTTGTACAGTTATAAAAAAATAACTGATGTTTAATCCTCAGTTTGGTAATTGATTCACTGACTATCTCAGCGTGCAGAGAGACTGCTTTAGAAACTGCAGCATCTAAATCAGTACACCAACTGCGTGACAGCATATGTTGCTTCAAAACCTGCATTCAGTATTCAAATATGCAAGTTTACTATGATTACATACTGCAGTGCAACGTCATGCAATGACAGATGCTGGATTTTAAGCTACAAAGTGATGAGCTGAGCGGTCCCTCTCCTGTTTACAGTAACATTGTGTACCCTTCATCATTTTCATTCAGCTCATAGGACAGATTTCCACCGCAGGGCTGTTCATCTTCACATGAACAACTTTATTGTTGCTGAAAATGTGATTTTATTGGTTCTTACAATAATGGAGAGCAATAAACCGTGACATTTAAGGATACCTACAACACCAGAAAACTGGCAGAGGATCAAAATAAAATGAAGTGATTCTCTGTAAATAACCTACTTTTGCAGGAAAATACATTTTACTAGACGGAAGCATCACATGTTGGAGGAAATTACCAGGCAACAGCTTGTATGCCGCAGCAGGACAACAATTTAGAGCAATGCTAATATCATCAAATATTATTAACCTCGACAACCCACGTGATAAGAAACTCAGCTGTAGCTCCATCACATGCAATTTACACTACTGCCATAGTTCCTATTACTCTGTATTTGATTTCCAAATAATTCCATGCGACACCTGTTAGATGAGCCAGGTAGGTCTAGCTTCTTTCCCGGATTTGGCTTTGACAGTCGGACAAGCAGGAATTTTCTCTCTGGCAGTTTATCTCTTCATGTGGACTCGGGCTTATCCTGCACCTTGCAGACGGGACACACACAAATAACTCTGTTGTCAAATGATCCTTTACCTACAAGGATCTAATTAAGTGTCATGTCAACAGAAATTCGGCGTGTCTTCCAGGACATGAAGCAGTGGCAGGCTTTGATCTGCTGATTGAGCTCAAGTTATTTTCCTACCAATTTCAAAAAGCACACATCCTTCTTATCTCTGCTGCTAATTTCTTTTCTATTCTTCGAATTAATCGCTGCTTATGGATGATCAACTCACATTTTATGAAGAAGTCAGAACAAAAAAAAAAGAGTTTTAGAAATTTGAGAAACAATTCAATAAAAAAATCAATAAGTAATTTAAAATGGAGAAAAGTCTCATCTGTCAGCAAGCAGACAGCAGACTTCATTTTGCTCATGAGTGCAAACAGATGATGGGGACTGACATGATATGAGACTTTTCAACAATCTGCAATAATGACCTTTTCTCAGAACCTACAACCTGTCAGGTAACAATGGATCTCAGGTGAAAACAGGCAATCTTTTGGCACAGGTAAAAAGTCTTACTTAGCAACTCCCAGGTGAGCTATCAATACTCAGCTCGGAGGTATCTCTGGAGATGGGGGGGGGGGGGGGGGGGGGGGGGGGGGGGGGGGGGGGGGGGGGGGGGGGGGGGGGGGGGGGGGGGGGGG
>JBAMHX010000010.1:12249757-12274973 GCA_037177515.1 Pseudomugil tenellus | reverse complement strand
TATATTCAGCTTTTATGTAACAAAAATAAATGGTTTTGAGTTAAAAAATAAAAACATCAAAAATATAAAATGTCAAACAATTAATTTTAATAGGGGAAAGGTCCGGTGTTTGGGGGCGGGCTTAACTACCACCAGGACGATTGACAGTTGTCCTGTCCAATCATCATTCAGCATACTAAATACTTGGTTGACGTAGCTTGTGCGACAATCTCGCACCGGAAGTACCGTTCAGTGTTCATCACAAGTAGGCTACTACTCGATTCCGACAGGTACAGTTTGTACACATTTAGCCTACCATACGTTATTAAACAGGTAGGTTGACTTTATCTGTACATACTGCGCAGACTAGATTTTAACATATTTTGTACAGTTTTAAGGAATTATTCAGCTGTAGCTACCGATCTGTGTTTAACGATGTGTATAAAGTAATAGTCGCATGGATATATGCTAGCTGACATTTTTACACGCTACAAACTTAGGTTTAACTATTTACAATTACCAAAAGGAAAAAGAAACATCTGTGTTTTCCATTTTGATTTAAGTGTTTCATGTCAGGAGTCATTATGTCCAAGCAGCCGATTGGGAAGACGTTGTTGAGGAATGTAATCCGACACACAGATGCCCACAACAAGGTGCGTTTGAGTTCATTCAGTTGTATGAAGAAATTACCACTATCTTTATTTAACTGCTTTAAGCTACAACCCTGTAACTAACAAACAACACACATTATGTGCTCAATGCCGCTATTAAACAGATCTCCTGCTCCATTCTCTTCCTTTTCTTGCATTTGGGAGGGAAGTGCTGTTACTCTAATCGCAGTTATCTGACATGTTGATACAGACGTCAAAGTTAGAAACACAAAAAGACGATCGGTGGGGAAAAAAGACATTTCAGGTTTATATTCTTGTTTTTCCAACAACAAAACTAACAAGGCAGTGAAAGAGCAGCCACTGTTCAATTATCCAGAGAGAAAGTCTGATCAGATGAAACAAGTGAAAACACTTTGTTTTGATGGACCACTGTGTTTTGATAGTGGAAAATGGGCTTTTTTTTCTGGCCTTAATGCCAATTAGTAAAGTGAGGAATGCAGAGGGAGAGGCTGATATTTATATGATGTACTTTTATTAATCTTTTTATGGAAAAACTCTAAAGACAAATGACATTCAATTGCTAAATGTAATTGAACACTTTTGTCAGTGTGTTGTTGATATTGCTTCTGTTTACTTGGTTAGATCAGTTCTGCACTCTGTATAAACTATCTAGACATCAATAATAATAACAAACATCATCATTCCACAGCAGCCACACTGACAGTAATGCTTTCCCTCCAAAAATCTGAATTCACTTTTCTTTCACTGGCCTCGTGAAACTATAGGAACCAGTGACAATTATCAAAATAGCAAATAATCAGTCCACCATTACAAAACAATGGTGGTGGATGTCTGTTTTATTAAAGAAAAAAAGACTAAAGAGTTTTAAAATGATATTGTGAATTAGCTTTAGCTGTAAATTTAGTCCTTTTTTTATCATCATTGTTTAATAAGAAAACTGTGAAAAATCTTTAAGTTTTATATCTAGTACTGGTTTGTCATGAACTTAGGGCTAAAATTATTTATCTATTTTTTTTAAAAAATGAGTTTCTGTGTGAACTTGTGAACAAAAGAACTTGTGAATGGTCGGAGTCTTACCTGCATTAGTGGCAAGACTACTCCGTTTGGAGGATCAGGAGATGAGCAGTCCAACAGGGGAGCTAAAACTCAACCCCACTTTGAATGTTCACAGTTTAAATCAAAATTCAACATGTTGTTGTTATCAAATCCAAAGTTAGATTACTTCCAAAAATAATACAAATTTTGTTTAACATGTTGATTTTATACCTTTTTCAACTCAGCACACTGTTACCCATGGGTTCTTTCCAGCCAACACTCATTACAAACAGTGATCTCCAGGGTTTGCCTGGCACAGTTGACTGCACACAACAAAACGAACAAAGCAAAACTAAATACATTCTCAGTAATAATGACACCAGGCAGGCTGACATCCCTCCTGATTGGCTCTTTGGGTCGAGATTAATGGAAAAGTTGTGTGCCAGTCAGCTCCACATTGTATTTTCTTTTTATTTGTGTTCACTTTTAAACATTCATTCATCTAAATACTGTATGTGTATATTTAAATTTGTTTTAAGTCAGAAAATTATTGACACTCATCAGCATGATTTGATAACCATTAAAAGCTGGATAAAGTTTAGTTGGATATTTGAGTATGCTGATTTGCTTCCATGTCTGTAAATGCAAACACCACAGAGCACGAAGCTGCCACGACTGTGCTCAGCAGACATGATCTTCATTCATCCAAACGTAATGTTACTTTTTGTGGGCAGAAATGTTACGTATTGTCTCATTAGACCAATTTAAGGACTTTTTTTTTCTTTTAAAGAGTTTTGTTTGTGTGTTCATGTGGCCATCTGCAAACTTTACTCATATCATTCTTGTATTTTTCTTGAATATGTCTGTTTTCTAAGTGGTTGATGACGAATGTTACTATATTTACCTAAATGGGGTTATTTTTAGCAGTAGGATTGAAATGGCTTCAAGAGACATCATTTACGTGTGTGTATCATGAGAACCTTTTTATTTGCAATGCGCTCTCAGAGCTTTCCATGCCATTAGCGCTGTCAGACAAGCTCTTCTTTGTTGAAACAGATCAATAATGTAAAGCTTGGAAGCTCTTAGCAGTATGGAAGACATTCAAAATGCTCAGCACTCATTCATAATCTCAAATAATGTTTTTACCTGTAAGACTTTCCAGCTTGACTAACTTCTGATCAGACATGTACATGATGTGTATGTAGTCTTTCATACTCATCTAGATGTTGATTCTACTGCAGATCCAGGAGGAGATGGAGATGTGGAAAATGCGAGACTGGGAGATCCAAACATCCCACCACAAACACATTCCAGATACCGACAGTATGAGGTAGGAGCAGTGAGTGTCCCAGTTTAATTTGAGCCATCCAAACATAAGTGACACCTCCTCTCCTTTGAGAGACATACAGAGTGGGTGTCTCTCAGTTTGGAGGGCTGTTAATGTATGTTGACTTGATGATTTGTGGATAATGGTTTTATTCCAGAAGGCATATGCACTGTGATCGAGTGTCGGATCAACCCAGAATCAGGAGCCGAAGCAGAGAGCGAGTAACAGAGCATGACGACAGAGAAGCTCGATACTGGACCCGCAAACTTTATGAATTTGAGGCCGGTGATCCTGACAGGTACACAACATTGTTAAATATCATACAGTCATTAGGCTACTTGCTGAAATATAAATTGCTTCCCTTTCTGGATGGTGTGAGTGATGATACACGTGTACCTGGACTGTTATGTAATCAGAGCAGATTTATACAAAGGTGCAAAATGTGCATATTCATTGTGTTCACATCACAGATGGGGGCATAGTGGCTTCAAGGAGCTTTACCCTGAGGAGTTTGAAAGTGATGGGTAAGCAAAAATACACAACCATACCAAGTACCTTTTCTGCCTGAGAGCAAAAGAAACTACACTTGTAATCAAACTAGAATTTCAGGGATAAGACATTGAGTTGAATTGATTTTCACAAGCCTAATCTCTGGTTAGAATTGTTGGAATACTTCAATTTGGCTTTATTTTGCAGAAAAAAATTCAAGTGAATAACTTTTGTTGTTTAGAAAAAATAAAAAAAAAAATAAAGTGTGTTGTCCTTTTTTTCTGGAGGGAAAGAAGAGGCACCATGAAAAAGAGTGGGCACCACAAAATGAAGAAATCCAAGTCTGACACAAAAGCGTGCTTCTCAAAACGGTCAAAAAAATCCTCGAAGAAGAAGAAGAAGAAAAAGAAAGCAGAGGATAGTAAAAGGAAAAAGGATGAGTCCTCAAGCAGCGAGTGCAGCAGTGATGACAGCAGTGCCATGCAAGACAAGCAGAGGAAGAGAAAAAGGACTAAAAGCAGACATAAAAACAAGAAAACTGTGAAAAACAAAAGGAGAGATGAAGACAGCAGCACAGGAGGCAGCAGTGATGAGGGAAAAGGGGCGAAACGGACTCGCTGTCGTAAAAACAGAAAGCAGGACACCCACAATGACACGGACTCAGGGTCACTTTCCAAAAAGAGGAGGAGGAAAAACTGGAAGGCAGCTGTAGAGGAAAGCTCAGATAATAGTTCTGCAGACTGAGACAGATGCACAGCTAATGACCAAGAAAACAACTGCAGATCCCTTTTATTCACCTGAGCTGCTCAGAGGGCTCTCCACTGCAGGTTCTGTTGTATTTGGTCCTGTGCTGTTGCTTCTATTTTTAGGCGGGTAGCAGAATCTCAACTGCTCCACTCTACACAACAGCATAAAAAAGGCCAGTGTGGTATTTATTATTGATTGATTTTTAAAAAAAAAAATGTCATCACAGACTTTTGGCCTAAAGATATGTTTGTTTGTTTTTTTAAGAGGAAACGGTGAAAACTTGCAGCTTTCCTTAAATACATTTGCTTTTATTCTTGTTTTATACATTTTAAGATTTTTGAAATGAATAAAAAAATCCCATTGTGTTGTTTTTTTTATTTTTAATAATAATGGGGCATTTGTAAGGTTTTGTCAAGCAATATTCTGCACTTTCTAGGTTGTGAAAAACAAACCATTAAATTGCTAAAACAACCATATGTTTAATCACAGTAAAGAAATCATGATTCATATTTGACTCCATTGTAAAATCTAGTTTTTGTGCCATTATTTGTGCAAAAATTGAGCTTGCCTTTGCATTATCATAGAACACATTGAAAATTAGTCCTGTGTTCATAAAGGTAAATAATATAGTTAAGTGACTAAGATATTTTGATTGCTGTTTTTTCTTGAAAGAAGATTTCATTACAGAAAAATAGATATATCACTCTTTAATCTGAATTGTTATTCAGATTTGTTTGCAGTAACCTAAACATATCATATCTGAACCTTCATCCTGCAAGTTAAAGCACATTTGACATTTTATTACATCCTTTAACACGTGGTTTTGTAAATAGTACCACAAAGGCCTCCATGGATTTCTTACACATCAACTTGTTGGAAGCCACGGTACTGTATCAGTTGCGCTGTAAAGATGTAGAGAACAAATTATTAATTCATAGTTTAATTCTTTGAACTCACCTGTGGTTGAGAAAACAACATTTTCTGATAGGAAGCCTTGTTGTTGTTGGGATTTGTCAAGTTGTTTGTCAAGAAAGAAAAAAGGCGGTATCATTTCCACGGACAACTGAGGATCAAACACCTCGCAATCCTGCTTGCCTGAAAAGGCTCTTCGTTATCTGGAAGACGATAGACATTAATAAGCTGCTGTTCGTGATCAAAGTGAATACACTTAGTGACTTGTCAGAGACCTCTTGCCGTTAACGCTAGTCAAGAACTCAGAGTATCTCTGCTCAGTAGTGATAAGCAGCAAATTGTGCTCCTCTGTAATGTGTCTGCGATGCAGGAGGAAAAAAAAACTATTACCACCATTAGCTGCTCTAAAAATGCACATTTTTCTCACAAAACCTATTAGTAAATTTATTTTAACCTTATTAACATTGTCTTTGTGTAACCCTGGTAACAAATCATAAGCCTGTACCATCTGGGTATTCAGATATTCTGATGCCAAGGGAAGTGATGGTAAACCACTTTGAAATTGTGTGCTCTGCAAAAGCCTGAAGCACTTCCCTAAGTCTGTGTCAATAGGCTAAGTGTTCCCTCCAAGAAGCACGGAGTGAGCCGAGTTCAGTTTGGCTGCAGCTGCACGAGTCTTGGATGCAGAAAAAAGGAAATGAAAGTCAAGTCAAATCTGTGTTGATGTGAAGTCTAACAAAGAGGCCAAAATCCTTAGTGAAGTGTCTTACAACTGTTCTCACAGTTGAAGTTATAATAAAAATAAATAAACCTTATCCTTGTGCTTTTCAGAAAGCCCCTCTTGGACTAAGGAGGCATCATTTTGTATTGTCCACATTAAATAGCAACAGATAGATTGGATAACAAGTCACAATGTTGATTCCAACATCAAATTCTTTTCCACACTGTTGAGATTTGCTGGAGGCAAGACATGAGGAAGGGATATGCTAGTTTGTTAGTTCATTCTGAATCAGACAGAATTACCACACACCAGAACAAAGCTTGTGAGCAGACATCCCTGGTATTCAGATAGATGGATAATAATGTTTAATGTAATACATTTCCCATGCTGAGCTAGTTAGTAACTGCTGGGAAGTTACTTCTGGAGAACAGCGGTGGTGTCAGATATAAACATTAGCAGATAAAGAGAAGCATACGGGCATTGCTGTAAGAATTAGTTTTTCGATCAAATTACTAAAAAAAAATGCACTCAAAGACTTTGTGTCATCATTTCAGATATCTAAAACAGTTGCAGGGTGGTGTGGCGGTTAACACTGCAGGCTCAAAGCGAGAAGGTTGCAGGTTTGAGCCTCGGCTCAGACAGTGGCCTTCCTGTGTGGAGTTTGCATGTTCTCTTCCTGTTAGTCTGGGTTCTCTCTGGTACTGTGGTTTCTTCCCACCACCCAAAGCCCTGCATGTTGAGTGGTCATTTGAAATTGTCCTTAGGAATGAATGTATGTGTCTACTTTTGTTTCTTTGTGATGGACTGGTGACCTGTCCAGGATGTACCCCCGCCTCTTGGGCTTCATTTATCTGCGATGCTTTACCGGAATAAGTGGTAAAAATAACAGATCTATAAAACAGTCCTTTAAATAAATGTAATATTATTTTATGCAACTTTTTAAAAAATATTTACATTTTTTTAAATGTTTTTTTTTCTACATTTTTATGCCTCATCTTGAATACTTGAATTGTCAGCAGATTTTGGAGCTTTGCTGGTGGCACAATTGTCTAAACCCTAATAAAGGGTCCAAGCAGCATCAGTACCTTATGCTTTTATTCTTTATCTCCCATAATTTGATGGCACAGCAGAAACAATCCAGCCTAGAAACACAAGACTTCATAACTGTGTCCTACATACATGCAGAAAAAGGAGACCCTGAGGTACTGCAGAGGTGGTGCTGTAAAACCCTAGTTTACACTTTCAAAATGAACTTAAATTATTTAATCAAGAATCAAGCTTTTTATGACACTTGAAAATGTTTCTCTATGAGTCTGCTGAGTGGATTTTTTTTTTACTTCATAGCTGTCTGTCCTTGAAAAGTTTGGACATTTCCAAAACCCGTGCATCAAGCATCTCAAACCTGCCTCAGTTAATCTGAAGACTTTTGTTTCTTTAGTTGCTCAATAACTATTTAGTAAATATTTACTAAATAAAACACAGATATCTGCATCATGAACTTATACATTAGCTTAATACACTTACCTATCTTGTTAAATAAAAAGAGGTAATTATTGCATCACTGGACATAAAACGTTTCAGCACAGCAGTGGTAATTAGTTGACAAACCTGAAATAAACACTTACATGGATAACACGAAACTGTTGCGTCTTAAACCACGGTTTGTCTCAACTTACAAACATTGTTATGCAATATAATATGAGATTGAACTTTTAGTGAAAACGTAATTGCCTTCAACAAGTTAAGGTACATTTTTGCAGGTATTCAGACTTGCTGATGAAGCACATCGCTCTACGTTTTGTGTTCGCTGTTGGCTGTTCAAGCCCACTCTTTAGGACAGGGTGAAATCTCTCCTACCGAAGCAGATTTGGTCTTGAATAATGGTCACAGATAGGAGCTGACATAAATACATACCCTGCTGGGAGAAATAGTCTGCAGCACATTTCCAGGCTTAAAGTGTCAGAAGTTAATGGAGAGATAGTTTGGGCCTGAAAAGTTTTTGTGACAGCTCAGAAATCACACCATAATGTTCGGTCGTTCTCTTGCTGGAAAAAGACCATTTAAAGCTGTGTAAAATAGCTAAAAAAAGAGCTAAAAAGCTAAAAAAGAGAAAGAAATAGCAAAAGTGTGATGAAGACATATAAAAGGATGACCCCGTTCTTGGATTCAATCTTTTCTGTCACAGCCGATGAAAATAAGAGACTCTAGAGGATTGAAAACCTCTAGTATCACTTCTTTCTTATATCTTTGCAGTCCAAATGGGTCTGTTTATCTGAGTCTGTGCAAACCGGGTTGTAATCAGAGGAAGAGGGTGTTTTCAGTCACAGCAGACAAATATCACTAATTCACCAAGATTGCATCTTCACCTGTTGTCGTGTTTGTTTTGTCTAATTTCATTTGACAATTTATCAAGCATTTAAATACAGCATAAGAAACAGCTTTTTAAAAAACAGGATTTACATGAACCTTTCATAGAACTGCAAATTTAATTTTTATTTCTAATAATAAAACATTTTGATTTAAATACGCCTTTAATTCCTTGTATCATCTTATGACGTTAATCAGTACTTCATGTATGTATCACCATGACAACAAGTGAAAGAAAATACCCCACTGAGGGCTGTGAGATGAAATTGAAAGAACACATTTATCAGCTGTTTTAAACTGACTGTTTTGCATGTATATAAAGAAAGGCACTGTGATGAGGTTGTTAAATTATCAAATTAGATCTTGCAGATTCATACTCTATTAAGTGTTTATGTGCAGTGTTGATTTTAAATGCTTAATAGAGGTAAATAATGTAAAGTCTGACTCTCTCTCTATAAACTGAAATGCACCAAATTCTTAAGTACAGGATCAATTGCATGCTTTCTGCTAATACCTATAATTAATATGTTCTGCTTCCGTCTGCAGTAACTGGGAACAATACACAGCTTTGTCTCCCCCTTGTGATGATCTTTAGATCTTACATCCTTGCATAATAACAGCTGGCTGCATTTGAATTCAACCCCACGTCCAGCTGGCATGTCCCTCGTAGTCCCACATCCCACTCCACTTCATCGACGCCGAGATGCTTTCACAGAAGCCTTATAAATAGCACTGAAGAATCAAATATTTATCATTTCATGTGTCCCTTGCTGCAGTGGACACTGCAGCACAAGAAGAAACTGCCACTGATACAGTTAACCCACACAAAAAAATTTAATACCCTTCATGAGGGGATAAATGGTCCAAACTTTGACATACTAAATAGGAAGGGGTGTGATGACACAGGTTTTTAATGTAAAAACTTGCAGCCAACACCCAAATGCTCTGTAAAAAGTCATGTGACATATGACTTACTTACTTACATAGTTAGTACACATACACCAATGTTTTAATATACTTATATATGCCTTTTTGTTGCTTTTTATCTAGACCAGCCAGATACAGTACCGATTAATATACAGTAACATCTGGAACAATTCCTATTTAACATCATACAGTCCAGCCATCAGAGAGGAATCCATGGCAGTTTCCACATCCATCCTCCCTACGCTGACGTTAGAAATCGGCATTTGAAAACTTTGTTCTTTTTCAGTTTTTCTTATTGTATAGACTGGTGGTGATACTTGTCCTTGTATCTCGTGTCTTCTGTGCAAAAGTTTTTTTTCCCTTTTTTCTTTTCTTTTTTTTCTTTTTATCTTTTTTTTTTTGGAAAGAACCCAAAACATGATTGACGTAACAGGATACCTGGCTTTTCACTTTACAGTTACTGCTTGATGGAAATGTTTTTCTATTATTTTTTTTTAAACAATTAAACAGTCACATCCAAACGCCACTCTGCCCCTTCCTTTGGCGTATCACAGAAAACAGTGAAAATTAAAAATATTAAAGAAACAATTCGCATTTTCAGAGCGGGAGGCGATGCCAGAGAGGAACGTTTATGACTACAGTGAGCAGCATCCTCCATTCGTACGTTTTTAAGAATAAGGCACCGCTGCATAAAGAAAGGACATGGCCAACAAACCTCTCTGGGGGCATGACGGGGAGGCAGGATGAAGGGACATGATGTCTTTTTTTTTTTCTCCAGAAACTCACAGAAAGTTAACAAATGTAAGTTAATGTGTTTGTTTTTATCGTTTGGTGTTACATGATATGTAAATGTGTTTTATACATGTGTATGTTTGTGAGTGGCTGAGCCTCTTGATTGTTTCTTTTTTGTCTTTTTTTGGCTACACTGCTTTCCTCACACTGTGCTCTCAAGCATCCACTCAGTGCTGCTGAATGTAACTCTCCTGTTGGCGAGTGGCGACGATTCCACATTGAGCTGGTTGGTGGATTTGTGCCACCTCGTCCTCGCTCTGCGTGGGTAACTATGACTCTGAAATATGGAGTAATCCCCACCATCAAAAGAGAATCTGTGCCTAGTTCGTGCCAGCTCGTTGGGAAGCAACCCTACGGCGGCTAGAGCATTTTTCTTGTCCTTAAGTCTGGGAGCCTCCTTGGTACCAGCATTGGGGCCTATGAGACACAGGGACATGGTGGATCCCGTCAGGCTACTGTCTGTCTGAGTGTCCTCAGATGGTGGGCCAGAGGGCTGTGCATCCATGCTGCTTCTTCTCTTCATCTTGTCTATACACGGAGGCAGCTCCACCTCCAAGATGGCAGTGGTTGCTGCTGGATCTTCCTTCTTGTCGTCCACTCTCAGGACCAGTGCCATGCACTCTTTGGGTGCTTGAGCTTCACGTTGGCCCTCATCAGATGGCTGCTTGGAAGTGGAACGCTGCAGCCGCTGCTGACTGCCGTTGGTCTGCGAATGCATGCTAGACCCAACCTTAGCCTTGCTGTCGACAGGGCCGCTGTAAGCCTTGTAACGGATCATCAGGATGATAATGAACACTAGCACTGAAGCAACAATAATGCCACCGATAATGATGATCATGGTGCCTCCCAGGAACTGGCTGTGCATGAACCTGCACTGGCTGACCTCGCTGGCTGTGTGGAACTGCACACAGCCAACCACACGCGTGGCCGTTAGTGATGTGATGCCGTCGTCGTATACCGCAAGCACACAAAGGTCGTACTCCCGTCCCCCAGCCAGGTCATTGATTAAGAAGCTCTTACTGGCAGATGGGATCATTCTGCAGAGGAAAGAAAAACAAGACGGTGTTGAAGATGTGAATGTTTAATAAAAGGAATCACAGAGCACACACGCTGATTTGCATAAGGTGCTTTAAATCACACAAAAACATCACCTACACAAAGAAAGGGGCATCAGAGCCATTCTAGAATTAAATATCTTTCATTCTGATAAAAACACAATATCTATGAGAGAAAATGGGATATTGCAAAATACCTGTGTTATCGGGGTCGTGTATGAAATGACAACAGAGGTGATAAACATGGTAAAAAAGGCTCTATCTGAAGAATAACCGATAAATGCTGCAGGCTGCAGGACAAGTGATGCATGTTGTGAAGACAGTTTTGATGTGTGATTACCTAAGGTCACAGTTTGACTGCCAGTGTGAGATTACTCTAAATACACAGGAGAAAGGTACTGACTTCAGGTCAACATTGGTGTTAATATAATTAAAATCTTGTTCCTTTTCCCTGAAGGGAGACTTTGATGGTTATCATTTGTAGGTAATAATGTACCACCTAAAGACAAAACAACACTCGGCTTCATGCCGAAACAGAATGAGAAAATTATACAGGAGAGCTACTCATTAAGTCTGATGAAAGCTTAGAAAAAAAGAGAAAGAATAAAAGAATGTCAACCACTATTATTAGTACCCCCTATGAATACAAAAATATTCTTAATTTCTGTCATAAATTTAATAAGAGTCACATGATGCTTATTACTAAATTTGAAAAAGATTTTAAATGGTAGCTTTTATTTTAAAGAGTCGGCTCATTTTGCATTAAAATAAACCTTTTTTAAAGTGATCATAAGTACTCATTGTTAGACTTTTTCTTCTGTACTAGTGGATCCATCAAGCTAAGAACTTTCGGTTTTAGATGTTCCTTGCTTTAACCGCCCTCATGCAAATTCATCTATTATTGTTCAGAACTTTGCAACAAGCTGTTGTATATGAATCACTTGTGCAGGAAAGCATCTGAAAAACCTGCAGGACAGTGACCCACTTTAAATAACAGAATTTCTGCTGTAAACTATCTACACTAATGTACAAGCATCCCTCTAATCATAAAACTATAACACTGCAGGGAACCATTCTGCTACATCAATGCCTTATTTTTTAATAATTTCTTGTAAAAACTATATTATTTCTCTATTTTTCTTAATTCAATGAGAAAATTGTTAACCCCCAATAATAATAAAAAAATAATTAAAAAAAAAACAAGAAAAGAGCTAAATAAAAAAGTTATTTTTTTTTTTTATAATTTGAAGCATAATAATCCTTAGGACCCCTCAGATATGCCCTGATTTGTACATCTTAAGGCTTCTTTTTAAAAATAATGCAGTATCGCTGCTTTTAACTTACAGTAAGCAAAAATGATCAGAATCTTTACTTCACCACTATAACAAAGCTTAGCGTTAGAAAGTCCCACTTTGTGCTGGTGCAAATTAATGCCAACCCTCACTAATGATACAAACAGTGAAACATGCAGTGAAATAGCCGGACCTCACGTTATTGTTGTTGTCATATTATATACTAACGATGCTGAGAAGACCATTTAGTCCTTTGGGGTATGTGCTGGACTCATAATGGTTCAGCTGCTTGAAAAAATTGCTGCAGTGTAAAAATAAACCGCCTGAAATGTGACAATCTGAGGGAAACATCACAATCTGTGGATTCTACTATTATTTCAGTGCAGCTTCAGTGTTGTAGTCTGACTGCAGTAGGAGTTCAGCTTAGTTTTGAGTCTACTTAATCATTTTGTATCTCTGGGATTTGTCAGTCTGCAGTAATGGAAAGTTGCATCATTCAGCAGATGTAACTCCAGATGTTCCACCTTTTCCCATTTCTTTGCTGTACCACCCCTTTCTCCCACCATTCAGCCCTCCTCCTCCGTGGCTTACCTGTACACCAAAGTGTCATCTGCCGTGCTGTTGTACTGAATCTGGTACATCCTGATGCCAGGTATGTGGCGCTCAGATGGCCAACGGATCACAGCAGAGGAAGAGGTGAGCTCTGTGACTACGACCCTCCTGTCCTGCTTATCGTAGCCTTTGGTATCATTGCCAGATTTGGAGGAAGTGGTGATGTCCGACAATCCGGGGTCCTCACGCATGTGGCCTGTGTTGTTAACAAACAAAGGTAGTGGGATCATGTTGATCTCAACAGCAGCTGTGGCGATGCCTGCAGCATTGGATGCCACACAGTTAAAAGCCCCGCTGTCTTTCAGTGTGGTGATAAGAATATCAAGGGTCCCATTAGCATACAGGACGGTACGGGAGTTGTTATGTACCAACTTGCCATCTGGTGACCGCCAGTGAATATCTGGGTCTGGATCACCCACAGCTTTGCATTTAAGAGTCACACCTTGTCCTTCCATCACGTAAGGTTTAGTGACAACGTGTTTGGTAATCAGTGGAGGGTCACAGGTAAACTCCTCTTCTTGGATTGACCAGAAGTATTTGTCCATGAGGTGTTCTGGTGAAGCACAGGTCTCCAAATCATCCTCTCTCGTCAGCCTGCGTAGCCACAGCAACTCACAGTTACAGTGAAGAGGGTTTCCACCAAAACTGACTGCCAAAGTGGATGAGCTGGAGCCTTTAGCATCGGACAGGACCTGAGCGTGCTGGAACAGGCTGTCTGGAGGCAGCTTCTGCAGCCTGTTAGAGGTCATGTCCAAGCGGACCAGCTTGGTGAGCATAGTGAAAGTCCCTGTTTCTATGTGGTCAATCAAGTTGTGATCTAGGGTGAGAGTGTTGATGTTGTTCATTCTGGCTATAGCTTCCCAGGGAAGGCTGCGTAGGTTGTTATTGGAAAGATCCAAGTCTTCAATGGTGGAAACAAATTCATCAAAGGAAGTGGGAGCCACCTGGTGGATTTGGTTGTTTCCAAGGATGAGGTGCCGGAGGTTGACGAGGCCTTTAAAGTGTTCCGTTTTTATGACACTGAGGCGGTTCCCATCCATGTGGAGCGCCCGCAGGGAACGCAAACCCAGAAAGGCATGGGGGACAATCTGACTGATGGTGTTGCGAGACAAGGTGAGGTGGACCAAACTAGTCATGTTGAAAAAGTCTTTCCTGCGGATGATGGTGATGAAATTGTCAGTGAGTCGCAGCTCGACAGTCTTGCGGTCGATGGTTGGGGGTACGAACAACAAGCCAGTCTTAGCACAGAGCAGAGTCAGAGTAGGGGAGAGATGCTGGCAGATGCATCGGCCGGGGCAGCTGTATCCCTTTACCAGAGCTGCACACAGCAGCACGCACACAACCAATCGGTCCATCGTTGATTAGTTTCCAAGTCCTGTGTGAGACAGATACACAGAAATCAGAGCGATGGTGAGAAAAAAATAACACGTAAGGAGATTTTTGAATTAATAAGTAGCATCATAACCTATATGAGAGCCTGCTGCAAACATCCAGGCTCTGAGTAAGATTGCTGAGACAGCCAGTGAGGCATCAATCACAAAATGAAATGGAGCTTTGCTGAAATAATGGCACCTGGAATGATGAAAGGCTGTGCCAACGCTCAAAGAGGCCCATGTCTCTGCAGCCTTTTAATGGAAATAACACAATGTTTTTTGTGCCACCAGGATGCATCACCACCGGATCATTTAATAGCTTAAATAGTTACAGTACAGTTTTCCTATATGAGGCACTCATGCAGTGCACATACTCATCATATACTCTAAGAAAGCTTGTGTGTTTTTCTTGCAGTGAATTTCACGTCACAAGGTGGAGAATTAAAATATGAAAAGGGCACTTGTCAAACAGAGCTTTATAACCTTTACGTTTGCCTGCGCTTCTTTGATGAACTGCAAAATTAGACAGAAACTTGTCAGATAAATCAAAGCAACAATAAGTAAAGGTGAAAACAGTGGAAACAAGACTTGTTTGAGTCCATCTTAAAGGGGCTGTTATTGGATAATTCTTGGATTTTTAGATCTTCCGATTACTATTTAGAAGTATTGATTTCTGCCTCTGAAAGAACACGCCTGTGGTGACGGGGAAAAAAGGATCCTTGGCTGTAATAACCATAAAAGACCCCAGCGGAACATAAACAGCAATATGCCGATTTCACATCGCAGGTTGTTCAAGCTTCTTGGCACAAGTCTGAACTTCTAATGCCTCTAGCTTTACTGCTGATGTGAGAGCCTGTTAATGCTTATTAAGTAGAGAGATGACAACTCACTTTTCTCCTCTAGGTTTAAAGATTGACAGAAAGGTTGCTGCAGCCCAAGACTTCATTCGATCCTACAAGGTGATTCTTCTCCACCAGATTCAGTGTCAATCAGCAATGTCTCTTTTTAAAGAGTCCAACATAATTATTCAGACTGACTCAGGAAGAGCAGGATGTGGATTTTAAGCACAAATATCTCTTTTTCAGTATTAGTGATGGCTTATCCAATTTGTCATGACTAATTTTAGAGCTGCTTTTATCTGCGCTTTACCATGTTGAGGTGGTGCTGACGTCCTTAACATTGCTCATTTTGTCGCCTATTGTGCCCAAAGCAAAACCATCTAATATGCACAGCACCAACAGTTTTAAATCTCATTTGATTTGTAAAAATCCTGCAGCAACATTCATGCAATATCCTAAATGCCATGTGTCAATTTTTATCTAAAAAATGTAATATAAACCACTTCTCCATTTATGAAACTATATCTTATTCATAGGCTTTTCATAAACACTCCTCTCACTCAACCCTTGAACTGAACAGACCCAATCTTATTATACAGGAGCTGTGATGCATGTGCAATACTGAAAGACACTACAAGTGCATAGGTGTCATTTTACATCAACCTGTGGCGCATATGCCAGACAATAATTTAAATTCATAGTTGCCTTTCTTTTCCACCTTTACACATGCACCGCTGCCTGGCTGGCAACTGCCTAACATACATCAGGGCTTGTTGTTAGTTGTGAAATACTGCTGTCCAATCAGAGCACTCATTTTAATCTGGGCTCATTAGATGTCATTATGTGAGGACTTGAAGTTCAAACTGATGGGAGAGTTTAAAAAAAGGCTGGTCAAATCTCAACATCCTCAACAAGTTGGCTTTTTGCTGCATTTTTATTCACTATGTGACTTTGTTTAGGAGAAACACCAACCCCAGATCTTTGCTCGATTTGGGTTAGCAAACGCTGACTTTGCAGGCTAAGTTTCAGCATCCAGCTCCAAGTTGGAGTCACTGGAATACAACATGGAAGGTGTCATGGCTTGTCTCTATCACACCCCAGCTCCGGATCTAATCAGCTCTATTACCTTCACCTGCCACCAGACTCATCATGCATAATCACCTGCACCCGTTCCATATTCCCTCACTCCCTTATAATACTCAGCTCACCAGTCATTCCTTTGTTGGACATTGTTGTACCTACCTGCCTTTTCCCGTCCATTGCGCTTAATTCTGTTTCCCTTCCCTTCCCTTCCCTTCCCTTCCCTGGCTCTGACTCGCCTCCCTGTCTTAAGATATAATTTCTCCCTGGTTTTGACCCTCGCCTGTTTCTGGACTTCCCTCAGCCTGACTCCCTGTTTCCTTTTGGCTAATCTTAATGGTTCTGACCCTTACTCGTTATTGGTTCTTTCTCGGATCTGACCCACGCCTGTTTCTAGATCCTCCTCATCTTGCTTCCTGGTTCTGACCCCAGTCCGGCATTAAAGACACTGTCTCCTGGATTTTCCCCTTGGATATTCCCGTGCATCATAAATAAACCTGTTAAAGTATCATCTGGTTCTGGTCTCATTTGTTACAGAAGGGCAGTTATTTTAGATAATTAGTCACAAATATTTTTAGCTTAATTCAGCACTTTGCACAAAACCACACACTTTGTAGTACACTGTCTAAAAAAAGTGGCAGTGCTTTGTTGTTGTTTTTTAAGAGTATTTGTCTTTTCTAATTTATTTTTATCTCTCCTTTTTTTCTAAGACTCTGGGAAAGCTAGCACAACACAGTAAGTGACAACACTGCACATCTCACTCTGTGCACCATATCTTTCTTCAGTAGAGATAGTCGTTTATGTTTTCTAAATTTCAACAGCGAAACGACCTCGCTCGATTGTGTTAGTATTCAGATGCTAACTAGGACACAAAGCTCATGGTTTCTCAGAGGACCATCTGTGCTAGAGCATTTCCTGCCACACCGTTGAGGATGCTCTATTGATCTCTCAGCTTCTCAGGGAGGGGGAAAACTTTGTTGCCACAGCAACTCTGGTGTAGAATATAGGTCTTTCAATTGCATTAAGATGGAGTTGAGCTGCCTGAAAACGATGGTTTCAATCTTAATGGGTGCAAAGAAAGAAGGAAGGGACGTGAACAGATGTTTGAATGGCCAGATCATTTAAATGAAAAGGGCAGCTCTACCTCACATTTGGTTTATTGCTTAATATGAGTGCAAGCCACTGAATCGATTTAGGGACAGCAGGAGAGTGCAAGAGGTGAATTCGAGTTTAAGTTTTTTTTTTCTTGTGGCCAACCATGCTAGAG
The DNA here is from genome assembly GCA_037177515.1 of Pseudomugil tenellus. Lineage (NCBI taxonomy): Eukaryota > Metazoa > Chordata > Actinopteri > Atheriniformes > Pseudomugilidae > Pseudomugil > Pseudomugil tenellus. Next base: position 12,257,527 of record JBAMHX010000010.1, on the reverse strand, counting down.
CACAACCTTTTTAAAAGCAATTACTTGGTTACATATAGTTTTAAGCTTGCATTCACATTTGGTCATATTCAGTAACTACTGTCATTTAAAAGTAATGATTGAGGAAAATAGAATTAATTAGAAAATATATACAAAGCTTCAACCACCTTTTTTGTTATCTCACAGCTTGAAGAAAACTCATATCTGGTGCATACTGTGGTACTGTGTGTGCATGTCAGAGAAGGCGATGCAGCTCTGCACATACACATGACATCAATGATGTTCAGTAGCTGCTGAGCATCAGTTATGTTTTGTGACATTTGGTATTGTTTAGCCTGTATGTTTTTGCTGTTCTATTGCAGTTTATCAGGTTTCCTGTTTGGACTGGCTGTACTGGTCTATAATGTAGAATTTTACACAGACTTGGCAGAAGAACTTTACATTCTCAAGTTTCCTTAGGAAGTATGGCCATTTCATTAATGCATACATGAATGCCTGTTGCACTGGCAAGTTAACACACACCCTGATGAAAGATATATTGATTTTATGTATCTTTTTCAGGAGGTAAAAAGTCAAATTAGCTGATGTTTGAATGACAATGAGCACTAAAACTTAAAGGAATAAAATCTGTAATTAAAAATAAAATATAAGTGATAAAAACTACAAATGTTCTTCTTTTTTTAATTTAAGGTCTGGCTTAACTAATTCATGCAACAACTCATGGCTCCATTTTTCTCTTCACTTTTTCTTGCTGGTCCCTTAACTTGCAATTAATTGTGAAATAGCATAATCTCATGGCTAATGGTTATTTCCTGCTCTGAATTATTAATGTTTATACCCAAAACCTTTATCTATTTTCATCCTTGCAAGTAATTTAGTTTTTGTCTTATATCAGAATTTGCCATTATCATGGATTCTTTTTCTATTATCAGTGTTAGGTTTGTGTAAGCACTTAAATCTACATTCATGTAAAGGTGATAAATTAAAATGAATTTGAAGATTAAGTTGAAGTTCTTTGATATGTGCTGAACATGCTGAAAGGTGCATTATGTACATGTGTTTCATGGCAAAGCTAAAAAAAGGGAAAAAAGCCTGCAATACAAACAAAGCATTTCAGGCAGTTTAGTAGCAGTGTCTTCCTTTAAAATGATACCAAGCTTCATAGATAATCGAACCTTGCCCATACAGTGAAAATGAAATGAATTAATACAAGTCTGGCATTGAAGGTTGGGAAAAAAAACAGTAACTTTTTTCCATAATTATCACCGCTACAATATCTATCGGTACTCATTTAAAGTCTGTTTTAGTTTTTTTTTTTTTTCCATATTTTATTTTTTTTCTTTATCTTACAGCTTAAAATGTATTCAGGATGAAAGCCAAGCAAGTCTCCCTATGGACAGCAATGACTGATGACTCATCTGTATTAAAGGTGTATTTGAGTGTGTGGAAAAACAAGCACAGATAAAACAAGTGCGTTTAAATGCCGAAGGGAAAACAAGCTGCTTTGTTCAAGGTGGCAATGCTGATGATACTTGTAGAAGGAAAGTACTTAAGAGTCAGAATGTCAGATGCCTCCATTCTGTCCTTATGTCATGTTATTAAATGTGTATGTTGCTTTTAGGTTGATGCTAGTATGGCGTGGTTTTTTTTGTTTGTGTTTTTTTTTTTTTTTTTTTGCAATTACATATTTAGAAGTTGTCATGCCTGTTTTTCAGATGGGTTTATTTTGAGCCAATCCTAACAAGAAGTTTTCTCATTTTGGGCTTTACATTAATGGTCTTAGCTGTGACTGATAATTCATTTTGAGTTACTGAGAAGTGTGTTTTTTTATCTACATGTCCAACAGCAGTTGCTTCAATTTATGGTGTGTAAAACAGGTAATGTTAGAGAGCTTTTACCTCTCAGTGCAAATATGTGCTTTAACATGTCTAAAAGAGTTTAGGTTGTGAATTTTCTCTGCGTAGTGTGGCCTTAAACTTAAACTATCACCCCCAAAAATGCATCCTTGTAAAGTTGAAGGCTATTCATGAGTGGAATAAGCTGTTAATGCTGTGGTTATGTTGAGTATATGATCTACTATAAATGGTAGAAGTAATGCAGATCCCGGACAATCATTTGAGATGCCACCAGCAGCAGCTAAAGGTCTTTCTTGTATTTCACACCTGGAGCAATGAGCCAAACAAACTGTAAATTATCATGCAGTGGGTGTGAGCTACTGTCTCATATTGCTCTAAACGAGGAGGCCAGTTCCAACCCCATAGCATTGCTGACCTTGATTTGAATTACTACGACCAAGATTTAGCATCTCCCAACAAGGCTGTTCTGCATAAAACACAGCTGCATGAGGGTAAAACTCATCTAAAAAATGTTTCTTCTGTAGATCTGTTTCTGCTTCTTAAAATAAATTAAATAAAAAAAAACAGATATAAATTCCAAATTTAAGCTATTAAACACCTTACTAGGTGCGCATCACTTTACATTCACATTATCAATTCAGTAACTGACTACACTATCAGTGCCAGAGCTTTATTAAACTATCACACAGTTCAATAAAACATAATCTACACAAACAGACTTCAAACATAACGGCGGACGAAACCGCATAGGGTAATATAAAATACATAAATTCCAAACAAATAGTTACAAGCTTTGTTACTAACTTTTCTTATCTCTTATCCTGAATATATCTATAATTATTCATGGAAACACTCACAAACCATTAGAAAATGTCATAATAATGTTTTAAACAAGCTTATTTTTACTTAACCATGTACATGGGAGTGCATTAAAACACCCACAACTACCAAGACATTTTCACAGGAGAGTACGTGTGGAATAATAATTGCATAGGCTAGCACACAAAACAACAACAACAACAAAGTGAATTAACAAGGGGACAGAACAAAGAGAAGGATAAATGAAACTCCACATGTGCCATATTTTTCTATTGCTGGTTTTCTGGCTCAGACTAGTTCTAAAGGACATGTGTGCAAGCAAAAAAATAAACTGTGCCGTTGCATAAAAATGATCTTAATGGTTCACAAAATCACAACAGGGATTCTGCTAAATCGCTAAAGCAGGTATTTTCGGGCACTGAGCTGCTTATTTAAAAATATCTTTAAAAAAAAGAGCAGAGGGTGTCATAAAGAACACAGCAGGACTCAAATAACGGCTGTCTCAAAACAGCTTGTTCCTGTTGTGATTTTGAAGCTTTTTCCTGCTGCATCCATGCTGAACGAAATGCATCTTTGAAAGTTTGAGGAATGTTGTGAAATCAATGAACTCAGCTGTAAACATCAATCTAAACATCCAAAGGAAGAAAAGTTGGGTTTTTCACTCAGTCATTGTCAGAGACAGTATCTCTTTAAAAATAATTGTGACAATAATGTACTGCACTGTGAAATTAACTGGATGAAATAAAATAATAAGAACAGAATGCTTTATTGACTCCCCTGAGATTTAAGGGAACTTTTAATAGTCAACAGCTTAAAATCTCATAAATTACAACTCAGAACATATGAGATAACATTATTTTAAATTAATGTGCCAAAGATTAATAACTCATTTTTCATAGTTTATACGTTTTATTTCTGCTGCCCTTTGTCTGGTGGAACAGCAAAATATTTAATCAGACAAAACAAACTTATTGAGAAAATGACAAATAAATTTATGGATCACAAAATGTTTTAACTTCCAAGATCATAAAACAATCTGCTGCAAATTAGATACTCGACTAATCATTTCTGTCCCTATTATAGATTTTATGCAGAACTATGATGGGTATTATTTGCCATTTTAATACATTATACAAATTAAAGATTTATTTATTGCTTTCAGGAAAATAATCAGAAGTCTAGTTGTGGATGAAAATATTCCTTGATTAGAATAATTAGGTAGTGTTTCAGTGGATGTACCACTGAAGTGATTGTCCACAAGCAGTCTGTAGTTTGTTCTTACAACAGAAGAAGACTAGCCCAGATTCTCTTCATTGTAAGAACATTTTCTGGACACAATCATTGTCACTCAAAAAACCTTAAATGCCAATTAGACATGGCAATGTGTGAGCTGCCAGCTCCCCTCCTGCAACTCTTTTCAGGAAGTGGGCATAATTATTGACAGGCCAAGTTCATCAATGTCACCCCTCTTTCCACCAGCAGACGCCTAAAACTGAGACTGCAGCCCCAGGGATTTCTGGTCACATCTCATCAAGGTGGTAAGGGGGGTGGGTCGGAGTGTACTGTTGCAAACACGAGGAGAATTTGCATATTATAATTATCTCTGCAATCAAAGACAGTCTTCCCAATTAAATTCAATTTGAAACGTTCAAGTGAGAAGCAGAAACTATTGCAGCTCCATAAACTTTAATTGTAAGAGCCCGCCTAAACAAGAAAGAGAACATTAGCATCACATTGGCTGTCAACAAGTATATTTACGGGCAGCAATTACTGATTGAGCATATTGGTGATTGATTTTTACATTTTACCTTCTACCTGTTCTCTTTAATTTGAATACAGAGATATGATCAACTTTATTAGCTGCTGCATTTGTATATTCGTGCAAAGCAAATAAAGCTAATGAAACTGTGCAAGTTACACTAACAAAGAAAAAAGAAAAAAAATCAGCTGATTGTAAAGGCTCTATTTATCATCTTTTTTTTTCCGACAGCAAGAGTGCATCCCTGGGCATTAGCCCGATAAAAAAGGAAGAATTGATCCATTATAGTAAAAAAATACTATAACAGTTGTTTAATCGCTATTTATAGGACAATTTCCTTACAGATAATAATTCTCATAAATTAGACGAGATATAAATCGACCATTTCAACAGCCAAAGAAAACTTATCTTGACCTAAATTATATGCAAATATTTTCTTTTGATGCTGATTATTCAAGTCTCACAGACTATATTTCTGCACAAAATACTATTTAATGTACAACAATTTTTCTTAGACTGAAATAGTCTCAAGTATTTTCCTGCTTAGTCCATTTATCCACAAATTAATTTGTCAAAAGCAGAAAAAAATAAATACGAATTCATGTGACGGAACTCTATCAGCTAGCTGTTATGACTCCACAGGGCAACACACTGTTATATGGCTGCTTTCTGACTTTAGATGGTTTTGCAGAACTTTGTTCCCAAAGTCTGGACTGGCCATGCTGACAATAATACATTCAACTAAAAAACTAGAAATTCTACTGTTGTAGGCAATGGCTAGACGTATATCTCTGAACATCCCCAATCTTCCATTTCCCAATCCTTGAATACAAAAATAGAAAGATTTAGGTATAACGTTATCATGTGACACATTTTCAGCTCATGACCTTTAATTTGCACTTGATTTGAGGTCAGTCGGATGAATAGTTTCAGAGATATTGCAAACACAGTTTTCAGATTTGAGCGCCCCCTGGTGACCAACCTGAAAATTATATATATATATGCATATGCAGAACATGAATAAAATGCATTTATTGAGTTAACACAAACGATCTGCAACGGATCCGCTTGGGGCGAAACCATAATATCCCCGACACTCTATTCAGGGATAAAATAACATCAAAACAAACTTTTATGTTTAATGACTTTAGCTCAAGTAAAGCCTTTTAAATCCCATTTCTTAGGATAAGAACAACATAAAACCATTCGAGACCCAGGTAAAAAGAGATGTAATCGTTAATCATGTGTGCTATTGTTCAGAAATCTACTCTGAAAGCTGTTAGAGCCGTGAGTGATTTAGTAATGAACTGAGGCAAACCAACAAATTTCCCTTATTTTTCAGCCTTTTGTTGGTTAAAATTGGTATTGACAGCAATCAAAGCACGTTAAAACTAGCACTTTCAACTAATTTTGATCAATTGCAGTCAATAGCAACAAGCTTCATTACTAAAAAACATGGGACACTGCACAAGGGGGAAATAAAAATATCTGCTTTGATCTGCAAATTTCATAAACTAAAACTTTTTTTTACAAGAAAACATTCAAACTAAGTGAGAAATTTTGTATTTGGTGAAAAAAATATTAACTCAGTTGGAAATTGGCACAAAGCATTTTATGAAAATTCTGGGGAATGACCATGTTTACCAATATCTTCTTTTAAAATATCAGGGAACTGTCAAAATCAGTGGATGGATCTCTGGTAGATAATATTTATCTGTTCCTTCCCAGTATGTGGTGGCTTAACAGTCAGATTTTCTTATTAAGAACAGTTTTCTTATTGGAGATGCTTTTCCAAAAGGACAAGTTATCATTTAGATAGATTGTAATGCAGTCCCACATTAGAGAAGCGGACTTTGGAACTGATAAAAATCAGAATAGTCCCTTCACTAATCCAGTGGCAGACGCATCCTTATTTCAACTTCCCAAAAATAATTTTCACATTTGATTTATCTTTCCACTGAACAGTTTTCCATTTTGCCTCAATCTATTTCATATAGACTTTGATCCAGACAGGATGACAGCATTTCTGGATCACATGTAACTTCTTAGCACGATAAAGCTTTAACCCACACCCCAGTCACTTAAATTCTTATAAAATGATTTGATTGAAGTTTGGCATCAGGCTCCAGCCCCATGAATCATTGCACACATATTTTTTTTCTCAATTTGATATTGCATTAATGAGAACCACCCCTCACCCAAAACGAGGTTACAGCACATAATGCGTGAGCATTAGCAACAATACAGGCATGGAAAGCAGGCAGCTTATCACGTTGTGAGACTGCAGAAGCACATAGGAGGCAGTGAGCATCTTATGGTAGCTTAAAAAGACCACCTAGATATCGGATTGGAAGGTTACATTTGATATTGGGCTAATAGAATATGAGTTTCTGCCTCAAAAAGCTTGCAAGCATTGCTTATTTGTGGATGGGACAGTGAACTGTGTTTACAGACAATGATTCCAGAAATGGTCCCAATTCAGTAAAGTAATGTCACAAAAAAATTCTCATATGCTTTTGTTAAGAACACAACCATGCAATACACATTTTCTTTAGCTGTATCCCCTGTGCACAGAGATGTCTCCATATTCTTTAAACATTCTGATAATATTTTGTTCTATGGATCAGTGGAAAACCCGATCAGTGATTCAAGCTGACATGTTTACAAGGATGATAGATAAAGTGATCCAATAAGTTGTTTTTTTTGATGGACGGATTTAATATGATTGTTTACACCTTTGACATGTGCAATGCTTACTAGTTAATCATAATTGTTTATTTTATTCTTAATCTTCAACCATCATAGTGCTTAAACTTAAATTTTTACAAGAAATATGTTTTTACTACAGTATTGTTTTGCTGCCACTATTTTCAAAGTCATTCCAGAAGCTCATTATGTCACGTAACACCCATGTGTTTTGAGCATGTGCAAAGGGAACACACCACAGAAACGATCGGACTGAGCGTATAGTTATCTTTTCCTGCTGACCTGATTGATTTAACCAGTTTTCTCAATCAGAAGAATATTGTTTACGATAGAGACTCAACGAATCAGCTGACATTTAACATGGCGTATTTTTATTATGATCGGATATTCGATTAGATCAAAAGTGCCCCATAATAAACACAGATAAGTTTACCAGGATAGATATGAACTACTCCACTACTGTAGCTGTACCAGCTCAGTGACCTCACTAAACCACAGCATTACATTACATTTTGGGCACAGGTGTTGCCTGCAGTGCTAGGTGCATTATTTTTTTTTTTCTTTTTTTTCCCCCCCTATGTTAATTAGATCTGAGTTTCTGCAAAGAGCTAGAACAAATTTCTCAAGTTAGTATGATTTCCTATTGATCAC
>JBAMHX010000010.1:12204111-12214380 GCA_037177515.1 Pseudomugil tenellus | reverse complement strand
GCAAGTACGGGCAACTGAGGCAACATGGACCTTGAAATTCAGCTGGTCATCCATTGTAACTCCAAGATTTCGGGCAGGTGATGTAGGCTGGTATAAGGGCTCTTTAAAGTTTGGAAACCTTTGGCTTGGTGTTGGCAATAAATGAAACACACCTGAGATCTAGGAATGACTGTGGTAATGTTAAAAAAGCACACACACACACATATATATGTGTGTAAATAAAAAATACAACACTGAATAGCAGTCGAAAATAAACAGTTGTCTTCTGTTCTGTTGATGCATCCATCCACCCACTCCCTTCTCCCTACGCAGACTTTGCCACTCTATAACAATGTCACCTCACTCTGCCTCCTTCGCTCCCCTTATAATTACTACAGACTTGACAGGGATTTGTGGCCTGGAAGTGCACATATGTCTTCTTGTGTCACTCGCTAAAATAACTGATGGTGTCTCTCGTCTAGAAAGGACATTTTGGTTGGATTACTTGCATGTAGTGTTTTCCCATAAATCAAAAGAATTTACACACGGATTCTAGGCTCATATCATTAATAACACAAATAACTTTTTACAGAGAGGTAATTATTACATAGAAATAGAATAAAAAGCTTATTTCTGAAGAAGAAAAAGACATCATACATATCACACAATATAAATATCACAGAAACGTTAAAGCTTTGACACATGTCACAGTGTGTAGAGTCAGCCTGATATTTTCCAGAATCTACTGTCATGTGCCATTTTCCAGTGTCATGAACATCCATCTGGAAGAAATGAGTGTGCCCTCAAACTGTATTGGCAAGCATTCGAGCAGATGTGAGCGTTAAATCCTAAAGACATGCCGCACAGAGAAAGCATCAACCGTCTTCCTTTTGCCGTGTAGTGCATCGGCATGAATGAAGGAACAGCAGTGAGGAAAAATGACATGCTGTGCTGTCTAGAGGGAGATGTCCTTCATGGATTATAGTACAACAAATGGTGTTATTATCTATGACCACTGCATTCTCTTATTCCTCTCTCACCCTCTTCCTTGTTGTGCATGCAGTCTGATGAAGACGGAGCCATATATCACCTTGTTATTTACGTGTAGCTGTAATAATCCTCCAAGTTCCTTCCCCTTCACATTCATTTAAATATTCTACAATATTTACGATAAGGGGCATTGCAGTGCATACCCAGCGAAGCAGAAGAATAGGGAATAAATTAAGAATTGCATTGAGCGCAGTCCTACTCAAGGGTCACTTGTATTGTGCTGCCATTTTAAAACAGGCGAATCGCTGAGGAATATAGCAGAAGAATGCGTTGAGTCAGATGCAAGTGAGCGTCTGTAAATGGGCAGTCATCAGGGAGTGCTTTAATAATTCATTAGCTCCTTTTGTTTTGCTGCACAACAAAGACAACGTAATGCCATGTTACAAACTTCCGCAATACTTTGTCTCACCGTGTCATTTTTGTGTTCGGCATCTTCATCAGCACTTGATTTATTTTACTTGATCAATTGAGCGGCTGACAAGCTTTTGTAATTGAGGGTGTATGTGCTTCAAGCCCAAGATGCAAGTGTTTGGATCTGAGAGAGGAATAAGCTGCTGTTGCTCAGATAACTCATCTTCCTGCAGCTTGGGACATCTCACTATATTTGCCTCCAGAGATGCCACTCACGCAATTCTCAAGAGAAATTCAAAGCATGAGCTGTTAAACATGGCACTTCCGTAAGACATTGTACTGAGAAATAGTTCACCTGGCCTTAAGCCTGACTTTAAAAGCAAAACTAAATTTAATAGTTATCTCTACTATGGTGGTTGAAACAAGCAACAATATGCATATTTTTTATATGTTTAGACATATAAATGACACAGAAATTGCAGATTGCACACTGTTGCCACACATTCCTTTGGCAATTTCAACACATATATCAACATATGGTTTATAATGCGACTCATGCCTTGTCCACAAATACCCAGAAATCTCACAAAACGAAGATATTTTTCTGTGATTCGACCTGTCATCTAGGTTTTTTTTTGTGAAAACGTCACTCTCTGCGAGGGAAAATACTATGACATTACAAGCACGACCTTAGTTTACAACATGGATGTCATCCAAACTCAGTTAAATTTATCCATTGTCTAGGAGCTTTGTGTTTGTTTCTTATTACAAGCATATATACTACAGCACATAGATCTCCACTGTCCTCCCAGAGGAATTGTGGGTTAATTTCTGTATGTCCTCACATAGAAGGACAATTTACTGTCATGTAATCTGTCAATGTTGTAACGAAAGTTGCCTGCACACTGTTCTATTTAGCTGAGGAGGGTTGATTATGAAAAAAAGGTTTGACACAGATATGAATGTGCTTTACAGTGCGGTTTGTGGATAGATGTGGATGAATAAAATAAAAAAAAAAAAAGGCGGCGTGGACGTGTTCTTTTCTACTAGCCATAGGGGGTAAGCTATACCGTTGTACAAAAACCTGACTACATGTGGACAAGACCTCAAGATCCTCAAGATTTAAACAACATAAACTCAAACTAAAACCTTATCTGAAAGAAAAAAGAACACAAAACAAAGCATAAAGTTAAACCAGCAAACTTTGTTTTTGTGTTTTCTATCTCTAAACTCATATGGGCCCGTTTAACCATTTAACTCTCTAGCCATTACATGTATTTCTGTAAATCCTGTAGTTGTTTAATGTATAAACTCCCTGAAATTATTTCTTTTCAGGTCTCATCATTAAATATCCATACACATAGAGCCATTTGTCCATCCTCTGCATTCGTACATGCAAACTGAATGCATGTGAATGTGTATCTGTACATAGCAAATGGAGATGTTCCACCATAAACTGTAAAGGCAGTGCTACACGGGATAGTTACAGTATAAACAAGGAAACAAAGAAGATGAAGAAGCTATAATGTTTTGGATGGCTGCACAGACCACTGCCATTTGCTGCACTGCCTCTTTTTTAGATCTCTCTCTAAAAATGTTCATTATCACAGTATCTTCCACTGTATGCTTGCCATGTTTTCTACTGTCTAAGACTTATTATGTTTGAATCTCAGAAGCAAACTTTCATGTCTGCACTGCCTTCCAGTGGATGTACTGTCTGACAATCATGCAAATGTAAGAAAGCAGAAGTGACATTTGACAATGTCTGACATGGACATTCCTATTTAAGTACCTAAACAGATGATAAATTGAGTTTATAATGATTATCAATAATTATTGTTTATAATTAAATAAGCATATAAAGTAAAGCTAAAAACATGTATTATTTTAAGATGTTTTTTTTTTTTCTCCTGCGACTTCTGGACACATGTCACATCAAACACTGTACTTGTGACTTTCCCTTCCTGGTATGCAATCAGGCTGTCCACATGAGCTATATTTCTCCTGTTGATACACTGTGTGCAACACTCATTTGTAAATTGTCTGTTTTTATACACTGTCTGGCCAAAAAAAGGTGTCAAATGAACAGCAGACAGGGCATTTATCTCTGTGTGGAAGGAGACAACCTGAGGTCATGAAAAAAATGTGCGTCTGATTAAGAAGGGTCAAATCATTGGCATAGGTCAAGCTAAAAAAAAAACCCTCTAGAGATTGCAGAAACTGGTTTTACACACTGTTCAACACATTATTAAAAACTGGGAGGATAACGGGGAACCATCATCTTCCAGGAAGAAATGTGGTAGAAAAAAGTGCTAAATAGTTAAACGTTTAAACTTAACGTTTTCACTTAAACGTTTGGTGAAATTACCATGAAGAAAAACTAAATTAGAACTTTATAGTGAAAGTAAGAGCATGTACATACACAATGTGAAGGGAACTCAAAGGATTGGGACTGAACAGCAATGTAACAAAGAAAACCACTAATCAGTGAAGGTGACTGGTCAAAAGGCTTTAATATACCAGGAAGCATAACAATTGGATTGTGGAGCAATGGAAGAAGTCCATGTGATCTGATGGGTCCAGATTTACACTGTTTGAGAAAATATGGGTGCATGAGAGTAAGAAGAGAGGCATAAGAAGTAATGCACTTATTGTGCCTAGCATCTACTGTACATGCCCGAGGAGGCAGTGCTGTGAGCTGAGGGTCCTGCAGATGGTCAGGTCTAGGTTTAGCAACAACATGTACCCAAAAAATGAGGTCAGCTGACTGCCTGATATAATAAATAAACAGGTATTTCCATCAATCAATTTCTTTAAGGTGGCACTAGCATACTCCAAGATGACAATGGGCAATGGGTTCTAACTGTGAAAAAGTTGTTTTGGGAGCACATGGACTGACCACCGCAGAATCCAGACCTAAACCTCAATGAGAAAGCATCGTGCAGTGGATTGACTCTCCCAGCATCATTTACAAATGTTTGCAACATATGGATGTAAAAAATGTGACATTGCAAAAGCTTATTGAAACAAAGCCAATCAAAGTTGTGTCATAATCAAAGGTTAAAAAGTTCTAACAAAATATTAGCCTGGGTGACCTTTTTCTATAGTGCCATTTTTTTCTTTGGTCGAGCTGTGTCCATACTGAACACTTAAATTTAAAACTTTGATTCTGCAAAGCACTTTAGTGTGTCACATTCTCTCTCCTACACATGTTTGCACACAAAGGGAGATGCTGGACTGCTGTCAGGAGCAACCTGAGCTTCAGTGTCTTGCCCAAGGATGCTTCTGCAGAGACTGGGGATTTAGCTGCCAATTGCAATAAAAACATTAATTTCCCAAAGCAGCTCAAGATCATCACTTCTGAACAGATGGCAGATATCAGCAGCAACCATCTTGCTGCCCAACAAGTACTTCTTGCAATACATTTATACTATAAAATATTACTATTGTTGGGGTTTAGTTTAGAAATGCATTGGGTTAAAGATTGCTTGTTTGCTTTAAAAAGTATGGTAATAAGGATAAACAATTACATATACAGGGATCTTTATTTTGCCCTTTAGCAACATATAATAATTAAAAAAACAACATAACTTGAATATATTAGATGGACATTTTATCACCTTGCAATATGCCAAAATTGTTGCAGTTCAACGGGTATTCAACAGGGAGTAAAAAACAAGTGTCAGGTTGCATGCAAAAGGTCTCAGAAACAGCATGTTTCAAATATGATAGTGTAGCATGTTGGGGATTGGTGGATGGAGCTTTCCTGCATGCATGTTGATTCTGTTGCTTGTACCATGAATGAGACTATTGTTATTAATAACACTGTTCTTTCACTGCTGCTTCTGATTGCTTTGTGAAATTAATAAAAGAGCACAACTTTGTTGATAATCAAATTGTTTGCCCTCTTACTTTGAATATAGCCCTGAGCTTTCTACAATACATTAGACATCAAGAGGCTAAGGCACTCATGTTTTATTGATGCCCCCAAAAGCTTTTGATCATGTTAATCAAAGTAAATTATCCTTTGAATTGTGAGAGTGTGTCCAAATGTATCATAAGTCATCAAACTATGCAAATAAATGAGTTGTGTTTCGGTTCCATTCGAGGTCAGCAACGGTCTCAGGCAAGGGATGGTTTCATCCCTGGTTCTCTGGCAGTTGAAGCAAACTGGATGTATGGTTGGTAATATATGCTACTGGTGAATCATGTTATATATGTGATATATATTTTCATCCTCTGTCTGAATAGCAGTGGCCTACAGCAACTCACTTCTACTTGTTCTGGAATATCAAATATGCTGCTAGGAGGAGTGTGCTCATGATTTGTGGAACTGAAGAAGACAAATGTCTAAAATATCAAGATGTTAAGCTGCCTGAGAACAAAGTTCACCAACAGATCAAACAAACTTTGTGTTGAACTTAAGCAAATATTGTGGCATTCAGGAAAATCTTTCTGTTCTGAATTATTCCTTAGGCAAAAACTAATTTAACAAACATACGTATAAATGTCTGAACGCTGACATGTTTGAACAAAGTCAGATTTAGTTGGTTTTTCTGTGCTGTTCAATCAATAAAAATAATGTAATAAAATGATAGCAAAGATGTCATTTAAAAAAATATTAAATTTTGGGAATTTACAGAACATTTTGTTATTTGTCATTTTGAATGTTACCAACCTCAATTGTAAAGGCATTGCTATGCTTTTGTTCGTGTGGGGTGACACATATTTAAAGATTGTTGTAATTTTATTTTCTAACTTTCATTTTAATTTAATTCTTTGAGTAATAAAGATTGGATTGAACTGAGTTGACATTTAATCAAAAGACAGACTCTAAAACAACAGTAAGACCACAAGGACAAACAAAATAACACACTGACAAACTTTGAATACAGTAAAGGGGAAAAGGGCTATTACACTTGACTGATTTAAAACAGATGGTGCATTTTCATACATTTGAAATTGGTATGCAATGCCACAAATGGAAGCATCTCCAGATAAACCACCCTGTGTTTATTATTGGAGTTAGACTAAGATTTTCCCCCATACTCATCTAATTAATACTAAATGAGGACATTTACATTACTAAAGAAATACAAGCTAAAAGAACCAAGGTCACCTTCTACACACAAGTTTTTACTTGAAAATAGTTTGAACAGATTCAACATCAGGTACCTCACAGGAGGAGTAGCACACTAGAAATAACAATGAGGGACAGGGGCATGAAATTAGAGGAAGCCATGCTTTTAGTAACCTTCACTGTAGAACATTCACACCCATTTTTTTTAAAGCCTGGTTAATCTCAAGCCATTAACACATTTCTGAATATCCATCACTGAATCTTGCACATCAGTAGTGCTGCCACACAGACAGAATCTGGCTGCAAAGAGACAAAAATGTCTGCCAAGGTAGCAGGAGTAGGTGTCATCAGGAGAATATTTTGTCATAGCAATACAAACAAACAGACCCACAAGGTGAGAGCAATAACAAAAAAACACCAGCTATCAAACAGCCTAATAAAAGATTATCATAATAATTAGTTTTCTAATTAGTTTACATCTAAATGATCACATAACAAAGAAAGAACTCAATTTTGCACCTGTTTCATTGCAGACAGGGTTTGACTCTTCTGAGTCTGTATGTAAAAAAAGTTATTTCAAGAAAAATCATTATCATTCTGAGCCTGCTAGTATGATTTACAGTTGTTTTATTTTTTCTTTTATTAGTGCCTTAATGTAGTTTCCTTCTTCTTTCAAATAACTTTGTGTTGGTGAGGTCTAACTATTTTGAATGACTAGTGTTAAAAATGTGCATAATAGATTAAAAAACATAGTTTATTTATTTAATATGGCAATAAGATAAAAAAAATAAAAATACCAGTGTTCAGTACTAATACATCTAAAAATCTGCACCCAAAGCAAACAGGTGTGAATATGTGATAAAGACCCACATAACATAGTCTACAAGCAGAAGAGCATCATCATAGAGCAGCATTAATGCTTTGTATGCAGAAATGTGGTCCCAAAGCAACAGGGTTGTGATAAGCGCAAGCTTAACCCTCCTTACAAGCTCATCTCTGCTCAGCACTCCTCAAGGCGACTTCTGAGGCTTTAGAGGTTGGAACAGGGGCTGATGTGATGAACTGATCATTACTAGGTAATCTTAAGGATGATTACACACATTGTGACTTGCTAATAAATAAGTTTTTTGTGAGATAATAGTTTGTATTGTTTGCACACAAGCAAGGATAATGAGAATTTTTTCCAAATAAAGATTTAAACACCTACCACTACTAATATTTGTAAAAGCCATCACAAGTAGCAAAGCTTATGATATTGCTTTTATTTGTGGTGTGAGCTTTAGCTATCATAGATTTTAGCCATTATAGTCACAGTTATGGGTTTTAGTAACATTATTCCTCCCATTAGTTGTGAATCATAAATTCTCTCTGAGTTGAACTGGACCTGGTGAACTGTAATGTGGAAGCAGTGCCTATTTAATCAACAGAGATGAGTTCACAAGCATTGTGCAGGAGTCAGAGGTGTAAAAAACTTGACAAGCAAACAATGGAGAACCTGTGAAAAGGTTTGGCAGTGCTGGTCACAGCCCAGCTGATGCATTTCGGAAACTGTAAAGATTGTTTTCTGCTAGGCTGATGTTTATTGGAATATGCAAAAAATAGACCAGGTTTTCATCCCTTTCATGTATGTCAAGTAAAGGTATAGTCTGTGGGCAGTGTGATGACTCATTTATGCTGTGGAACTCTAGCAGGCAATTATTCAGGGGATTTGATATGTAAATGCTATTTGTGTAATATATGAATGTCAACTTTATTTCCTTGAAACTGGGAATAAATCAGGTTTCTAATACGCTTTGGGGGACTAATTTTAATAATGTTGTCCTGTTTCATAATGATTGATTTTGCCATAATAATTTACTACAATTAGATCTATTGTTATAGAGATTGTAGGTTTCAGCGGCTTTGAGATTGAAAGACCAGGCCTATCTACAGTGTAGTTATGCAGATAGATTTAATTGTATTTTTATGAATAAATAAAATGCTACACCTACTTCTTTTTTCCCAGCCTTCAAAAGGGGTAAGAACAAGTTTTGAACTATGCTGCAGTTTAAACAATTAAAATTACCTACAGTGATCTTGTTTTGCGACAGTTGCTCAGCACATCAAAGCTTCTTGCACTAGGATGCTTAATCCCAATGGATACAAGATAGATGGCATCACATGCATATACCTAAAGAAAGAATGTAAGCATTAACCAATTTGCATTTAAACCTCCCTGCATGTGGTGTGAACATAAAGGGCGAAGATGTTCAATTTTGAACTACATAAATGGTCCTATTAGATCTGTGTGGTACAATAGCTTATCCACAGTCGAATAACATAACATTATCCTGATATGAAGGAGATTCAGCTTACATCCCCTCTTCTGTCAGTTGTTTTTTTTTTTTGTTTGTTTTTGTTATTGTCTGGAACCATGTTTTTTTCTTATAATACTTTGCTCCTTCTATGCTTCTTGGCATGCTATCTCTGATTTGTGTAGGGATGCCAGTTCTCCTTCTGGTCGCCATGCAACAGCAGCCCCTTTGAATCAAAATGATAACATAGCAAACAACAACACGTCTTTTTGTTCTGCATATTGAGATGGAACATCAGGGAAAAGTCACCAGCAATAATGCCAACATATTTTACAAATCAGTCAAGAAAACATAAATAAAACACATATCATACCTGATAGTAACTGGATGTCATGCAGAACTGATTCTTTAATATATTTGGTAGGCACAATAATTTACAGATCTCAGGGAAATGGTCATTGTGCCTCTGTGGTTTCGGGCTATTACAGTGTCTTTTGGTTCTTCATGCGTTTCTCTATATGTTCTTGTCATAGAAGATTGTTTTTTCTGACTTGACAGAATCACAACTCACAATATGTCCGCACCCTTAAAATGAATAGTGCTGAATGCTCCGCTTGTGAGTCTCCGTTTTGGGTCTTTAACTAGTCATATTACCATAAACCCTCACTTGTAAGTGACTGCATATAGTTGAGCATGAAATCTGACACATTGCCCGATGGGTTTCTAAAATTGGACACACCTACCGGGAAGATGGGATAACTACAACTGAGCAAACATAGACAGCAGATGAAGTGGAATCAGTTGGGTGAGCTCTCAAGTTATGAACTCAGTGGGAATTTTCACAACAGATATCCACATGTCATGTTAAAGCAGACAGAGTCAGGCTGAAACAGGCAGCAGATCCCCTGGTAAAAAAGGCTTCTCTTTGATATGCAATTACACACGGACAGCCTAGAACATGATCATACAAAGAAATTATATGAGTATGCATACATTAACAATAAACATTCTGTTAATCATGGTAAGCAGAATTCATTTCACCTTCTGCTCAAAGTGAAAAGAGAAATTTGCTTTTTACAGCTAAACAAAGATCCAAAAGGATTACATCCCATTTGCAGCTTGTCTTTGGGATTAAATGTCATTTTGTTGCTGTGGGAGACAGTAAGTCATGTCGGACCTAGGCCTACATGTGGGCAGGGAATGAGAGGAATGTTTGCGAACCCCTCCATCATTATCTGTTGCTCGTCAAAAAGATCTATTTTCTGGCCCTTTTGCACCCTTACAAACTCTGACAAAATGCCCAAGCCAATGTGCTTTAATGATGACATATGAGCATTATCCCAAGGATGGTGTCAGATCTCATGTAGTGCTGGGTCTGTACTCCCTGGGGGGTGAGACATGAAAAGCAGAGAAGAAGCTGTTATTTATTCATTTATTTATTTATTTATTTATTCTTTGAATGATTTTCAAAAGATAATTTGATGGAGCATTTCTCTAAAAATGTCAGGCAACAAG
>JBAMHX010000010.1:12167279-12184756 GCA_037177515.1 Pseudomugil tenellus | reverse complement strand
TGCTTCTTCTACATGGTTATGTTAAGGGAACACACATGACAGCTAGATTGAAAATGCAGTTGACAATTTATCTTCAAGACACCCTCTACAAAAATTTTGGTTCCTTTTCATCATCGTTCCTCCAACGTATAATTTTATATGTTCATTTTTATACCAACTATACAACATTAGTGCTGCTTTTTTCATTATCTCTCCATCTTTATGTAAATTATTCGAGACAAAAACCTAAATTTTGCTAAATGTTTCCATTGCATTTAGGGAGTAATATTGCGTGTGATAAGGAGTTTTTGTATCCCCATCATAGATTACCAAGAAATAGATGTTTCTCTATTAATTTTGGGGGAGTTCAAGACAAGACATCCTTGTGTTATCTGGCCTTGTCTCCAAAGAATATGAGATGAGAACAGTGTGAATAAAAAAAATGAATGTTCATCATTAATAGCTCATAGAGCAGTACATGACTGAGCAATGAAACAGCTTACTAATGTCTCGTTGCACCACGAGAAAGAGAGAAGAATGAAAGAGTTTTTGTTCCACCAAGGTCAATTGTTCCACATTGATTTCATTACAAAGCGGAGAAAAGCTTGATAATAAGCTTATTTAATAGCTTTTTTTTCCAAAACTTTGTGGGCACAACAACAACGGCTAAGAACATATCATTCTCTAACTACACAGACTAAATCTTATCTTCCTCATGCTGCCATAAGTAATAGCTGGACAAAAAAAATTGTTTACAGCGGCAACACAAAGTAGGTTGCACAGAAATTTTGGCTGTGTATGACAGCATCCATTATTTATGACAGCATTCTTTACTTATTCTAACCGACATATTAATTAACACAATTTGTCACTTATGTTTTATGTTACTGGAGGCATCTTGACCAGCCTGGCACAAAACAGAAAGCGCAAGCAGCAAGCTATTTCTCATTTATTTGTCATAATTTGTATTTAGGTTGCAGAAAGGAATTTAATTATGTAACAAAAGCTTTTTTTTCCAGTTATGTGAGAAACCAGTGAGGAATACTTCCTCTGCAGAGTTTGTAGCTCGATCTTAAATCGGTGCCTCCGGAGTTAATCCCATTAAAGGGCCAAGCAGCAACCAGGGTGAAAGAAAGCATATGTATACAGAGAAAATGGGATCAGGGCAGACTTAGCTGACCAAGCTATCTAAGGGTGAAGTCATAGTTTAATGGATTAAATCCCGTCATGCTATGATGGTAAAACTGGCCCTCTTGTTGCAGAGATGTTTGACAGATACTTGTCTGTTGTCTGCGTTTTCCTACTGAATCATGTGAGGATCAAATTCAAACTGTCCTGCAATCATGGCCACCAGACAAGGCCATTGGACACCCCGCAGATCCATCTGTGAAAGGCAGATGACGGGGGAGTTGACTCGTACAACACACTACACCGTGACTCACAGATGGGAGCCAGTTCAGGCAGGATTTGTCACCATAATGGGAACGTGTCTGTATATGGGTACGCGTGAGCTCTTGTGTGTGCAAGCCTTGTGAGGATGTCATAAGTACATGTGTAGTGAGACTGTGGTGTTGACTCTCAGCGGAAAGGGGTGGGTGGAGGAGAGGCGCTTTGACAAGTGTGTGATGCATGCTACTGTGACGGCAGCAGAAAGCGTTTTGAGTTGTCAGAGACTGATAACCCAGACACGATGATCCCTGTAACTGGGCCTTAAACACAGATCAGTAAGGGCCTCGAAACCTAGAGACTAATGTGGAGAAAGATACTGTCTTTGCTTTTTTGAGGGTGAAGTATAGATTTGTGTTACTGACAACAAAAGGTGAATGAAACAGTTTGTCTCTTAACAAATCAACTGAGAGTCATCCCTTTTCAGGGTGCTTACACCTTGTTTTCCTCTCTACATGCACTACAAAATGCCACTATGGATGCTACTCCAAAATATCTGCATGAATGATTCTCTTAAGTGATTAGATCTTTTTTTTATCTTCCACTTTTTGTATTTTTTGAGGTAAAATATGAGTAAAGGTCCACAGATGGATATTTTTTTGGTTGAGTTATTCTCTTGTTCTAAGAATTATCATCCTACCATGACCAGTGACGCTAATTAGTGAGCAAAAACACAACTTAGCTAGTCTGCCAATCATGCATCAACACACATCTGCACAGGTGTTAAAATAATACTATACATATTCATATAGGTTAAAGCCTCCATTTTCTCTTTTAAAAACACCTGTTTGATGACTGTTTTGAAGCACAGGATTGAAAATTATTTAACTGAGTCAGGGACAAAATGTTCAGTGCATCTAACTCTTTTCGTTTTTTTGGCATTTTTGTAAACGATTTTGTTTGGGTCAGTGTTCATAGCTGTTTCACTCCAAATGAAGGAGAAAGAACTAAATCCATCTTCTCCCCGACTTCCTTTTTCAGACATGCCATGCGCTTGTAATCAAAGGAGACATTCTTCATTGCTCCCAGTTAAACCAAAGTTTGGTTCAAACTCCTCACAGGCAGACTCAGGTAAAGTCTCAGGGTTCAGGACTTCTGTGTAGTGAAACCTTTAAAAAGTGGGTAGATGTTTTCATTACTTTATTTCTAATTATGCTGTGATGAAACTTTCCTCATTTCAAGGAATTCTAAAAGTTTCGGCTCTGGTGTTATTTAAGATTTAAGATATAACTTTCTGTTATATCATCAGAAAACCTGAAGATTAATAAAAATGTGAAATGAATGTTCACAAGGCAAATAAGGCTGAAGGTTTTTAATCGACCTCTATAATCAACAAGAAAATCTGAAGCCAAAAAATGGATAAAAATCAATCTTAAACTTCTTACAATGATACATTGAGCAAGAGCGGGCAGTTTCTGAAGGCTTGTCTACTCAAAGTACTATTAAACAAGCAAAAACCTGTGGTTTTAAAGCATTTACAAGTTCTGTGTGACCATGATTTTTTTTAACATCACATAGACTGGAATTGTGAGCTTTATGTATGGTAATGACTGTCTCAAAGAGCCCTAGGATAAATGACAATAATATTATTTGTATGAATATTTTCATCTCAAAGAGTCATGTATTACTACTACTACTACAACATTCATGTACAATATAAAGCAAAAAAGGACATCAAAACAAAGCAAAACAATTTAAGTACAATATTTATTTTTTATGCTCCAAGAGTTGTAAAACAGGTATTTTCATAGATTTTAAAATAAAGCATAAATGTTGTGACTGAAGGAAAACATTCATGGCCTAAAAGATTAACAGAACTTCCTGTCAACACAATTCACTGAGCAGTTTCATTGTATGAAAGCAAAAAATACCATGAGATTAACAACTCAGATATTTCAGCTTGCATGTTTTACATCTGAAACTTCTGAAGATGATTCCGATTTTTCATGGTATGCAGAAGTGAAACAAAGCATTCCAACACAGACTTGTTTGTAGTACTGCATACAATTGCTACAATCTGCAACAGATGTCAAACCGAATAATTCTACTGTCTCTGAAAAAACCAGAGTGACATCTGTTTGGCATTATCGTCTTTAAGGGATAATAATCATAAATGCAAATGGTTGTCAAATGGCAGCAGAAAAAAAATCAAGTAATGCAATTATTAAACAGCAAACCAAGAATTATGGTTTTAAGAAATGTTTTAAACATTTACAAAAATTTAAACATCTATATCTGTTGATATATCACAGTTAAACGTTTTTATGCTTCGCCACCTCACCTGGCTGTAAATGAAACCTCACAACAGGTTCATGGCAATAGGATCATTGGCATGAACCACATTTTCCCAAAGGGTAAACTTAATTACATTCATTTTAATTGGCTTTTAGTTGGATAAAACTTCAGTTATTCTATGTGGTCACTTTCAAACATGACAGGGTTAATGTGATGGCTGAGGCAGTAAGTGTATTTTTAACCACATTATGGCGAAAATGTCAGACAGCAGACTATAGATAAAGCTGTAGGAGTGGATTAAAGTACAAAATGTCTCAGGACACTTCTTTTCTTTCCTTCTTCTGTGAAACTTTTGTCATCTATTGTAACACCTGTCAGACAACCTTTGCTGTCAATGGAGAGGCAGAACTTTTGTAGATCATTTAATCTACTGAATGTGTTTAATATGCCAAGTCATTGTACAGCAAATGTAGCTGAATGTGGTTGAGGTGGAATTAATTTGCAGCAAACAAATCATGTGTCTTATCTAAAAATATAAACAAGGCCCAAGATGAAATGTTATTCTGACTGAGCTTTACTAATCCATTATGTCTGCTGTAAAACTTAGACCAATGAATATCACGCACCAAAGGATCTTGGCAATGGCTTACTACAGATTTTCTCATGAATACGTTTTTATTAGTGATCTACCCTTAAGTAAAGTAAAGCTTAGGAAAATTGTAAATAAGCCTGGACACCCTGCAGAATGATCTGCAGAAACATTTCTGGCTTACTTTAAGTCAACAAAAAGCCTGTGTCAGATTATTAAAAACCATATCATGCCACAACATATCATGCCCTTTACCCACAAGCACAAAACAAATCAGTATTTGAATATGATAGAAATTCTAATACTGTCATTCTGGAGGCATAGTAATATTTTTATTTTTAAATAATGGCATACAATATTCTGTATTTAACATCAAAGAATCAGCTTCTCACTGCAAGAGATTCCAGTGGCATCTGAAAGTTTGAAAACCTCCAAGTCAAATCTTGTTTCTTTGAATAATTATTGATAGAATTAATCTATCTCCAGAACGCATAAGGCTAAAGACATACTTTTATAATTTTTAAAAGCTTAATTGTATTCCTCATTAATGTTTTGTATATCTCCTATGTTAAATAAAACCAGAAACCAGCAACCAAAAACTGGAGTAGTTTTTACTGTAATCAGTCACAAGATCAGACACATAAAGGTTACCTTTGTTGATCCCTCTGCTGCCATTTTAAAAAGTTACGTTTGATTTCCCACCCCAAGCCCCATGCATGCATGTAAATCTGACTTGGTGACAAAAGTCAAAACTTCGCAAACCAGTCATCCAACTAAAACAAAACGGGGACAACATACTATAATGGGTCACTCAAAAACCAGACAAGTGGTGGGATTTAGAAGATTTGTAATTTTCACACCACTCTGAACTACTAAGAGAGAAGTCTCTCGTGGTCTCCCAGAACCAGAACTACTAGATGAACTTAATTAACAAAACACTGAATAACAGTAATTTGCTAAAATCACTTGAACTTAACTACTAATAACAATCGAAGGATTATTCCTGTTAACACAAGAATACCTGTGAGCCTTTGCGGCTATATTAGCTCAGAATCCTACAATACTTAATAAAAGATCTGAAAAATACACTAACACCAGCTATCATATAATGGGGATACCTCTTTTGTCACATTTTTTGAGGCCATAGCCAGACTGCAGCTAAATTATGGGAGCTATTCTTGCAACAGCAGTAGATACACCTTGCATGATTGAAGACAAGAGGTGCACAAAGCTTCCCTCCACCTTGAAATGATGGAGATGGACTGCGTGACTGGGGTCCTGGATCCAACAAGCCAGTGTTGTAACATGTCCCATGTTTCTTTTATTTAATCCCCATTATCTGTATATTGAGTCATGGAAAAAGGAAAAGAAAAAAAGTAAATTAGAGTGAAATAAAGTAAAAATAAAAATAGAGTGATGTTACAAATTTGCAGTTACTGAAATGGTGGTAGCCACGGACTACTTGGAGCAGGTGTCTTGCATTCAAATTCTTAAAATAAAGTACATGCCCAAAGCGAGCATCATCAGAATAAAACTTTAACCGCCAGGAAATTCAGTGTAAGACGTTATCATCAAAGCAAGCCTTAAGAAATTTCAGAACCAGTTCTGTGAACTCAAAATGTTCAAATAACCCTTAGTATTTGTGTCTGCATTGGACAAGGGTATGTTGAGAGGAAAATGGGTTCAGGATTTCCAGAAAACTGTTAAACAAGGATTTATCATATTTTGGGTTGTGCTGCAGCCACTGACACAGGGAGCATTTCACTTGTAGAGAGAAGAATGGGTTTAATTAAACGCTACCAAATTCAGGAAGCAAACCCTACACAAACATTTGTCCAAGATAATGATGAAGGTCTAAATTAACTCTTGTAGATGAGAATAATTGCCCTAAACACAATTCAACATGCACAATAGATCACATAGAGACATAAAGATATATAACAATAAAGCAAAACCAAGCTTGACAAAGGATGTGTCACTAAGAACTAATCATCTTCAAATTTTGCTGTATATTGTTTTACTTTTTAATTGTGAAATAAATATAAATTTGTCATCCTAACATAATCAATTTTAAAATAATGCAATCCTTCTATTATTTGTCTATAAGCAGTTACTGAATGTTGACAAACTTTTCCTTGCTGAGTGCTTTTGCTCGATAAATCATCTAAATATAAGCCATTATGTGCATAATAATTATTTTCCCTGTGTGGGAACTGATTTATTCATTAAATCAAAACTTCAGAACTTGCTACATCCACATTTGCAAAACTTCATTGAATCTGCTATAATGATGTTCAAAGCTCAAGACCTCACCAAAACCACACTGACAAAATATATCTGATGTTCCTTTTAATTAAAGATAGCAGCATACCGAGGAATACCCTGAGGTTACTTTTACCCATTTCTAGAGTATCTCAAGGAGAAAATTCACCCTAAAACTGGAAACTGAACATTGTGCTTTGAAAGTCGAGTCAGATGACTAAGTTTAAAAAAAAAAATCCATGAGAAAATGCTGTTGTCTAACATGTGAGATGACCCGAGTAGCATGCTGAGTGAGTGTGGTTGTTTTATTTACTCCACAGTCGGGCTACTGCTGCCACAGTAAATTTTCATGCCTGATAAATGACTATGTGGTTGGAATAGACTTGGTGCTTAATAAATCTTAACCATTCCTTGAAATCTAAGAGGTTTCATCAGACCATAAACATATTTTTTACTCAGTGCCCTCTAAACTTCTGGAGAAAGGCCAGCTTTGAGTTTATTGCATGTTTTGTTTGATGATTTTATTGCTTACCCTGAGGCGGTGCATCCCCACCCACAACAATGCTGCACCTACGTAGTGAGGGAGAATGTCTAACTCTCTACACAGCTTCTGTGTGTAATGCAGCTTGAAATATAAAAACCTTGTAAAATTAATTCAAACACCCATGAAAACCTAGACTGTTCACTTATTCATGAAATTCTATTCAAGGTTTATTAAGGTTCTGAAAGTGCCAATCTTAATACAAATCCACGGAGTTGATCAAAAGATTCATATGTGGTTTGGATATTTTGCTTGTCAAAACTCCTATGAGAGGGACGTTCTAGCTCACTTTGAATTTAGTGCCTCTCTGAAGGACTCTTAAAAAGAATGAAAGTTTGTTTCTGACTGCCATAGAATCAAGAGTCTCTGTCCCACTCCAGCAGTGTTAAAAGCACAGTTTGTGATGCGGAATAAACCAATCCCTATTTTTGACACTTTCCACAACAGATTCCAGAGGAGCTGTTTCATATGCAAACAATGTCCATGCCCAGTACATTATGAGCGCATGAGAAAAGATAAGTGTGGGTGTAGCGCTAACGGAGTGTTCCTCTGACAGGGGGCTTTCAGTTGTCTTATGAAAGCAACCTGCTTTTCCCACAGAGGTGAGTGAAGTGGCGTGCTTGCAGAAGCATGAAAAGATTAAGATTTTTAGTCTAAGAATTGCTCCTGTGTTTTTGCAGGTTGCCTACACACTGTAGTGAAATGGATGTCTGGACTGTGTTGCCTGGCAGTTGTGTTTCCTGACAGTTACATGGTGCAGTAATCTATACACAGTCCTTCGGTGGTGGCCATTTAACCACTTTGTCGTGGCAGTGATATTTTAAAAATGGCACTTGGCTTTCTGCCATCTAACACCACAAACTGTCACTGCTCATCTCAGCAAAGTAACTCATGCTTCCCATAAGTGTAGCATCTGCAAACCTGTTGGTTTGAAAAATATATTAAATGCAGCTTAAAAAAGGATAATGCACATTTTACAAAACAATGTACCCATTTGAGTCTATTGCAGTAACAAGAATAGCAATAATAATGAAACTGAAATGTTATCTAAAAGGGTCTTTGAGAACATTTAAGGTCACATAAAAACAGAATACAGCTAAAGATTAAAGAACAATACCAAAGCTAAGAGAAGAATGCACAACATCAGCTATCATAGAGAAAATCTAGGCTTTAATCAGAGACATGGGGAAAGGTTCTAGCTGGCAGGTTTTTCGGATGAGTTCAGATACATTGGCAACAAAGGGGAGTGTAAATCTTGAAAATGAGTAGGAGACAGATTATTTGGAAAGCTTGGAAAGGGTGAGATTTGTGGGGCCAGTTGGTGATGGATGTTGTCAATCTTGCTGTATCAAAGAATGCAGCAATATTTGCATAACTTGCAAAAATCAGTCAAAAAGAAATGAGCAGGTGGATGCAATGTTTTTGTAGACAGGGAAAATAATACTTGTTACCATGACCAAGTCAGATCAAATCTGCATATTAGTGGAGAGTAAGGCCTTGTAGAAGACAAGGTGATTCATGCAAACACCCTTGTGAAAACTAGTTTTCTCTTTTTTAGTTGACAATGTTTGATTTTATGTTGGCGCAGTTCAGACATAAACAAAGGTGTCAACCTATTGTGAAGGCCATTATTGTAATGGGAAAGCAGTAACTCAAGAGAGGATGAAAAGCTGATGTTAGGAAAGTTTACTATACCACCAGTTAGTTCAGTTAAGTTAATGTCCCTTTGTATCATCAGAGATGGTACCAGACAGTTTCGCTTTGGATAGTCTGACACATACAGTAAATTAGCTGCAGAACAATTGGAGGCATTTGCACCAGAGTAGCATATGAGGTCCAAGATATGACCTTTTGAGTGGATGGGAAACTCAATAAACTGCTGCAACTCAAAGCTGTCCAGACAAGACAAAAAGCGTTTGGCAATATAATTATGTGTACTGTCAATGTGAACATTGAAATCACCAAGCAGAATTATATTTGGTGGGAGGGGGGTGGAAACACAGATGAGAAAAGCAGATGATTCATTGATAAAGTCAGAGTTGAGTTAACTAACCCAGATTTAGGTGCTTCATTCCGCAGGTAAAAGTCCTGTTGGTAAGTTACACAAACAAGAGCTCAATGTGGTCACTCTGTACACATAACTGACCTGAACATGCTGTCTAGTACTCTGTGGTCTGGTTTTCCTGCTAAATGAAAAAAACATCTGAAGAGTATTCAGTCTTACAGTAGATTTATTTCTGATGAAAAAGGGAAGCAAGCTTAAGAAGGGTTACAGTACTATTGGTGGGATAGCCCAGAATAAATAAAGCTTCTAAAAATCAGCAGGTGGATTTTGGAGCAGCGTCTTTGGGCAGAGTTTAAATGGAGTTGCAAGGCAAGCCAATAACTTTGCTGTATGTAGCCAACCTCATTCTACATTACATTACAGTCATTTAGCAGATGCTTTTATCCAAAGCGACTTACATTTTTTGGGGTCATAGGGTTCAGTGTCTTACCCAAGGACACTTCAGCATTTAGTCAGGGGAAGCCTGGAATCAAACCACCAACCTTCAGGTTGACAGATAACTGTTCTTAACCCCTGAGCTACAGCCTCCCTTATAGTTCAGCAGACAGAAAGGCTGATGAAGCCACATGAACAATATGCCATATACAAGACATCAATGACCATCAGAGATTGCCATCAAACAGTTTTAAAAAATAGTTTTTAAAAAGCTGGAGAGCAGTGTCAGTAATTCAAACTATCATTCAAAATGTTTCCCAATCAAACATCGAGAACTGTTGTCTCACTTCACTGACAGAGAAAGACGAGCTTTCTGGAGACAGTGACCAGACAAAAGCCGCCCTGTAGGAAAATCACTCTGCAGATATTTAAAGAGAGCCTTGAGTTGAAATGTGCTACATGCTTTTAATTAATGACAAAGAGGGGGAGGATGGGAGCAGTCAGGGGAAGAGGAAGTCCAGACAATCAACATAAATATCCTACAACAGGGTCTGAAGGGAACATAGCAAAAGGCACTGGACTGTCAGCTAAGGGGCTGATTAATGACAGCTCTGCAGTCTGAAGGTGTTTTTTATTCACAGTATTACAGCTCTTCGCTCGGCCCACAGCATCTCAAAAGTAGATTAGTCCTTTACACATTCACTCATAATAAATCAAAAAGCAGACACCTTTGCCAAGAATATCCCTCCTTTGTCTTCACATCAACTGAACATTTAATTAGGGAAATATGTTAAATTGTATACATGATAAAACTGAATTTTGCTGTTATTCTCAAGGATTAAGGTGGGAGGAAGGATGATCCAGAACATTACATTAAACATTGTTATTTTGGCCATCCTTCAAGACACAGAAGTGTAAAGGGTATCAGTGGAATACCACAAATAAATGCAGGGCAGCAACAGCAGCCTCAGAAATGTGTATGTGTGCCAATGTGGCATCCGACCAGATGGTAATGCAGTTTTAAGGTCTGAAAGGTATTTAATTTTTAAGTTAATTTCAATCTTCACATTATATTACACCGGGTTACTTCCTCTTACAAAGTGAGCTTTTAAGGGCTTTCACAATTTTTTAACATATTGCTATAACTAAGACAATATTAGGGGTAGTGTTAGTAATCATTTTATTCTCACTAGTAGCAGTATTAGCATTATTGTTGGCATTGTCAGAACCATTTCTGCTGTAGTTGTTTATAGATTATATATTAATTTATTGTTAACTAGCCTTTATTTTCAACCCTCAACTAACACACCCCAAGCAGTCAAAAGATCACCTGCTAAATGTAGCACGTTAACGCTCAGAACAGCAGAAAAATCTATTCCACCCTCATCTGTGTTCAGACTCATTACCACTGGGAATATCTTCACTTTCTTCTTTGAATATGTAAGATAAAAAAGGTAAACTTGACAAGGATACAAAAATAGGCATTGACAGTCAAAATATCAGTTGTTTTCAATGTCAACATTAAAAAAGCAAAGATCAGTATTTTTTGTATAATTATACATTTATTTTGTCATGTTGCTGAAATTAGAAAAAGAATCAATATCTAATAAAAACATGCACCAATTATATCCCTGAACGCAGAGTGTCAGGGATATAATGGTTTCATCACGACCGCCGCCGCCAGATATCCTTGGTGTGAGCGCAATAACTCCAACAATTTTCACAATTGGTATTTGATACTCTGTGTACCTGTCCCCAAGAGGTCGACCTGTATCAAATTTCAGCATTTTAGGATTTATGGTTTCCTCACTAGGTGGCGCTTTATGCACGAAAAATCTGATATATGCCTAATTATCTGAAACTATTTACGATTGGATTTTGATACTCAGTATACCTGTTTAGGTCCCCAAGAGGATGATCTGTATTAAATTTCCTTTCCAAGCCTTCCTGTAACAATAAAGGGAAACATTTAAAAGCTGTTCACTGCTATTCTAAGCTGTTGTCATATGAATGCTAACATTGTAAACATCTCTAAATGACCACAATCCATGCTGTATATCAGGGTGAGGCAACATCTGCACCGCAATCATTTCTTGGCTATTGCTTGCATGTGTAATTTAATTTCAAAGAACAATCACAAATTTGATTGAGGCAGACCGAAAGGAATCATAATGAATAAACAATTTACAAATTTGCTCAAGCACTTGACTTACTTGCTTGGAAGGAATACTGTGGTTGCTACTTGTTTTTCTAGTGCTAATTTGCCTCAGTAAGAAAAAAACAAAATGTTTGACAAATACACATACTTGAGTAAAGAGATTAATTCTTACATTGTAAAGTAATTCGAACAATAAATGACTACATTTTGGTTTAGTTCACACAGCTCCTTATGTGTGATTTCCAGCATTATGTGCAGGTAAAGATAAGACTAGCTGTGAACAGCAGAGACCAAAGCTGACAAGCTGCCCACGATTTACCCACAACCGCATATTACAAATGTCTGCATTGTTTTATCTCACTACCTCACCTGTGCATGACTTTATTTTTTTTCATTTATTTATTTATTTGTTTATTAATTCATTTATTAATTTTACAAACCAGAACTCCTGCTCAGACTCAGTCAATACTACCCTCTAACGCTTTCTGCTTTTGCAAAGATATAGTTGTCTCACTTAGCATTAGTGCAGCTCGCTGGCATTATTCTCAGATTGCCTCACATTAAAGACTTTCCACTGTCTGAGAAATGTGTTGTTAAATTAAATGCAGAAAATGTTCAGCTGGAGTCAATGGAGTCTTTTGTGAATAAATATTTGCTAATATAGCAGCATATGGTGAAGGCAAAGAACAGGATTTGCTTATAATACTAACTGTGTTACACAATGACTAAATGGAGAGCTTTGGCTGACTGTTGACTGTTTAGGTAAGGCGAGACGAATGTGTTATCAAACTCAGGAAAGTTGCATGGATCATCATCCTAGTGACAGTGAACAAAGATTTTGGTAAAAGAAAATTAGACTCAACAGATGTTCTGGTAACATTTACATGAACTTTAATCATTCACATACAATTATCTTTTTTCCTTTTTTCATTATCCTAACATATCTTTCTGTCTCAGAAAGATCTGTTAGAAAGATCTGCTTCGCTGCATTTGAACATTCAACTGCTACCTGTCTGCTATTTGTACTTTTCTGAGGAGCTCAGTATTCATGGTTTCTCTTGAACAAACAAACAAAAATTTAAAACAAACAAACAAAAATGATACACAACAGTCTTTTCTAAAAGAAAAAAATACTTAAAAACAGAAGTAAAACTACTTTATCTTTGCATCTCTAGTTTGATTCATTCAAAAAAGCGGTTACATTTTGTGTATGATTTTGATTTTCAGCTTTATGATACATCTAGCTTTCTTTTAATACAATTTGATTTCTTTATTTATTTGTATTTTTGTATTTGTAACATGTTAGGGCACAAATAAATAAATAAACCAGTAAAAAAGATGTGGAAAAAACAAACATGTTCCCAATTTCTCTATATATTTGTATATAAATCCAATTAAATAAGTCTGTATACACACACACATATACACATATAAGAAGTCATGAGTGTGACTGTATTTCACAACAATAAAATTATTTTCTTTCCCATATATCTTAAAAAATAGATATTCTTACACATCTTTCATACTGTATTCAGTCTAATCCAAAACTTACTAGACAACCTGAGAAATAAAACCACTTCAAAGTATGGACATGAATGTGCTTAATAGCCTTAAATATAATTTGTGTGGTGCAAATAAACAGTGACAGTGGTCTTGGACCTGAAATGAAGTTTTAGACGCTGAGGGCCATATTTACTAAAGGTTTGCGTGTACTAAACGCGTGCAAACCCACTTCACATGCTAAAAAAGTACAAACTGATCTTAACAGTGAGTAAAAGGGTTTGCGTCTTCCAAAGGTGCAAAATTGTGCGTTTACCTTGATTTAGTACATTTGCCTCAATGAATATGTAAATTGGGCCGTTCACACGCAATTTTGCGTGGAGTGGGAGGAGAACATGTAAATATATGATTTAAGCACACGCAAAGCGATTTATCAAACCTGAAAGTAATTTTGCTGATAGAAACTGTGCTTATATTTATTAAGTTTAAAAAGGACGTGCAAACAGGTTCAATGCGTTATTGTCCACACATGACTTCAGTGATTGTTGCAAGACGAAGACAGAAATAATTAAAGACTGACAGAATGCATATTTCCTCCTCATATTAACATGTTTGGAATAAGAGAGAAAACTAATTATTAAAACATATCACTTATCCAGCCTTGCTGTTTTGGAGGTATTGGAGGACACAAGAAGAAGTCATGCATACCTGCAATAATTAAACTTCTGGCAAGTCTAGAGTTTTTGGCATCTGGGTCATTCCAGCGTACAGTAGCCAACACAGCAACGATCTCTCAGTCACGTCTTTTACATGCGTTGACTGAATTCCTAAATGTAATGTTGCGCCGGATCGCGCCGTTAATTAGGTTTCCAAGCTCTCTAGATTAATTAAATAAGACAAAACAAGGGGTTTTTTTTAGAGGTGGCTGGATTCCCCGGTGTTATAGTAGCAATTGACTGCACTCATGTGCAGCTTGTGCCTCCCGCAAACTCTGAGCATATTTACAGAAACCGAAAACACACATTCGCTCAATGTGTAGTGCGTTCCTTTGAGCTGCTGTCAGATTTATTTGCTGTAGCTCTTTGGACATTTTATTGGTTTCTTCCACCAACACCTCTAATTCCATCGGATCAAACTTGTATTTTCGCTTGCGGTTTTGTAAAGTTGTCATCATGTAAACCATGACACACGCTAAATCCTCATTTAAATAGGCGTGTCTCTAACACTTTGCACCCGCTAACATTTGCGTGAGCAGTGTTAGTAGATCACGTACTAATCACAGCCTCGCTTCACACGTTAAATTCTAGATGCCACACCCTGAATAGTACACGCAAAATGAGATCTTAGTAAATTCGGCCCCAAGTGTAGAAAGTGAAATACAGTCATACTTCAAACAGCTGGAGCCTTTCTTCATCATACCCCCTTCCAGCCTAATTTAAATGCTACACCCCAGCATGCATTGGCTTTGAAATTGTTCACATTTTGCACTCATCCAGCACTGATATGGGCCTTTGTGTTGTGACACAAATTAATTTTGTTCCAAGTCTCATGTTTCCCACAAGCAGCAGGTCTCTGTAATATTAAATGGGAGTTGCTGTTGAGTTAAGCAAACATGATGGCCTGGCCAAATATGCTTAAATCTTTCATTTATCTAGTACACTGCTAAATGGTGGCTTGTGTATGTAGTCTTATTATATTTTTATTGAGACAACCACAACTGTGGACAGAAAGAAGTACTATTTTTGAGAAAGGTTCTGTGATAAAAAGTCTTGCTTTATTTTCTTTTTGTTACTTTGGATTTTATATCCACAACAATGTGATGTTATTTAGGAGAAAAGTGTGTTTCCCCAAAAACTAGTCCGACAAATGGTCTATAGCATTTTAGTTTGTGGTTTTTTTTTTTTTTGTACATTTAGAAAAAAAAAACTAATTTTCCTGTCATTTTGTTATTTTCTTTTCTCAGGAAAAGCAATATGTTACTACTATATTTAAACACAAGTTTTATAAACTACAAAAATAATTTCTCATTATTAATGAATTATTACAATTAGCCCCCAACACAGGATGGGAGTTTGGATCAAAGTCAAGATTCAATGCAATCTTGTTGGTTCCCTTACATAGGCTATTTTATTAATTGGCCGATCTCTGTGAAACACACTGAGATGACATTGTCGTGAAATGGCGTCCATAAGGGTGAATGTGTGGTTGTTTGTCTGCTTGTTCATCTCTCTGTGTTGCCCTATGTAACCTGCCTTTTACCCTATGACTGCTGGGACAGGCTCCAGCTACCTGCGAGCCTGAATTGGATGAAGCGGTTAAGAAAATGGATGCATGAATCTATTTACATCAGTAGTTTTTATTTAACAATACTGACAACATTTTCATTCATTTGTTTTTAAAAAAGACATCAGAAAAAACCTTGAAAGGTCAGAAGTGTGTGTTAACTGACTATGGATGTCTGTTACATCTTTCACATTTGATTGTGTGCCGTGTCTTTGTGCATCACCTCCTTCTGGAAAAAAAAGGAATGGCATTCCTGACATGATCCCTCCTCAAGCTGAGAGACTTTGTTTGACGGCGATGGGAGATGTTGCCCCAGTTTCTGCTTATCCCCCATGGGAATGGTCTTCACTTTTCCCTTCTCGCCTGGTTGAAAACAGAGAGCTAGGCGCAGTGAAACAACTGCACTAAATACAGCCTTGCAGTTACCATAGAAACCAGCTCTGGTGCATCCCTGACTAGTCCCACTGTATTTCATTTTGCTCTTGACCCAGAAAAACGCTAGGAGGTTGATGTTTCATTTCTTCTCAGTCAAATTTTCAAGAGTGCAGGTGATATAACAAGCAGGGACAAAAAGCTTTGCTGTAAATGAGGGACAAGTAACAACCAAATGTGTTCAGGGGAAGACATATGGGAATGGTGCAGGGGTGAAGGAATAATAAAGACATATACACACAAGAACAAGTGATGATGCCAAAGATGCTTCGGGGAGACGGGATTTACCCTGATAACAAAATCAAATAAAATATAAGGCTATAAGGCTGGCCACAGCTGAACTTAACTGAACAGAGAAAGTCCTTCTTGTCCTGGCTTGTTTACAAAAATAAAGGACATAGCGACATAGATTCTGTTTCCAAAGGAATAGAGTGGCAATGCTGTTCTTAAAGTTATATAAGGAAAGATGCTGCAGTGCATCAAATGGCTATGTTTAAAAAACAGCACTTATCATCAAGAAATGCAGGCCATAAGTCAGAGAGATCAGTCCTTAATGATATATATATTTCTTAATCTGTCCCTGTGTTATAGGACCATATTACGTCCAAGCAAGCTAACTCATCTACTGTGAGCCCTCAGCTCCGTTGGGACATTATTATAGTGTTCAAATGGGTCATGGGCAAGCCATTATTCTGCCACTAAGATTCCTTCTATTGAATACTTTAAAGTGTACAAATCACTGAATTAGGCAATTGTATATAATTATTCTAAATATAAACATTAGCAGTTATTAATTGGATTCTGAATAGAATATTGAAGATGCATACAGAATGAAATTCACCACAAACCATTCAATTATTCAACTCCACCATTTAAATTCAGTTGAGTAAAGTCTTGCAGCAGATCTTTTACAGAGTCAAAACATCAGCATCAGAAAGAACAGATCAGGGTGAGTCTGCATCATTACTACACTGATGGTGCACTGAATAAGCCAAGTCCACATCAATTAAACAGCCTGTCAGTCTCCTACATTTACTGGATTCATCAGATTTAGAGATGAAACATGATTAGCATTTGGTATTGGATGTTAACTGGATTTTATAAGAATAAACTTTGAAGATTAGGATGATAATCTGTAGTTCAATGGAAAAGTACAACCAAAGAAATTGCACTCAACAGGTTAAACATTATGGCAAATCTACCTATGCTAGTACAGCTAACTAAGACTTTCTTCCAAACACTATCAATTTACCATAGTACTTCATGCTTATTTATTGCTTTAAAATGACTACATGTCACTACTTGCTGAGAATACAGTGACAAGAAAGTATCCACACATCAGAATCACAACATAAACAACAATACTGTGCTTCACCTACAAATATGATTGAGCAGTACATTAAGATGAATCATGTCTAATCAGAAATAGCTCATTTTATTCATAATTCTATTTATATAAATTATATTTTACTGTGCTGCTATGAAGTTCCCTTTGGTATTCCCTTTATACATAGACAGACAGGCAGACAGGCAGATAGATGGATGGATGGATGGATGGATGGATGGATGGATGGATGGATGGATGGATGGATGGATGGATGGATAGATAGAT
>JBAMHX010000010.1:12148409-12158715 GCA_037177515.1 Pseudomugil tenellus | reverse complement strand
CCTGTGTAGCTGGGATTGGCTCCAGCCCCCCCGCGACCCCATTCGGGAATAAGCGGTAGAAAATGGATGGATGGAAATCTATGAAAGCAGCATTAATACAAAAAATCCTCATACAAAAAACTTAACCGGCACTAAACGTGGCAGAATTCATTGTCCCAAACAAAACATCCCTCAAACCATTTCAAATAATCAACGGCTAGAAAGGAAGATCCACTACACAAAAACAGAAGCCAGTTGGTTCTGATTGGTCAGGTCCAGAGACCTGATTAGATATTGCTCAGCAGTAAACACCTCCTAGACACTGCTTAAGTTTTAACTGTATCTAGGCTATTAAATGATGATTTTTGTTTAAAAATCCTACTAACATTCATATTACATTTTATTCAGAATCATTCATTTAAAGCTAGTTTATTATTAAATCCTGTGACACCATTAAATCTTAATGAAATGTGAGAAAGAATCATAACAGTCAGTACAAAGCAATTGACTGTGTAAACAGAAGCACTACAAATGGCAAGGTAAATGTTTAATTTACTATGAGGAAAGCTAGTTTGTTTTGTTTTCCTTTTCATCTGCACACATCAAGAAATGGGCTACAAAGGTTGCCTGGAGTTTGTGGTTAACACAAATTTACTGAAACATTTGGTAATTATTTAACAAAGAAAAACTTATTATTTGGACATTCATATAACATTTACACATCTCTCATCGTGGAAAATGTGTGTTACAAGTTTAACACAAGATAGAGACACCTCATGTAGGAAGTTAAAGAATTGTAGTCAGGGAAGGGAACTTGGCTCCATTTATGCTAAAGCCATATGTCACGCTACACCTAATTTCTGAACATACCTTTAGTCACCAGAAAGAATTTTATGATCTTAATTCCACATCTTTAAATGTCCCTGACAGCAACTTACTCTTTTACTGTTTCGCTGGAGCTGTTACATTTTCACTTACTTAACCTTTTGTTAAAGCAAGTTAATCTGAACTTGGAGACAGCGAGTGTGACAGTCATCTGATTATGATCTGTAGATAGTTTTCCTATCTATCAGGCAGCTGAATAAATTAAAATCTCAGCTTATTTCAGACAGTTTGCTTCTGTATAAGATAAGTAGACCTATCTCTTTCCAGCCTGTGGGTACCCAGACTAGGTTGTATTTGTTGCTTTAATCATCTTTAAAGGTTTTACAACATGGCAGCTTTGTACCATTACAACTATTAAAAAAAATCAATATAACATGTGTTATGGAATTTTGTACATGTTCAGCTTAAAGTTTACCATGTAATTTACATATTTCATTAAACAAATCAAAAGTCTGTTTTCAAATATTACCCTGGCCTGGCGATAGAGATAAGGCTGATTTCCATGTGTCAAAATCCCCCCCCAGTGTCTCATATCCGTATAGAGCCCAAGGCTGTTCATTTCTGTATTACAGTTGTGGAGATGTCGCTGTCTGAATTTGGGGATGTTTTCCTTCAGGGTAAAATAAAAAAGAAAAAAACCCTGAGGTTAGAGGGCTGATAAAGTCATGAAAGAAAATCTGAACATCTACAAATCCATGATAAATACACAATCTCCAGCTGATGCAGGTGGAGGGATATAATCAAAAGCTGTACAAGAGCTAAGGGTAAGTTTTCAGATGGGCTTGCATTGTGGGATAAAGCCCAGGCATTCCTTATATTTCATATAACAATCTTAATAAAAAGCAGTCCTTTTCCATCTCAGCATAAATTCAAAAGGAATTTCAACTCTGTTAGCAATGATTGCAATAACCTTGCCTCTATGTTGTTGCTAAAGTACAACAAGCTCTTTCAGTGTTATTTCCTTTCATTATTGTTGATCCATATTCAGACAAGAAAAGATGAAAATAAAAAATATTTCAGTTACAGCAGACTCTTTCTATTGCACTGACATTTTCCTTGCAGACACAGAAAGGCCTGAAATCGGCTGCAAAACCCCATGGCCATTCTGTGCAGTAAGAAGATAGCGCCTTAAAATGCATAAAGAGAGGCACAAATTCTGTTTTTAATACTTAATTTTGAAGTCTGTGCTGGTAAGTAACTTTTGCGCTCTCTGCATACTAATTTGCACAAATGTCATCCTTGAGAAGCATTTGATTAATAATGGATACAGTGTGACTTTATGCCTGTGGCTGGGGCAAGCTGCG
The DNA here is from genome assembly GCA_037177515.1 of Pseudomugil tenellus. Taxonomy (NCBI): domain Eukaryota; kingdom Metazoa; phylum Chordata; class Actinopteri; order Atheriniformes; family Pseudomugilidae; genus Pseudomugil; species Pseudomugil tenellus. Next base: position 12,156,547 of record JBAMHX010000010.1, on the reverse strand, counting down.
GTGCAGTGAGCTGCAACACCAGGTTTGAGAATGTGCTTTCTTCCATCTTCATATCTCAAAAATGATGGCTTTAAGTTAAACAACAGAATTAAAGAGTATTTTTTCCAAATTTAATTGATCCTCTCTTGTGGTTTTGCTGCAGAATGATTACAGGAAATCTGTGAAACTTGATGATGCAGTGAAAGCTGGCGAGGTACATAGACACTTGGCAGCAGCATCCATTTCAAAGTCTTCTTTCTGCTTAAGCAACATCTATAACATCTATGCATGACTTTTATGATAATAAGCATAAAAATAGTCTTAATAAATAACTGATGTTGTCCCAGTTGTTTGGAATATTACACTTGAAAATCATCTGCATTATGGGATCTGTAGCATTACCGTCTATGCATTTGTGAAATGCAAAAGCAGTTCACAAATGCATAGTTAATTAACATTTAACATGTAAAATTCTGTTTAAAACCCTATCCTCCCTTCTGTAGGTAAATGTAGGGCATTTTTCTGATATGATATATTTGGATCAACCCTCAGTTAAGATGCATGCAGAAAAAAATCTACTTATGACATCTGCATAAACCTGCTTATTCATGCACTTTCAATTCTGGATGGCACAGTTTGCTAAAACATTACATAGGAGTTTAACCTCGGTGTTAATGATGAGAACTCTAGCCAGAAGAACAATGTCAGTAAATATTGTATACGTGCAGCATGCGTAAAAGAAATACATTAACCAGCTGTAGACTCATTTGCTGGGGGCCATTTGTACGCCTTAGCAAAGTTTAAACAAAAAGCAAGCAAGTTAAACATCCATTATTAAACATATGCAAACACTTTTTAAAAACCTAACAAAGAACACAATGTATCTGGGCTAAAGATGACACTAAACATCTCCTGTTGTGGTGCTGATAAAGAAAGGAAAATGTTAAAAATAGAATCAATATGTGTCCTTGTGCTCCTTTTCTGAGCTAAATCCTCATGAAATGACCCAGAGAGTGAGAGATTATTTTCTCTGCAAGGTGTCTTAGGCACACTACTTTATGGTTTCTTCATTTTTCCTTCAGTCCTGTTGTTAAAAAATTATTTAAAAGTTGTGTTTTGTTTTTTCTTCTCATACTGTACTTTCAAAATGAACAAGTTTTCATGTAATTCTAAAAATTAACCCTTAAGTGGGAAATGGGAAAATCTAGCTTTAAATTATTTTTTTTTTTAAAAAAAAGGTAAATTAGCAGGCTGTTATAAGATCTTATAGCAATGAAATCTTAATTCTCCATATCCTTAAAGGAGAAAATTTAATTTTCTTTCCTTTTTATTGGCAGAAAAATGTGGGAAAATTGTTGTTTCAAGCACACTAGAGACAAAATAGGAAATACTTTATTGCAGGTGTTTTACCTTAGTGGCAAACTAAGATTCAACTGAACCATTTCTACATGACAGTCTTGGTAACCATTGGAAACCAACTTGCAGCAGAGGACAAAGGAAAGCCTGAAGGATGGGACCTGCCAATGACTCCCTCTTGTGTGTAGTCACAAGACTCAGGCCATTTTGATTTACTGAAAAAAACAAGGTCCCCTTCTGTGTGATTCAATGCTGTGGTGTGGAACACACACCACTCAAAGAGGATATTACACTATACTTCTGTTCATCTCTCAAAGGTAATGGCTCAGAAAATTTCAAAGTCCTTAAAAGGCTACAGAAGCTACAAGGCCATTATACATCACAGCCATCACAGCTTGGACAAACCGACATATAGAGAGTCATAAGCTTATTACCTATACCTTATTAGTGAAAAGCCACACTCTCATAAATACTGTACCCCACAAATGGCCGATTGAGACAATGTCAATCCCAAACACCATTCTTAGATGTAAAATATGTATAGGATGTGCAATTGAAGTCATAACATAGGAATTGTGTGAGTTCAGTCTTTCATGTGTGATAGCATTTCCACGGATACCTTTTCTCTTTTTCTGATTTCAGGTTGAGAAAAGCCTTAATCTGATGACCGGGCTCTAGCAAACCACCATCAAAAGATTCTGAAAATACACTGTACTTGTGCTGCACAAGAACGTGTGGTCAATAGTCGGTGTACAAGACTTACCTCGCTAAGCCGGCTTATACTTTAGCTCATAGCACTTGTAAGCTTCTTAAACAGTAAGCTCAAACTGAGCTAATTATTCATAGACAACCTCCAACTTAGGGAATAAAACCCAAGGATGACTACCTAAAATCCTGTTTTTTCTTCACTGTAGTGAATGGAAACTGTTTAATTACCTACTTTAAAATCCATGCAGGGAGATAAAGCATGTCACTATTTTATCCATCAGCCCCTTGCCAGCCACAGTTCTCTGCCTCTGTGTTGGCTTCAAAAGCTCTAATTGTTGCAGTAATGATATCTTGATATTTTAGTCAGCTATATTTGGGATATCTTTCATGTTTTCTAATTCATAGCATGCTTTTGTCCCCAGAGGTTTAAAGGCTGACTCATGCTATAAATTGTATTACATTGTAATATGGTTTTTCCATCAGTCTTTGTCATTTTAACAGCTTAAAGTCAATGGTTTCATTCATGGCAGAAATAGGAACATTGCAGAAATTGCAAGAGAAGGACTTTGTGTATGTCAACATTTTACTTTCTTACAATTTGAAATTAGTAAGCAGTGGTAAATCTCATTAAATAAGTGTGCAATGAAAAGCAAAACATTTTACTACTATTTTTTCCTCAACATCTTCATATATATTGATTAAAGACTTGTACAGCTGCTGAGATAAATTTGCCGCTAAGCTAAATAAGAGCTGAATGAGCAAAGTTACCTCATTCCATTTATAATCAAAAATCCTGCTTCAAATCTTGTTATTGCTTTTTTTTCCAGGTACATCTACATTGATTTCTCTCTATAAGCAATATGCTTGCAGAGGCACCTCATCAACTGCCACACAGATAACTTTTATAACTTCATCTTGCTTATTAGCATATTATCTAAAAACCCAATGATGAATGACAATTGGCACCTGTTTAAGGATTACTGTTGCAGAAAGTAAACATAATTGTCTAAATAATATGCAAAAGCAGTTTGATGCAACATGTTTAACATGGAGTTGCTAAGAATAACAAGACAAAACTAATAACATCTTTGTAGATTAGGTGGTTTTGCATGGTAATCGTTCCATGCGTTGAATTGGATGACATATCAAAGTTTGATGAAGAGTTTGTGTTGACTCCAACTAAATCGGGCATAAACAAAACACCAGTTTGTTGAAACAGATGTTATTCTGAAGTAAGATGTAACAGTACAAGGTAAATTAAATATAAATGGCTCAAATCAGAGTAAAGCACATCTCGATTATAAGCTTCTCTTTACTTGTGTAAGTGACTGGCTGTGATAATGAATGTACAGAAATGATATACAACTCACAACCGAAAATCACATTTTCAACACAAAAATGAGACTTATGTAATTTCCTGTCAATTTCCAACTATAGATTAGACACAAATGAGATGAGACCAGCATTGCTTATTGGTCACACGATTGACTGGTTCTGCACACAGCTGTCCACAATTTAAATACAATCAATGTCAGGAACAGCATAGAGCTTTCGTGCTAATTTAAAACTGTTCAGGACAAAATTGACACTCAAGATGTTTAAATTTGAAGGCATAACACAATTTTATTTTAACCGTAAAAATATACCGCATGTATACTGGCAGAGTCATCAAACTAATTTGAGCTATAAGAAGAAAGGGTCCTGCAGCAGATGGTATGGGCCTCACATAGCAGTAAATTCGACATCTGGGAGCCAGTCTGAGATTACACAAAGAGATGGAAATAACTGAGACAGCCTAAATCCAGAAATGTGACAAGCTCTCCAAGACACTGGGAAAAAACCTGTCAGAAACTTTGAAAAACTGAGCCAGCATAGCAACTTAGAATTGGCATTTTTTTCATTTTCGCAAGCATTCTCACTTTATTTTTGGTGCTGAAAACAATTTTGACAGAAGAATGAGTGTCTATCTGGTGGATTTACTTGAACTAACATTTTAATTTCATAACAGAAATAACAGAAGATAACAGAAAACTATTTTCCAGTGTTGCTCAGCCTTTAATGAACATTAGACTAAATCTGATCAGTTTTCAACTCCAAAATCATCATCAAAACATTTTGCTTTGCAAATGTCTTAATAGTTCAAAAATGTATCTATAAAAGTTGCATTAAATATTAAATGACTGCAGTAAACAGTCTGGGCTACTTTGAGGCAACTAAAATTTGTAATTCAGTATATCTGATGATTTATCTTACTTATAATGACGAGTAAAAGTTCAGAAATACCTAAATCACTTTAATGAATATTCTATGTAGTAACGTAACACCATTGTAACAGGGTCTCTCAGTCAGAATGTTTTCCCCTTGCAGTCTTGTCATTTGCCAGTTATTCAGTGAGCCTGTACTAGATAGAGATATAGCATCATTCGCCATACGTTAGGCTACCGATTAGACTAACACTGAGAGAAAGTCAATCTCTCAAAATTATAACCGAGGGCACAGCTGTTCTGCATAAAGCATGCTCTACACCTAGTCTCTTTATTGCAAATGTAATTAAAATTTAAGTAGCTTGACAACATGATTTCTGAATTTACTTTCCTCCAATGTACACTTGTTGAATCAGATACTTTACCAAGGTAAAAGGTAAGGTTTAGGTTAAGATGACACACTTAATCATAACTTATCCCCTTTTTTTTTTTTTACATATTTTAAGCAAGACTTTGCACAATATTACTTGTTTAAAGGTTAAACAGAGTAGAATAAGAAGGACTAGAGAGGAAGGCTCAATATGAAATAAAAAATCCCTGCTGGATTCAAACAGCATATCAAAATTACATGGCACACACATAGCTCCAGCTGAGCCACCAGGATGTCACTAGCAGGTTTGTAGGATGTTTGCAACCATGGCAACCCTGCAAATAACACCTATGTGTATTATATGCTAGCCCACAAATGGAACCAAACTAAAAAGCTTCGGCTTTAATGTAACACATGTGAAATTATGTTAAAGCTATTGTAAACACACTCAAAAGTGGTCTGAAGTAAGTCTCAGGCAGGAAATCTACTTAAAGCTTTGTCATCCCATGGTATTGCAATAAAAGAGCTTATTACAGACTGAAAAAATTGAGTAAATCAGTTTTTTGGCAAAGGGGTGCAGCTAAACATCCGTGGGTCTCTGTGCCCAAGCTTAAATAAACACAAGTGAATTCTATGCCCTTAACTCAATAAAACACATTATTTAACTAAACATTTTTGTAGTAAAGGAGAAAATGATCACAAGGAAAAATCACTGAAGACTGTTAAATGCACAGGGATCTCACTGTCTAATTTGATAAAGCCTCATCCCCAAAGCGACTCAAGTGACAGCCAGCTGTCACACTTCACCCTTGCTTAGCTGTCTAATCTCAGAATTACTGACATGTCAAAATTCATCATTTTTTGTAGCTTTAAAAAAGTTATGAGGTATTCTTTCCTTTTTATATTTGCTAGTAACACTGAAAGACTTTGCTCCACATACTCTAGGTGAATAGGCACCTCTTGTACCTTACCAATTGGGGGTCCTGGGAAATCCTATCAACTAATAGAACAACATTTAAAATAAAGGCAGCATACAACGGCCTGTAGGAGACATCAGCTGCAACGTTGAAGAATCCTTCAAAATATTCTGGGTCCAGACGGAGATCCGGATCATCTTCCAAATGTATTCACTTGTTCAACTTTCTGTTCTGGATATATCTTGAAAATTTCATTAGAATCTGTCTATAACTTTTTGAGTTATGTTGTACACAGACAAACAAACAAACAGAAAGACGCCAGCGATAACATAAATTCCTTGGCGGAGGTAATTATTATTATTATGTAGTGGACCTGATTGTATAGTCACAACCAGATGACATCCCCTTAGTCTATATGATTAATTAATGGTATAAAGGCAGATATATAAGCAGATCACTTAACTTGGGAGAAACTGGCCTAAAGAAAATTAAACCTGTATTAAAACTGACAAAAACCATATATGGAAAAAATAATTAAACACAAAGAACAAAGACAACAGAAAAAAGTAAATCGATCAGAATCACATTATAAAAATAAAGTGATGGTTTCAAATCAAAGGTTGGATTTAATTAGATTATAAAAGTCACCTTTCAAAGTAAAATAGATCATGTTGAGTGTATGACATCAGGGAGGAAAGTATTCAGTTAAAAGGAAAATTTCATCACCTGTAGTGACCCCACCTGCTGCAGGATTTTTCATTTTAAAACCACTGTAATAGAAAATCCGAATTCAGAAGGCAAAATGATTTATTCAACAGTGTGTCCAAAACAAGCAAAGACATACACTTTCAAATTTTTGTACCTTGCTTGATTGGTAACTTACTGAGACAGCAAGTCAGACACAAGTCATCGACATGCATAGCAGAGCAGATGTTGATTTAAAGCAAGTTCAACACTACCATGCAGATTTCATGCATAGGTGACCTGAGTCTTTGGATCTAAGAGCTCTGCTTGTTTTATGTTCACTGAACCTATCACAGATATATTCTGGTCCTAAACCATTCTGGGATTTATAAACAATCAGCAAGGTTTTCTACTGATCTGTCTTGTGACTGACTGGAAACCAGTGTAAAGATATTACAACTGTTGTGATGTGTTCACATCTTTTAGTAGTAAAAGCTATAGCAGCAGCATCTGGATGAGCTCCAGATGTATAATGCTCTTATTAGGAAGTCCTGTTGAAAGATCATTACAGCAATCCAGTCTACTGAAGATTAAAAAACATGGATGAGTTTCACCTGGTCTTTCTGGGAGACTAGTTCCTAAATTTCTTGTTAAGAGTCAATAATCTGTGATGTTTCCTGTATGAAACAAATGCAAGTGTGGAAATTAGCACTACAAACAAAGATTATTATTATGATTCGAGTATAATTAAAATGCCTGTAGTTTAAATAAAACTCAGAGAGGACACAATACAAACATTTAACTTCTGAACATCTTATCACAGTCACTTGATCGACTTCTCTTCCCCAACTGTGGATCAAAGAGGTATCCATCTGCTAATACTGAGCTCATGCAATGCACTCTGCCAGTTAGAGGATTTTTCAGACGTTATCTTCTTATTATCCTGAACTGGAGCGTTATTTCCTCTGAGGCGTGCACAAAGAAGCACCCAATCATCTAGCAAAACAAACAAAGTATGCAACAAGAGGAAAGAGCATTTTATATTTCCCAGTTTGACATATACAAACAGCATTTCACTAATTAAATCACATATGTATGTCAGATATGGACGTGTTATCTGAGAAGGCAAGGTGAAAGAGACCAAGTGCAGTCAATTACTGTTGCTGGAGAAGATCATTTTGAACAAACATTCCTAACAAATCCAAGTTTCCCAGGATAAGAAAAACTACTTGAGGACACAAACAATAAACTGTTTCTAAAGTTAACACCTTGTCTGTCCACAGTTTTGTTTGCACACATCTATGAAAATTTTCTGAAGTGATCAAAGTTTTTTTTCCATCTGTGAAATGCAAGTCTTTCAATTTCATTACCACCAAAATTAGACAGAATAAAATGTGAATATTAACTCTAAAAATATTTTGATATGGAATATGAAATTTGTGTATTATGTAGCACTTTACATGCACGGATATCATTAATGTTTAAGGATTAAAACGGTTTAATGGAATTACTATGACAATATTCATATAAAATATTAATATTAACTATTAGTAATTAATTTATAATTAACCTCGAGGCACCACCTCCTATTTTCTAGTTCACTTTGGTAACATTATAAGTATAGAAGGAAACCTACTGTAATTAGATGAATTGATAACTCAATCAAAGAATAAAATAATTAATCAGTCTCAATAAATCAACCAGTCTCAAATGTTATAGCCTTAGTTCTAGTTTGAATGACTTAGATCATGACCACAGGATATCAAGACAGACAACGAGAGATAGTAAAAGTGGTATTTATTATCTAATCTACGGGTTATACATGACTAAATATGGGAAAAAAAATAAAACATATAACGAACAAGACAGACTAGACAAACATAACATAAACCAGTGTTGCTGTGAGTTTTGATGATAAAC
>JBAMHX010000010.1:12122653-12138782 GCA_037177515.1 Pseudomugil tenellus | reverse complement strand
AAATTTGGTAGATTATCCCATCTGTAGCAAAACCAGCAGCAGAGCAAGAAAACATGCAAAAATAATGTAATTCTCAGTTCCATTTTCACTGCTTGGCCCTTTTACTGTCACAGGGCAGAGCAATCTATCCCTGCATGCAATTGGGTGAGAGGCAACGTACCATGTGCACAGGTCAGAAGTCTTTGCTAATAAAGTTACTCTCCCCTTCACACAGGCAGAATAATTTCTAGTCTAGCTAAAGTGCATGTCCTCTATCTGAGCAAAATAATATTTTGTAAAATGTACACACACGCACACACATACATCTGGTCCTATTTTCTCCATAGTGCACACTGAAAGTCGTATTTTCTGTCCACAACATGTTACTAAATAATTTACTGTTTACGGATAAGGAAAAAGGGCAATCTATATAAACCGTACTATACATCTCGCAGAAAAAATAAATAGCTCTATTTATGACTTTAACAATGTCACTGCTGTAACCATTTAGTGTAATATTTATTGCTCTTATGTTTCCCACTTATTGAAATTCATGATGCAGCAAAGTTAAAAAGTGGGAAGTGTTTAATGCCTTTCGAGGCCTGTGTGTTATTTACCTGTGCTTCCTCCAGTTTTCAGTGCTTTGAGTGCACCACTCCTTCTATTTGTCCCTTTCTCTCCTCTCTGGCCCTAGAAAGCAAATTTAAAGAGTAGCACTACTTTAATTGCTTCAGTCCTTTGGATGCTACTCCTTTGATCTTTTTTCGTAATTATGCCATTTCTTGAACTTTTCTAATGCATCTTGAGCACTAAATAACTTTTCTTGCCTTGAGAGAAAGATCTATCTCACTCAGTTGCGTTTAACTTAATTGGCACTTACTTTCTTATGTTTTTGCTGGTACTTATTTTTATAGCGTCCAATATTCGAAGAATGAAAACGTTTTTGGTGACTGTTTAATCCAAATCCGTTATTGGTCTGTATTACTTTCTCCACAGTAAATTTTGGACAAACTGTGCAGACAATTGGGTCTTGACTTTTTCCCATAAATGATTTTCACATATCACATCAGGAAAATTTCTGCAGGAGCTGCCCCTCAAAGCTGAAAATACTACAGAAGGTGTGATGGACAATGATTGTCTGAAGTACACCTGAGATAGGATATGAAATTGTTGTTTTGTTGACAACATTGTGGTATGGTGGATATGGTTCCACATAGTCAGTCAGTATCAATTAGATATGTGTCTGGATGCATCCACAATAGTGAAGAGATTGGTAAGAAACATGTATAACAGCAGAAAACAGAACTTAGCATGGATAGTTGCTAAGCTGCAGTAAACGCTCTGGAGGATTAAATGCTACATTTGTAGATTGAAAATGTTCTTTAAAAATGGTGACATTTTTCTCAAAGGCTACATGGAAGAATCTCTGCAAGACCTCTGTTTCCCTGAAATATTGGAAGATAGCTTAATAGGAATGATTACTATGTTTTCTATGAGAATTAACATCAAAAGCATGTATTAAGTCATTCTAAAAAGAAAGAAAATATCCCATGGTCTGTTCAGCACATCAGTTTCTGACTGGATTTCATGACTTGCATCAGCCCTGCCAAAACAGCAGCAAGTTCAGCAACTAACTAGTAGAAAATTCATTTTTCCTTATATAGTGTACTGTATAAGTTTGGACACACCAAATCAAACTGAATGAGCAGGTAACTACCAACTGTATCCAACTTACCCTTTTTAAATAAAATTATAGAAAAAGTCATTTTTATTAACTACATGAGTTTTTGAAAGATATCAGTCTGATTTTAGGATGAACCATCCCTTTTTAAGTGCGTTAACCTTGGGCGTAACCTCGATGCATGGAAGCTTTCTGTCTTGGTGCTGTTGGATTTTGTCATCACATTTGATACAGTAGATCAAAAGAATTCTAGTGGACTCAGGTACGGTTTTCATTTTTATTCCTATATCACAGACCAACAGTTTTTAGGCAAGCATGGATTCATGCTCCTCAAGAATCCATAAAATAAAATACAAACTTCCACTTGGTTAAATTTTAGGCCCTATTCTTTACATTGTAATGTCTCCTGATGACTTAGAGCCAGTTGACATCCTTTTAAACTGGATTTTAGATATTAAGAATGAGGATTTTCTATAGCTTAATCAGGACAAAATAGAAGTTTTAATTATCAAACCTGAAGACAAGAGCATGATCATTTTAAAGAAATAACTGCATTTTAAATGTTTTTAGTCTGTGAGTATGGGTATGCTTTTGAACTCTGAACTGGAATTTATTCCTCACACTAGAAATGTCACCAAAAGAGATTTTTAACATGATAAAAACATCACTGCCCATTTCTCTCTCTTGCCAGCACGAAGGTGCTGATGCTTTATTTTTAGTAGATTAGATTATTGTCAGGCCCTGCTCTGTGGTTTTTCCAAAAACAGTATTTTTCTAATCTACAATTACTCCAAAACTCAACAGTGCTGATGAGGACCAGAGGGCGTGAACACACAACCCCAGTTGTAAGGTCGCTGCATTGGCTCTCCATGTGTTTCAAGATCGATTTTAAGGTACCGTTAAAGGTTTATAAATGTCTTAATGGTCTTAGGCTTTCTTATTAATCAGACCCGTCTTAAATTATGAGCACTCGTGGACCCTGAGGTCCTCTGGTACTGGCCTCTTAATTGTTCCTAAAGTGACAACTAAAACTTATGGTGAGGCTTCGTTCCACCATTACAGCCCTCGACAGTAGAACAGCCTGCCAGAGAACAGCTGGGCTGCATAGACTATTTATGTTTGTAATAAGAGGCTCTAGATTAGATGAATCCATGTTCAGCCCACGAGGGCTGCTATGCTGCAAGTTTAGATGCAAGCCTTCCATCACACCTAAATATAAAGGCTGAATTTCCTCTTTCACATGTCCTTCAGCTCTGCAGAGCCCTGCTAACAAGCCATTCAGGTGAGCAGGAGGAAGGATATGTCTAAAAGTTGCAGGATAGTAGATCTCAAGGACCGGACATGGGCATCTCTGCCCTAGACCTATCTTCTTTACTTAACTTGTAACTGAATTTTAGCTTATTTATTTTTTATACTAACTTATTTTATTGGATACTATTACAATAACTTTAAAAGTCCTTAATAGTAATTTGATACTAGTTGCAATTCTGTTCTTATTGTTTTCATATCCATTTATTTTACATTTGCTTTTATATTTTAGTACTTGTTAGCTTCAGTTTTTTTTCTCATGGAGATCCTTCACACCTTTGACTACCTGGTCTGCAGAACTGTTGCCATCGGTGGGAGGGGTTGCTACACTGCAGCTCTATACCTGCAGTCTTTCCAGCCTGCCTGGGTTTCGGCTGCTCCTGTGGTGGTGCCCTCTGTGGTAGTGGTTGGGTTTGCTCCTGATGTGAATGGATTTTGATATTATCTGCTCACAGCAGTGTCAAGCTAGATGTTTATTTTCTATATCTACACTGAGTAAAGAGATATAAGGATGGAATGTCATGTTTGTTATGTAAAGCACTTTGTTTTGCTGGTTGCATAAAAAGTTATCTTTAAATAAAGTTTGATTTGATAAGTCAAAATTATAAGAAAATTTCCTTCTCTTGTGTCAATAGTCATGAATTTTATGACTATTATAAATCTCACCACAGCTAATAAGGTTTCTAAAAGTCATTTTCCTCCCTAAACATGGTGGCATAAGTAAGCTCAGTGGATGCATTTATTTAGACTGAACCTGATCCTGAGAATAATGCATCAACCAACAAAGTCCAAATTCCATTCAGAATATATTGGCAGTGGTCATAATTCAGCCAGTTGGCTGGTCATCAAGTTAGTTATAAGCTTATGTTATTAGTGCTTTCAGAATGACACGTGGCTTAATTGTGCAGCTGAAATTGGGTACCTATGTAGAAACATTTCAGACGTGCCAAGACGTTTATAATGACTCATTAGGGGAATCAGAGAGAAACAGAATGAAAGCCCTCTCCCTACAGCATTTCCAGGTCCACCTGCCGATTCAGTGCAAGCCAAAGAAATATCTGATGCTATATGAAATGGATTTGAGCATATGCTACAACACATTGCTTGAGCACTGCTGCAGTACATCATCATGTCTTCGTTTTGACCAGTCGGTTCCAGACATTGAGTAAGAAATATAAAAAAATCTGTACACTGCACTAAAGTAATGTTAACCCATTATTGTTTAAATTGAGAACTGCAACAATGACTTCCATTACCCTTTTAACTATAAACTGGACTTTTCAGTAGCTTAACAGTGGATGACAACTATGAAGTAGAAAAACATTTTTTAATGTTGGGTGCTTATTGGTGTCCTTCAGCTGAAACATTGAGTGTTCTGGTGACATCTATTCCTACTTATGTAGACTTAGTGGCTTTTTCAAATAATACTTTAGCTCCATTTTACAAAATGAAATGGGATAAGAAGTAAAGGAGGACAAATAGCCTATATGTATGGAGAAAATGTGTAGTGATAACACCTGTACAATCATTTCACCGAAGCAGAGTTGGGTCTCAACATATTGGCTTAAAAGCTGTAAAGAACCAAAATTCTGCTAACCAGCCTTATATTGCTCAACCATTGATTTGTTTTCTCCTACATTAAACAACCCATTTAAGTAAATGTATGTGTTTTTGTTTAGTTTGCTGTGTATACATGTGTCAAACCTTGACACCATTAGGGAACATTTTGAACACTGATTTCTGCGAACTATCCACACCATACAGTGTATATCAAGACAACAGTAATCTTTGAGGAAAATACCCCCAGAAAAGGTCAAGCTACAATGACTCACTCCAAAGGTCTATTTTGATATATTGTATATACAACAAAAAGTAGTCAATATATTGCCTTATGTTGCTTTTCATGCTCCAGAATATAGATCAATAGTTTGTGTTTCTGTTTTCCTTCCGTTCCTGCAGCGGGTGATAACCTTCCCCTGGTCCTGATTTCATAATGCAAACGCATGACATCGGCTGCAGAGCAGCTTCTGTAACACAATACAATAGAATGACAGAGCAGAGAGACCCCATTAATCTCACCTCATGGCCTGTATACAGCAACTTAGAAAAGTAAATTCTGCACCCATGCCTTTGCCACTATTTTTATGCATTACCTGCTGAGAAGTGAATTTGTTTTGCAGTTGTTTCCTGCCTGCTTTAGCGTTGCTGGAGATGGAAGTGTTGGCAGTAATGCACAATAATGATAATGACCATCCTGTCTGATTTTATTAGGCAAACACATGACAGCGAGTGCTCTGAGCTTCTGCTGTAACATTCTGTAACATACTGACAAGCAAAAGAGGTGATTGTCAGCATTTACTGCATCACACACACAGCCTGATAAAAAAAGACATATATTTATAATAGTCCTGCTGAACACACTGCTAATTCAAATTGCAAATCCAATAAGGCCCACGGGTATCAACCCTCCTATGAGAAAAACTCATTAACCTTTGTTTCTAGGTGTCATTTCAACTCTTTTATCGTAAAACTTGTATGATGCCGTGTAATTCTTAATATGATTCCCTGAACTAATGAAAAAGGGAGAGAAAACCTTTATTAAAAACATTAACAATGAAAAAAGATCCTTGAGATAACTCTTGGTCCCCTTTTTTATTATACTATAAAAGCTTTATATGACAAATACAGCATGATATTTCATTGCTCTCAGTCATCTGTCAGGTTGCAGAACACTGCCAAGACCTTGTGACAACTGTCATGTTTCATTTAACTGTAAAGTTTAGCAGACAGCCTTAAAGAGGTAGGGTAGGTGCTATCTCATGCATGTATCACTGATGATAAAGAAGGTGTGTACAGTAGATGCAGCTTGTAGTGTTTTTTAACAGCATTGCAGGCAGCAGTAACACTCACTATCTGTCCTGATGTAACCACACAGCTGGCCAGTACCTCCATCTTCCCCAAGGGGAGGTCTTGGGAAGTATTGTGTGGATACAGCAGTTATATAAGAGATGCTTACTTTACTTTAGAAAAAGATATTGACATCTAATTCCATCTTACTGTAACAGATGTACATTCTCTGCATCTCCTTACAAGCATCTACTGAACCCTCAATTCTCTCTGTTGATTTCATCTGCTAAACAGATCTTTCCAGAGATCAGATACTGACCTCATCATCATACCTTGCACTATGCAAACTTGTCACAAATGCAGGGTTGAAATAAGAAAAAACATAACAGGGAGTAAGAATTCCACTTGCAAACATAACTATCAGCTTTTCCTCAAGGTGAGATCATTATCATGATTAGTCCTTCTGTATCCTCTCTAAGCCCTCTTAGCTGTTTGTCTGAATCCATTGTGATGTATCTCCTGCTCACATATCCGCAACACACACAAAGCTGGGGCCTGTAACCAAACACCTGGCTGTTTGCTTTTGGCTAGTTAACACTAACAAGTTTTCTCATCACCCAAGTTCAATGGCTCCACCGTGAAAACTGTCCACTCTCGGAGCAATCAGTGCGATTTGCCCTGAAAGGGGGATGTCAGAAGCTACTGCTAATTTATCAGAAGTCTTGGTCTGCGTCATGCTGATGCAGACACGCCCGGGCCATTTCCACACGCGCTTCTGTCTGTGGGAATTTAACACGTGTAACTGTTTAACCGTCTTCATTGCATTGTTAGGAAGCCACAGCACTATGGCAATGCTGTTAGGGCCCATCAGGGTCAGCTTGTTAAACTGCACTAATACTGCACCAAGTGAGCACAAAAACAAAGACATAAAATGACACAGACATCTCAATAATTTCACAAAGCTATTCATCCTATGACATTATTATTCTTCTTCATCCCTGAGCTTATGATTGAGATATGCTTTACACCCACACGGAGCAGCCAAACTCCATTTCATATTTCTCACCAAGTGAAAGGAAAGGGACTTACCAAAAGTGTAAGTGGAGCAGATGCCAAAGGTTTGATCCCAGTGCACATGATTTAGCTGGTCGCACACTTGTCCCACTTGATATATTCTTCCCAAATTGCCGATGCTGTGAGTTTGTTTATTCCATATTGACGCGTAAAAACCTTTTTAAGCAGCGTTGTGCAGCAAAATCCAGAGGACGTGATGATCTGCGGTTTAAGAGTCATAAACAAGAGGCAACGGGGTATCTCCAGTTACCTGCGTCGGGATAGAAACCCCACCTAAAATCCCACAACAATCCGAGTGAGGCTTAAACACAGAAAATGTGAAGCTGAAATCCCACAAAATACCTCATAAGGGAGAGTCCGAGCTTTGCGTCCGAATCGTCTTCAAATGGGCTTTAAGCGCGTGTACGTGATCCTATCAAGTCTCCTGCGTGCGGGTTTATAACGCATGAATACAGCGGGTTCAATTTCCCACAAATCTCACGCCTCTCGTGAATTGCAGTGGTGGTGTCGGGATGGAGAGATGCAGTTCGGGGCTCTTTCTATAAACGCTAGTTTGCGCTCCTAGAAAAGGGAAAAGATGCCTCTGGCGGCTGCAGCTTGGTGTCAGATTCAGTCTTTAAAGAAAGTCCCCATCACCAGCACATTCATGTTCTACTGACAGCTCCAAAACGCAGTTATCATGTCCCTCCAACTAACGTTTGCTTGCTTTCATTGCATTTGTTGATTTAACTTCCACTGTCTAATTCTGAATGAAGGAATCCCACCCATGCACAGACACCGTGTTTTCCCCCCCTCCGCTGTTTATTCTAATGTTATACGTACCTATGCGAGCAATTAGTTTTTCACACACGACTTGGTTTGTCCGACCCTACAAGACAACAACTCGGTCTATTTCTCCGGGTGGGATGTGGCAGGCAGGTCTTGCTGTATCCCAGAGAAAAGGCACCATTTGAAAATGAAGCCTACTTCTGCTCCTCGTGCAGGCGTCCACCTGCGTAATCCGAGTAGCCTACGGTATTAAAATGATATACGCTGTCACGCCATGATGTCTGGAGCAGAGCAGAGCCAAGTGGCCAGTGGACTCATTTTTGGTTATCACTGGAAACGACTGACACCTTTCACGGACAGTGCAGCATTGCAGCAATGTGATGTCATTTGGGCTGCATTTACAGCTAAATTCCCAGCAAAGTGAAGGGTTCTTCTTCTTTTTTTCTTCTTTTCTTTCTTTTTTCCTCTTGGAAGAGAGGATCAGAGTTTAACGCGAAGGTAGAGTGATACAGAAAGAGGAGGTGCCATGGGGGTGTTTGTTATACTCTGGGATGGGGTAGTAGCTCATGGTACAGCACAATATGATACTGCAACAGTGAACAGGAAGGGAGGGACTAAGGGAGGAGATGTAGGGGGGTGCTGCACCTCAAAAATCACATCCATCACTTTACAGGCAGAAGATGTGTTCTTTGCTTTCAGTTCAGGCTTTAGTCATGTTTCTTATCCATATTGTATGGGCATAGTAATGAAAAACACCCACATGTCTCAAACAGATCCTCACTTTCCTTTGGGATAAACCTTCTTCTTCTCCCGACAGACATCAAGCCAAAAATAAATAAAAAAGTCATTTAAAAAAATACCCCCAGAGGAAAAAACAATGACTAATCCTCTCAGAGTTGTGAAAGAAAGCCAGGGATCACCCATTCTTTATTATAATACCAACAACCACAACATGTTGTGAATATCCTCTTTCTGTCTATTCATCCCCAACAGTACTGCTGGCTTCCAAAGAGGCCTGGTGAAATGTGAAAAGAAAAGGGATTCTGGTGGACTTGACAAATCCTGTATGAAAATCGGATTGATTCTGCTGCAGAAGCATCACACATACAGTACTGCAAGCTTACAAATCACTGTGTATGAAATGGTGAGCTACGTATGGTATGAAGGAATTCTCAGGTGGAAGTAAAAGACATAACTTAATTGTTGAAGAAAAGATGTGATATAAAAAACAATCCAGATAAAATGTTCTAAATGTAAGACTATAATAATAATAATGGTAAATTATTGCAGTGCATTCTAACACAAAACCATATGTGCACTTTATGGCAATAAAATGAACAGTTTAAAAAAAATGTTATTTTCTCCCTATCACTGTTTTGACATAGATCTCTTATTGCAGCAAGAGCTGTAAGTTTCACAGCATCTTTGTTTTACTACTGCAGCATGATGGGGTCAAAGGCATCTGACACGCTGTTGTTGTACAGGAGGAACAGCTTGTTGTAATTAAAAGGCACATCAAAACTGGTAAGCTAGTCCATCTTTCATTTTTGTTACAAAATCAAGTCCTCCTTCATAATCACAGCCGACCAACTCAGCTATGACACAACACAGATTCATAGTTACTGAAATGGATTAAAACCACATCAGTTTAAAGTCAAATGCACCTTCAAACTAATTGTGTGCCTTTTGAACAGATTTTTCAAGCTGAATGTGCCATAAAATGTAAGTTTCATTATGAGATTACTCTGAATGAGCATGTGTGTTCATGAGGTGAGTGAGCGCAAAAGATACATGCAGTGAATACTGATGGAAATTGAAAAAAAGCCACGAAGAAGCCAATTTGCTATTTATATCAGGCTGCCTTCCACAGGCTAAGCTCCCTCTCACAGTAATGCACTCTAAAAGTGATTGATTAGTCTGTTATTGAGATATTGTCCATCTTAACAGTCCTCACTCCCCAAAGTGATGAAATTACCACACAGTACTTTCTGAAAGCATAATAGCAGATTAGGTCAGTGTGATCCATCTGCTCTAATAAGGGAACCTTGCAATCCCCTAAAATGCAAAACATAAATGGGATGGCTGGGTGGGGGGAATCTGCACTCGGATCCACTGTACCATTCAAGCACTTATATCGTTAGAGGTTGTGCTTAATGACCTAGAACATGTTACATGCTGACGTTGTTCAGCTTAGTCTCAGGTAAATGCAGTCTTTGTATGAATCCGTCGGAAAATGTCCACTGTGCAAATGTCGATATTTTCATTTAAACTCATTATTCAGATGATTTTTTTTAAAGAGAAATATATTTAGAATTTGCTTTCTTAGCCCAAAGAGTCCTTGTTTGGTTATGACTTAAGTTGTGAATGGTGTCACATAGCATGTGATGGGATTAAATCAGTGCAGCAACAGGAAAACTAAAAAGCAATCAACATGAAAATCATTGTGATCGGATCACATGCAGTATTATAAGGGCCTTGACCACTAAACCTGCAGGTCTCTATGATGAAGTCCCTGTTGCTATGGTGTTGCAACTACAAATATCTCAATTGTTTAACTTAACAATATTTAAAAAGGCAGTATTTATATCGAAATATCAAATCCTCTAAAATTAATAGTTGAAAACTGTCAGAATTATTATTTTTTCTTGACATCCAAGGACAACTTTCTAAGTCTCAGGCTTGAAACCTATCAGCAATGTCATAAATAAGAAAGATAAAATGATCTTTGGTGAATTCAGTTCAGTGCTGGGACAACACATCCTCATGCCACAAATCAGCTTTTGTCGTGGAGATAATGCCAAATTCAGATTTTAGTATAGCATGAATGATAACTTTGTACTTAATGTTTTAATGCTAAAGAAATGTTAACGAATTGTTCCATGAATTAAAACATAAAGACCTTTTCTTGTTGCACCAACACATTAGTGAAAAAAACACTAAATAAATTTTAAAGACCTGTAAGGAGTGTTCATGTAGTTTTCTACATTTATAATATTGGTAAATAAATAACACATCATGAATACAAAATCAATGTGATTGTTTTTTAAGCAATAAAAAATCTGCTAAATAAAACTCTGTAAACATAACTTCCCAGATGTATCATGGACGAGTTTGGGAGCAAATCTGGACAACATTATCTTTTTAATGAAGACATGACATTAAAGATTTACAGTGTTTCTTATCCAAACTCCTGTGCAAGTTTAGGTTAAGAAAGTCTCAGATTGCATAAATATGTAGCTTTCACGCTCCGTTGTAATTAATACGACAAAAAAAGTTAACAATCTTTTCTACAACGTTTGCTGTTTTAAGGAACACAACTAGTCCAAAAAAATATAGCCATGGATTAACAAGGCACTGTCAACTCTGCCCTCCAACTATGGAGGGAAGAGAAGCACTAAATCTGTGGCAGCTTTCTGAGTGAAGGATCTATAGACATCAGATGAAGAGAGGCCTGGATTTAACCAGTCGTTGAAGCCCTTGGAGCTTCAGCATGAGCTCTCTCATCACAAATTTCACTTCACAGAAACAGAAATGTCTGTGCTCTGCAGTCACACTAAAGTCTCAATAAAGATCTCAGTAAAAATATAATGTCGAGTAGCCATCAGGAATGATTGGTTAATTCAAGGGAATTTTAAAAGAAGGGCAGTCTTGTTTTGTTTTTTTTTCATACGGGATGCAAAGAGGAAACGATTCAGCTTTTTATATCAAAGAAAATTATTTTATTTTTAAAAGCAATAAATAAAATGGCTGATCATAGTGATCTGACCAAAAATATTAATGAAATAGTAAATAGGTGTGGTTATATGATATTTCATGTATATAAGACATTGAGCTGCATCTTAAAGTGCAGTGAAAAATGAAGGTATTTCTAATCCAGGAAGAAAAATCCGAGCTGTAATAAGGTTACATAAACAGTGCAAAACAGACATTGCTGTTAACATATCGTTAATCTGATTCCCACAAGAAGTCTCTGTAATTGGCTCATCAGCAGTTCTTTTAACTCACAGTGGAAAACAAGCATCTGCAGGAGATGCCCGTTTCATCTGTTTCATCAGAGATCAGCCTATATACTGTATGCATGCACTGTATGTGGAGCTTGCTGCTTTGATTTTTTTCAAGCACCTTTCTTTTTTACATTGTTTTCCAGTACAATCACTCAAAAAGAAAATGAGGCTGAACTAAAAACAATCTTCCTTTAGGTAACAATAAAATGCCACTGCGATGAGTTCATGAAGTATCAGAGATCTCCTGTGATTGTTGTAGGCTCAGAGTAAATAACGGTGCACACTTATGGTACCTGTTTCACAAATGCTGTGTGTCATTCCAGTCTTATCTGCTACATGTACTGAAGACAATCATGCTTTTGTGTTTCACATGTTCAGAATTTCAGTCTGTTCCACTCATGATAAAACAAGAGCCACGTTGCAACTTCAAGGACTTCTTAAATATGTCCTTGTATTGGAAATTTTAAAGATATACGTGGGCCATATGGGAAAGTGAGATACAGCTCACTCTCAAGGATGATGGTTTGGATGGCAGAAAGTTTAAAAGAACACAACTTCTTTTTAAAAAAAACACAAGACTCATTTTTAGAATAAGGATCAATGTGTTGCATAACACACAAGGGTAAAATTCTGTAAAACAACTAGTAAGATGCCTGCATATATAACATTAGAAATGATATCTATGTGTAATCAGGGCTTTGACATTGTACCATATTAAAACCGCTAGAGGATATGTTTAAAATCACGTCCCACATTTATGCATCTTGGGTTAAGACTTTTAATAAAGAAGGATTCAAAAGGTCATCCTCCTTCTTTTCTAATGAAATTTAAATCACCTCTTTGTGGACCAAGAGACACCTTCTCAATGGCAATAAAAGAAAAAAAGCAGACATGGGATGTCGGGTTGTTTTAAGTGGCTTTCTAAAGGATTTTTCAACACCCATTCTTAATGGAGCTACTGCACTTAGTTATTCAGTATTTCAAAGTGCACCCCGTTTCACTTTCCACAAAGGCATGAAATCATCCATCACATCTGTTGTTCTATAGTTAATGAATCTATGCATTCCTCCGGTCTTACAAATGTTCACTGTATTTCTTGTATATGGTCAATTACAGCTATAGGCATTTTGGATGTTGCTGAATAAGTTTATGGTTGACTGGAAATGAACCTGTCTCCCTGACAAAGGCTGACTGTGATGGTTTCTGACAATAATGCTCCATTTATTGTTCTCTAACAGAGGCTGGAAGCTTTTATTTCTTTGCTTCTTTTAATCTTCATTGTAAGAAGGGACAGAAAGCTGAGAGGGATGTTTTTACACAGAACATAAAGATAGACAACAGTTCTTATTGTTGAGACCAACAGAGATGTATGGTGTACCCGAGGTAAAAATCACTACAACAATGGAATATACACAACAAAGGACATTCTCATACAAACTCGTCACATACATGGGTCACTAACACTTCGTTTAGGTAAATTATCTAATTAGGTTGGAGGGAAGAAGGAAGATAGACATACAACTCGTGCATAGTTGTAACAACACTTTATCTTTTACTTCACCAGCTTAAGAGTTAAGTTAAGAAAAACATGTTGGATACCTCAATACCTAAACATTTAATTGTTTTCAGTGCTAACTTAGGAAAGCTTGGTAAACCTTCCATGTCTTAAAGTGATGCTTTTGAGGTACCATGAGTGTAGTAGAATCCTGAATGAAAAATCTTAAACAAAAGCAGAATGCAATCCAAAATAGCAGAAAAAAAGACACAGTAGGAAAAATAACTATCAAAAGTAAAATATACTGCAGTATGTTATTTTTTTTGTGATTGGCTTGCACAAAAAACCAGAACAGAAATTGTTATAGAAAACTTCTAACATGGCAGAAGTCTCTTTGTTCCTAAAGCATAGTCCAATTTATTAAGTACAAGACAAAATTGACAATGTATTTTAATAACATAAGCACGAGTACATAGTACCTTATGCTTATTGTGTATATATATATATATATATATATATATATATACACACACACATTCCTTTACCAGTTTTTCCATTAAGTGGGTCGACTAACTGCTGGAACCTACACCCAGCTCCTAGTCAAGAGGCAGGACACACTTTAGGAAACCAGTCCATCACAAGGCCATTACAGAGGCAGACACATACTCACACTCCTAAGGGGAATTTAGAGTGACCAATGAACCGAGCATGCGTGTTTATGGACTGTGGGTGGAAGCCGGAGTTAATGCAGAGAACCTGCTTATATAGGAGGAAATTGGAAACTCCACAAAAGGGGAGCCTGGCTTGACTCCCCTCCCTTTTGCTGGGCTAACCACCAAACCACTGTAAAACCTAGTTGTAAAGAAGAAATCACAATTTTTTTTTGTTTTTTTTGCAAGCTTTAAATGAGTTTTAATTTTGACTGATCAAGACAATTAAAATCTATTTGTCAGGGTGTTGTAATGAATGTACCCCGTAGACAGAATGAAGGTTATCAGTTTATTTAGAAGGGATAATGATAACTAGAAACCTGGGAAGAATGAGATGGAGTCCAAGGGGATCAACAGCATTGGGAACAGAAAGGGAGCCTGAGGAATACCCGGAAAGGCAGGCGAGTCGGAGCCAAGGAGCAGCGGGAACAGGCAGGAGAACATAGGTGTTATCATTGTAATCGTCAATGTCCAACAGGGAGTGACTGAAGGAGTGCAGGTTATAAGGAGTGTGAGGGAATTGGGAGCAGGTGAAGGTGATCAGGCTGATGAATCCAGTGGCAGGTGAAGGTGATTGGGTTGATTGGCTCTGGAGTTGGAATGTAGCTGGAGCAGGGCATGACAGGCGTCATCCCCACCCACATGAACACTGTTTAAGTTTGTTTTGTTTTTTATTGTGGGCTCTAGTTTTTATTCAGGGTATAGATATAAAATGAGATCAGAAAGAATAGGCTTCTGTCTGTGGGATGGCTGTCTCACTAGATGAGCCTAAGATACAAGTGTTTAGCTGCAATAAAACTAGGTAGTCTTTCTTGTTTTTCCATCTAGTCTTTTTTATGCTGAACCAACCATTTTTTAAGTTGGTTTAATAAGCAAGTCCTTATTGTGTTGGTAAAATCATGCTGTACCAATAAATTGCTTCCATTACAGGTACAAACTCCATCAGAAACAGCTGTTATTCTGTTCTACTTTTGCCCCCAGATCATGGATGAGAGACACAAGGGACATGAGTACTCCTGGGCTAAAGCTGCAGCCATAACTTGAGAATTTATCCCTTTAGTTTTACATAACAGTAGGCAAGCAGCTTGCAACCAGAGGAGCTGTGGCATTTATTGCTTTTGCTTGCAGCAATAACTGGGCATCCACCGCTAAAGAGGCAGTGAATCTTTCCTGCTCTGATCACATGCTCTAAAGTCACTCACACGTACACTGATCTACGCTGCATCTTTTTTTCTCCTTGGTAACATCTATGACCATAAGTTCTCACCCATGTCATTTTTATAACAGCACTATTATCATTACTTCCATGTAGTTTGATTCACTATGAAATAATCTAAATCCATGTTTCCTTTCAAAAGAACAAGAGTTCTGCCCATGAAGTCAGTTGAACTGGGTTATAAAGTGGAGATGATATTTGTCCCTGCCTTGGAAAATGTTAGGGGCAACTTTGGATTTGCTGGACAATGGAGGGACATGTGTCTATCATGCAGGTACACATTGTTCTGGCCCAGTTGAAAATGGACAATATCTTCACTTTCTAAATACCTTATAACAGGTGTCAATTTTTTAAGATGTACGTCAGTCCAGACTGATATATATATATATATATATATTTGAATACTACCTAACAGGGTGCTATAGTTGCTTGCAGGTTACTCATGAGCAGCAAGGGGGAACGTTTAAAGGGTTTATTGTCAAACATACTTCCTTCAACTAATATGTTTAATATTAAAACACACTGAAAAATAAGACTAAAATCACACTTTTTTAGAAATGAGCTAACTCAATATCAGTAAACAAGTTCCCGCGTGACTCTTATAGAGGCTGTTAAAGAAGTCAGTTACAACAAGTTCATTACTTCTAAGCTAAGTAGAAGAAATAACTGAGAATATAAATATTTTCATGTTTAACTCGGAATTCCTTTGTGGGAAATCAGCATATTTGTTTTGCAAACAGATATCCCATCCTGACATCTGTGTGTATGCGAAAGGAGGAGTGAGGGATTTAACTGCTGCCTCTGCAGGTGTATCTACAGTCCTGCCAAGAGCAATTTCAAACTCCATACTTCTAAGAGTGTTTGTGCTTTCAGACAGAATTAATTTAACAAAAAAAAACGCAGCAGAAGTTCCACATCAGAGAATTACTCTCCTTACTTATTCACTGTAGTTTTTTTTAGATTTATCTAAAGAAATCTATTTTTGTGTTGAGCACTGATTTTATCTTAAATTGATCCAAAATTATTCTATCTGAGAGGTAAGAGGAC
>JBAMHX010000010.1:12110078-12121641 GCA_037177515.1 Pseudomugil tenellus | reverse complement strand
TTAACAAAAAAAAACGCAGCAGAAGTTCCACATCAGAGAATTACTCTCCTTACTTATTCACTGTAGTTTTTTTTAGAAATCTATTTTTGTGTTGAGCACTGATTTTATCTTAAATTGATCCAAAATTATTCTATCTGAGAGGTAAGAGGACAGAAAAATGAGAATCTCCATCTGAGGAAAAAAAAATCTCAGCAGCAGATTTTTCAAGGTGCCATGGCAACAGGACATTTGGAGAATTTTGATGAGAACAGCAGGCAAAGACAGGCTGATTATAAGCGAGACAAATTGTTACTTCAATTGAAAGAGCATAAGAGTCTGATTACATACACTAGTACTGTGTTGTCTTCTTCATGTAGACAAAACTGTACAAACACCTTTTGTATAACATCTTACCCCTACAGTAAGGGGATGAGTGAAAGCACTTTGGCTTGGTGATGAAGGGCTCAAACCAGAGCTTGGCTGAGAGATACTCTCTCACCCCCCCACCCCCCTACCCCCCGTTTTTTAACCTGGAAAAAACTATTTCAAATCACACAAGAGGAAGTGGCAATCAACGCGGAACTGCAGCTGTCTATCTTGGGTGGCCATTTTCACCTCACAATCTCACTCTCCAGTGCTCAGCAAACAGAACACCATCCTGACAAACATAATCACTCACTGTAGAGATTTAGGGAGCATCCATCAATGGGAAATAATCTAAAAGAAAATGAAAAAAACTCTACCAAACATCTTTTCTTTTGCTGAATAGACAACTCAAAGCTACACGTATTAGGTGGTAACTGCTCTGTAAAATCCCCTGTGCTCAGAAGCACAACACTTCAATTCCAGTACAGAAAAATCAAAGCAAATCCTTAATGCCATACAGGTTGAATAGACACTTTGGTTACTTTTTAACCAAGAAGTTTTGTAAGAAAGGTTTCTTCCATCCTAATATGTCTAATTCACTAAAGTTTGATCAGTCTCAGCTTAACAGCACGTTATCATAAGTTCATCTAAGGTGCCTTTCATTTCTCTTAACTTTAGTATCACGCTGATTTATTATCATTTTGAAAATATGCATACATTCTAAGAATTTTGATAATGTGCAACATAATAATTAGGTTTTGTCAGATATTATCTCAAACTACACTGTGTAATTGCTGCTAACAAGCTGGAGAGAACATCAGGGACTGTCATACATATTAGTTGTTACTGTGCTGAACTACAGAAAGGACTTACAAAAGAAATTAGTCATGCAGCCAATTATTATACCATTGTTGATAAGAGTTGCATCTGAGGTGAATGTAGAGTCTAGCATGTGTCTGCAGTGTGGCGCTTCACAACTATATCAAGAAGTAGATCCAGCTGAAGGTTTCCCAGTTCATGTAGGTGACTTTGAAGGCTTCGTGTCTTGTTTTTGTACTTTAGAATAGATGAGTGGTAGGCCTCAGTGGGTGTATGAAATAGAGGCTACCTGGGCTGAGATAAAAGCAGGCTGCCAGTGGTAACACAGAAGACGGGCGGGAGTGACTAAAGGCCCTACCTGAGCAGAGCGGTATCACAGAGCAGCCCTCATCTCCTCCTTTTAGGGTGACTCTGATGGAGTGTGTTATCAGCACAGACAGGCAGGCTAAATCACTGGTTGAGTAAAGGTTAGAGTTACTGGTCTGTTTCTCTGTCCAAGACGGCAGGAAGGTGAATGTCACAGCTGTCTGAATCACAGGAGAACACTCTGGGGCAGAGGGTGAATCAACCCCCAGGAAAAACACAGATTTATGCATTACTTGTGTTCAATGGTGCAACACTATATTAAACTGAGCAGTTCATTGATGAGCAATGTGTCATCGACAGAGACCGTCAGCATGCTTTTACAGGGAGAAATGTGAAGGTGTTCAAGTGGCTCACTTTTTCAAGCCAAAAGTTTTTAGTCAGCAAAGTTTGGCCACATTGGATGGGATCAGATTTAATTTGAACAAGGTGAAAGTAACGACACTCAACAAAGATTGCATTTCTGAAAGAATGTGCTGTCCAGCTAAAGGGTGAAGAAGCACCAGAAGGGCAAGATTGACTTTTTTTTTAATACTGCTCTTAAGTAATAAGAGGTGTTAAAGTAATGCTCTGAAAAAGGACACTATCCTAACTTGCCCTGTTCCCCCACTTGCCAAGAGGATGCTGACAATCGCAGATGGTGCATAAAACTTTCACTGCAAAAATGAGATTTGTTCTTATTCAAAATGATAAAACATTTATTGGGTTTCAGGAGTCTGATTGAGGATGAAGTATATCTAACACTGTTGTTACACAGAGTAATTAATTTGAAAAAGACTTGAGTGTTTTACGAAACTGCAGAAAAAAAGAGCATTTACAACTCTTCACAAAGAGCTGACTGATGGGGTTTTGATCAAGACAGAATACCTCCTGGATATATCTACTCTACAACAAGATCAGCGAACAGAAGCAGGATTGTAAATCAATCATCATGCAGTCCAGAGAACTTCGTTCGTGCTCTCGATGCAAGAACTGAAGTGCAGGGTTGAAAAATGTTAAACGGAAAGCTACGACAATTTCCACTGTTGATAAAATAGTGCAGAAGCACAGTGCATGAATGTTTGCTCACAGATTTACTTTGCATATGGACATGCTTCAGAGCAAAACTAAATCTTGTTTCAACAATGCTGAGATGTTCTTATCCCAGTAATCCCAAATATTGGATCTGCTTGTTTACAGCCTTGAGGGTGTGGAATACTTTGGCAATGATGATGATCTCACTCACCAGCAAAAAATGTGTATTTCAAGGAGAATTTGTGGATAGCCAAAGAACATGATGTTGCTCACAAACTCGTGAAATACAGTTTCTTCTTACTATTCCAGACTATGTGCCTGTTAGGGATGTTAAAGATGGCCTTCAGCACAGTTTAGAATGAAAACTAAATAACAGGCTGACACACTTTTTCATTGCCAGATAACTTGACTTATATCGTTGTCCAGATAAAACTAGTTTTAGTTGTCCTTTACCTAATTTCTGAAAAATCTTGACTGATTTTTGTTAATAGGAGAGGCTAAAGTATTGTGATTATTATCTTGATGTGTGTGTGTTCATGCAGTTCTACACAGGGTTGAATGCAGGGAAGAGGTGAAGCTTTTTTTAAGGTAAGTGGGGTTGTTCGGGGGGAAAAGATTAAAAAGAACGAATTGTGCATCCTGAAGAAGATGACCAGGCTATATACTGAGTATACTGGTAGCAAATAACATCACTTTAACCACTTACTTAGCTTGTCTCTAATGGCTTGTCAACACTTCTAAAAAAACTAAAAAACCACTCCCAAGATAGTGGGTAGATTTTTTGGGGTTTTTTTCTCAATGATTATTGTATGACCGTGAGGCCTGTCAGGCCCGAACCTCCTGGCCTCACATTCACATAACTTTTTCTATGATGGTTTTACAGCAATTCACTCCAAAACCTTCATGCGATCAGTGTTTAAGTATTGGATTACCTGCAACCCTGCACCGCACAGAAAGAAGTCATCCCTATAGAACAACTGTGGAAACTTTTGTCGTTTGTCATTTGGCAAATCTTAAGGTATAAAGATTGCAGAGAGTGCCAGCAGTTTTCTTTGTATTATTGTTTTAGCCAATGTTGTAATAAATGCCCTTTACAATGCTGGTGTGGATCTAGCTGGCAGCCCATAATGTCTTGTGCAACATTATGGTGCTGCAATAATTTGATTTGACTTTGGCAGTACATGACATATGCCTTCAGGTTCTTCTTCCTCTTCTCTGTTTTATCACTGGGCTCAGTAGAGAAATGAAACTGTAAATACACAATGTCTTGTTTTCCACCTGGCACTAACACTGTATCTGGGACTTGGCTATAATTGAGACAATGCAGGAATCCAATGGTACATCTGTCCAGTATGATGGGAGCCTGTTTGGGGCTCCCCATTACAGCAATCTGGCAACACAAGAGACCTTGTATCATATTATTGGCTTGAAGCTTACTGTCCTCTTTTTCATGGCATCCTTTTGTTTGGAATTTGCAAGACATGCTAAATGTAAGTTTTAAAGCAGCTCTTCAGACTCTGTACTTGTAATTTTATATTGAACGTGTGATTGCAGTGAGTGCAATGACTTGCTCTCTCTTCTACAGAGATGGCCCTTTATCCATAAATCCCCCAGTTGGACAAAAGTGCTTTGGGTTAAACAGCTGTTGTTGCTCTTTTCTCAGAGGAGCCAAGTGTGTACACAGGAAGAGGAAGAGGCAGAGTTGAGCCTTGGGCATCAGCAGCTATCCAACTTCAGTAGATAACACAAAGTATTCTTAGCATTTCCACCCCCAAAGCTCTCTTCCCTCCTTCTGTCCTGCCACTGTCATTTTAACTAGACTTGTGATACAGCCCGTTTGCTGTGATACCCCATTAATTTCCCCAGAGGCTGATCATTCAATATTCAATACCTTGTGTTCTGCAGCACCAACTGTGGATCAAGCAACTGAGACTGCTTTCCCCTGACCAATATCATCTGAACACATAACAATGTCTGCAAGGGGATCACAAGATCAACCCAGCATACATAAATAACATTGTTTTGTGAAAATGATCTATCTATTGTTTAGCAGTTTTGCTATAGCTGATGCAAAAAATGTGAACTCTATCATCTATTCACTAAGAAAAATGCAAAGAGACAGCATCACGGGCTAAAACATAAACAGTCTGTAATCTATTTTGATGGGCTTATCTTTTTGTGAAGCATGTGCTTAGAATGGTACATCTGTATGTTGCTCAAAATGCTCATTCAGGAATCTGCTAGAGGAAAGACAAGCAAACAATAATGTATGCATTATTTCTTAAACACAGCCTAGAGTTAAAAATGCAACAGATGTTACAACAGTCAAAGAAAAACTACGTACAGACATCAGGATTTTAATCCAAAGACGCTAAGTTTCCATTTCTTCTGCTTGATTAAAGTCTTATTGAGCTCTGTAAAACAGTGAGTGTGATTAGCAGTGGAGACTAATGCTTGTTAGTGCCTTTCCAGAATACATTCATTGGTAAACGGTGTCAATCTAAAGCATGAGGGGGAAGATCAATTGCTGTTTAATCCTGTTTGGATTTAACTGCACAGGGACTCTTTTGAGCAATTAACTCCAGCAATGATGGTTGAGACACTGTGAAATCTCTTTACACACCATGACAGTGACGTAACTGTTTAGAAATGCATCAATATGAAGCAAATGGAGGCTATGTTTTATTTGATAGAGAGTGTCAAAAGGGTCCTGTAGAAGTTAAATCCATATGGTTGCAAAACACTTACTTATGTTCTAATTTGTAAAACTTCATAACTGAAAGCAGGTGTGGATTCATTTTCTAAGCTTTTGCTGGATTTGTGCATCAGTTATAACATTTTTCACCTTGTGTCCTTGATGTTCATATGCTGATATGACTGTAACCGTACAGCTATGTACGTATAACCATTGAAGGGTTTGACAGTCAAACAAATTTGCCGTACTCCTAAGAAATAGCAGCATCAGCTGTTTCTGCAAAGGCCACAAAACAACATTTACTTGTGTTTGTATGACAAGGTCCTCAAGAAAGTACTGAACAGAAAGGAAAAAATGCAGGTTATATGACAGGAACACATCTTATTCATAGCACTGAACATGGCAGAATATTTCATTTGTTAAAACCACAAGGTGAATGCCAATACCACATAAGGCAACAAACATCTCCTCTATTGATTCCATGGTTTAACAAAGGTGTTCTTGTTTTTCATATTTCTAACAGACCAGTCTGCTTGGTTACCAAGGTGACAACACGACTGTTTGAGTGTAAAAGGTCTGGTATTAAATCATTAAAGGAGAGCTAAAATCAGGTTCTATTGTTGATTTCCAGATAATGGTCATAAAGCTTGAGCTATATATGTTCTAAGTGTAAGCTAAGCTTGTTTGTTATTTTTATTTTTGTTTGATTCTTTTAACCAAATTTAACTTAAACCAAATTGAACACCGAAGAGTTTTTTTTAGGCATTCTCCGTCCTTATTTTAAATTCATACATCTGATTTTATTATTTATATTAAACTGATAGGGTCTTCCTGAAGCAATAATGGCTAGGATAGCATAAAATATTGGTACCGAAACTGTTGCACATTGTGAGGCACACATTTTATTCTTGTGTGACCAAACAACCTAAATTTTTAAGTATTTTTATTTGGTAGACTTAATCAACTTCTTTTTTTTTTTTTTTTTTTTCTTTTTTTTATAATTTCTCTTTCTGAAAAATTATTTTGACCATTTTGATAAATAAGGCTGTCCTAAAGCAAAGTTGAGCTGGAGGATAATTCCAATTTTATTTGGATGATAGCAACTAAAAATGAACATTTCTTCCATTTGGAATACTTTTAGAAGCAGAAATGTAACAGTATAAAAAAGTATTACTTTAAAAACTTAAGCCAAACTTTTAAACATAATATGCAGCATTGTTATTGTCTTTGAACTAAACTATTAGAAAACCTTGTTAGATATTTAAATTGTTAGTAGTCTTCAGCAGAGACGAAATTGCTTTAAAACATGTTTTAAAAATTCATTGTTCTCTTTGTGCAAAGAGCTCATTGATGTTTCCACCAGGCTGTTCTTGTCATTTTTAAGGCTTGATTATCTTTTTCATTTTTTAATTCCAGTGTTTTCCACAGTGGGAGCTATGCCGACTGCAAGGTTTGCAGGGTTGATGTTGGAGATGACTGGAGGGATCTAGTATATAGCAATGGCTGTGGTGTGGACTCCTTTCTGTACTGTCTAGAGCAATTTCCTCTGTGACACCATCTGTGGTCCTTGATGGAGCATCTTTTGGTGTGGATGCATCCCAAAGGTATCGTTTCCTCATCTTAACCTCAGATGTTTACCAACAATTATGTTTTTAATTTGATGCTTCGGCTAAAGAGACAGAAAATAAAAATGAGGGTCTACATGGGTGTGTGTGAGATGATGTATGTGTGTGAAAGCAGTTATGATCAGTTATGTTCTTCTGAACTGGAGTGTTTTTAAACTTGAGTTTGCAATGATTTTATATATATTCATAACTACTGTTCATAATGAAAAACATCTAGAGCTGATTTGTGTGAAAAGTGCTGCATAAATAAAGTTTGATTGATGGTTCATATGCTTTATGAAAGTAAGTGCATAATTATATACACATATTGAAATTCTGAGCCAATCAGTGCCCAAGTAACTGAAGGCACTCTGTATGCAAAACATTTTCAGAAAGGGTAAAATATTTTACTTTTGCAGAAAAATAACAGTATAATATGTAAAACACAACCCTTGATGCAAACCTACATGCGCAACGGTAACTGTCAAAATATCTAGTACTAAATACACAAGAACAAATGCGCTGGAACACAGATCTTTGCTGCTGGAAATTTGAAGCGTTTCCAACTAAATATTTTAATAACTTTTTGGGATTTGCTATTCAGGTTTTCAGATTATATTGTATTCCCACCTTATCCAGACTGAATTGTTTTTGCAGCTTGATTAACATATCCACATTCTGTTGCAATAAGAAATTTTGTGGATTTATGGTGGTAAAAAAAATACATTGTTTTATCTAAATTTGAATGGAAAATATGAAACAGAAATGTGTTGCATAGCAGAACTTCAATTTAACCCAAATCAGCTTGTATACTAGAGAAAATGCAGTGAATTAAATACAAAATAATGTTTATTTAAAGATGGAAGAGAAAAGCCATCTACAAAATCCAGCTACAGTAAGCTGCTATTCCCTTAGTTTGCCTTGGTAACATGGAATACGTGCTGTCACAAAAACAAAGCCACTTTAGCCAAATTGTGTCATAATTTGTAAGGCATGTTTCACAGTTTTAGGTTATTTGTGGCCTGACTTGTATTGCTATGAAACATGATTTAACTACTTTAAACTCAGCTACCACAACATCTGCCTTCTGACCTTCTCTTCAGGGTTAAAAAACTGACATTCACAAGAACTGGTTTCTTAATTGTTTAAAATTTCTTTAAGTTTAATTACAAATTTCTCTGCATTTCATTATGAATTTGTAGGAATTATTCTTATAGATTGTGTATCTGCAGCAATTTTTTTTGTTTTATTATTGTTAGCGACACTCCTTTTTTTTTCTAGTTCTGGGAGTGATTGTGTGCAGTCCCAAGTCCCATGTCCTTGCATGGTGGCTGGTGAGGAATTTGCATATGCTAATTAGAAACAACTGGCAATGTTCAAGGACATGGCATTCGTCATTCAATGAATCTAGGTTATACTGAGGAAAAGGACACAGGGATTAATCTGAGAGATTTATTAGAAATTTTTTTATTATTATTAGGCCATTATCTAATTTATTCTAAAGAAGAAAGGTGGAGGGGGAGGGAGTGTGGTGGTGATTTAGCCAGTGAACTCCTCTTCTCTAATGCAGAGTTCATCAAATCAAATAACTAATCAGTGATGTGATATTTTTCAGACTCCTGCTGACTTTATGGTTCTCCTGCAAGATGAGATTGACTCTTTAGTATCTGATAATCTCTGCTTTTCATTAACCATATTAACATTTCATTGCTAATATGGACCAATTTTTGATTTAAAGAATTTTCAATCAGCCCAAGAGGGGTAGCTTAAACTTTTTCACAATCAGATCATCAGGTAATAATTTTCCGATCATTTTGTGAGGATGTTGATTCTTCACATCCTTGAACCGTGCGGGGTTACGTGACATAATGAATTTTCAGGGAGAATTTGGAATAATTATGGCAGCAAAACAGAATAGGACTGTAGAAGATACATTTTTACTGAACAAGTAAATATTATACATGTTAAAAGTATTACAGTTGTATTAATTCTGTAAATAATACTGATCAGAAGACTTCCATGTAAACATGTCTGCCAGGCTCTCCGATCAGACTGATTTCAATCAGACAGATTTGATATTTATCCCTGTTATAATGCATCAATTTAAGTTACCACTGCATTTGTAATGTGTTAGGGTTTATGGGTTTTGTTAGTTTGGTTTCTGGTTTTGTTTTATAGACTTCCTTGTTTCCTGTTTGCTTTGTGTTTCTGTTCAACTTTATGTTCTGTTCATTGGTTTCACCTGTCTTAATTATGTTCGCCTGTCCCTCGTTTGTTCCCATGTATTTAAGTCCCTTGGTTTGTCTGTTCAGTTGCTGATTCATTAGATTAGTTTGTGGTGAGTTCATGTGTAGGTCTTTTGGTTATTCCATTAATAAATCGAGTTATTCTGCACCAGCTGCCTTCCTGCCTTCTCCTTTCCTGCATTTGGGTCCACCACCTTCCTGCTTCATGACATAATGTAATACACAAAAAACAAAAAGAAAACAAAAAATACTTATATATTATTGTTTGTCTTGTCATCATTCAAGCCCACAGTTTGGCATGGTTGTCCAGATCATGGACTGTAATACATGTTGATGCAGAAGTTTCATCATTTAGTGCAATGTTTTTGTCATTCAGTGTAATGCTGCTTTGCTGTTAAACCAAAATGGCTTACAGCGCACTGAGTGACAGCTTTTCTGTTTTGAGAGCAAGCTGAGTAAAACCCATGCTTCTTATTCAGTTACAAGTGTTAATGACAATACTCTACTAGCAGGGGTGCATATGCACTTTTTATCATGCAAACCTGCAGGAAAACAACACTACATAATGAAAGCCCCATGTGGAAGAACAAAGTGCCTATTAGGTGATGAGCCAGTGTCAAGTTGCACCATGAAAAATTGATTAATTTTTTAACAGTTATGGATAAGGATGAAATATTATTTATTTACTTATTTATTTTACATTTTAGAATCAATATTGGACATCAGTGGGTTTTGAAATGTTTTCAATAAAACAAGCCAACATCTCAAAACGCACCTACACTAAATTCTGTGCACACTATCTGGGAACCAATACAATATTATAAATAAATACACTTCTCAGTACCTTCTTATTTACTTTGTGTAAGCATGTGCATTTTTTTCTCTTTTTTTTTTTCTTTTTTTGCAATTTGTCAAGTCAGTTAGGTATCTCTGCGTGCATACTTTTATTAATTCATTAAGACCTTTTCTGGTATCATCACTGACCTTTTTGCAAGTATTTCTAGTGGGAATAAAAGCCTGCCTCTAATGAGGCAAAATAACAACTAGAGTCATGGTTGAAGTAGAAAGTAGAGCATTAATGTAGTTTAAGTTTAGGCATTAACTAGTTACTGTTATATTCATGAAATATCAACAATTCTTGGCTTCCTTCGGTATGTCATTCATTTTCTTCCCTATAAACAACAACAAAAAGGGCAAAAATGCAGAAAAAATACTTAATTAGATAGATAGCTATTTAAATAAATCTCGCATAATGCAGTTCTTCAAATTTGCTTTCAGTCAGGAGAGCTTCTACTGATTTATGGATACTAGTGATGTAGTCGGTTTTGTGAGACTCTGACAACACTATGCAGCATTGTACATATAGTACCTATGTGTGGTTCACAATTATATGTTTAAATATCTCACAAGATTGTTGCTGAACAAGTTTAGTTTCATGGTAACATGCATTTTCAACATAAATCTCCTTTGTTTCTTACCATATATAACTCTAATGTGGTTCCTGACGTTGCGGATGAAACCACAGATCATAATATATTCTTTTAATTTTTTATATAATTTTTTTAATTTTCACAAGAATAATAGTAAGTTTGACCACAAATTACCCACTTATTGTATCTATAGCTCAGCTCCATCAATTGTCTGTGTAAAGCAACTTTTTCTATTAATCTGAAAAAGAAAAAAAAAAATCACAAACTCATCCAATTCCCAACCGATTTGTTCAGAGAGTCCTGGTAAGGTCCAAGTTTCTTGGCTGCAGTTGCTGTACTTGACATGGTCCACATTGAAAAAGAGAGTTTCAGAGTTGGTGAGTGATCAGGACTAGATGCTGGAGATCAGCCTCGATTGGAGCAATTGGAAAGCAGGTGGGATATAAATTCTCTTTGTTCAGTGTTAATCATTCTCACCCCCTCCAGTTAAATGATTTCTCTATTTGTTCTGAGGCTGTGAGGAGTAATATTGTCAGATCCAATACAATATTTGAACTGAAGTCTCATTCAGCCATTGATCAATCTGTACTCACAGTACTTAAATTAATTACAATAAAATAAATAAACAAATTGAAATGATTATCTATAACTACAAGCCTTTCCAGGAGTGCTTTCAGGTGTATTTTGTCCAGGTGTGTGGGACACATGGCTTTGACTTTTGTGTGTGCTGTAAAACATTCAGTTATGGCCACATTTTAATAAAATTTGAAGTCCTTTTTACTCAATATGTTTCCATTTAAAACCACAAATTTTCCACAACTTTGAAGTATTTGTAAAAAGTTTTTGTTTACATCGCTAAGATCTATAACAAAATAAAGGTCCAGTTGTGTAATAATGGAAGTCCAGTTGTGAAGGTTTTGCTGCAGTGGACAGATCTTGTTTTTATTTTTTATTCTTTTTTTATTATTTATTTTGTAGAGGAAATTCATGTATTAGCTTAATTACCTTGCTCTTAATGTCTAGCTGAAAGGTTTGACTATAAGGCTC
>JBAMHX010000010.1:12033193-12052014 GCA_037177515.1 Pseudomugil tenellus | reverse complement strand
CACATGAAACATTTTATATATATATATATATATATATATATAAGGAGATTGTTTTCTTCTTTTAAAAAAGTAGAGTGGCTGCAACGACAAGAAGAAATATATGCAATTCAACCTGCACTTTTGCATCATCAGAGGTATTGGAAACCAAAGCGAATTCTTTTCATACATGTTCAGTAACAGAGAGACATTTGAAGATATTAATCAGTGGAAATGCAGCTGAAACATAATCAGAAGATATGGATGGAGTCTGTGTCGCTAATCAGACCAGCAGTGTCCATTCTGTTTAAATGACGCCACTGACAGTGCACTACTTGACCAATATAGCTTTAAAAACAGATGGGCAAGTGCTTTGCACTTGGCACGAAGGTCAGTAACGGGCATAGGAATTTCTGTCATAGCTCAGGCAGTGCGAAGGACGCTGTGTAGTGTCAAACTCAGCTTGACAGCTTTCATAAAAAAAAACATTTGAAACTGGGCTACAAGACATAAAAAGAGCCTGATTAATATTACAGGGCACTGTTTGGTCCAAAGAGACATAAGATAATTTAGTTCAGTTCATTGGAGATCTAGTTTGTTTTATGCAAACATGTGCAGGTCCACAGCGAATGGACAGTTTGGACAGTGAATCGTATAAGCCAATGTTGAAGCATTAAAAATACAGAAAGTAGAAGGTTAATGACAGAAATAATTCAATACATCATTAAAAACCGTGTTTCTATAGCTATCAGATATTTATATTAAGGTCATTGCTTTGCTTTTATTAGAATGAGCCATTACTTTGTACTTGCTGTATGTCCACGTTAGGGCCCTCACAATTGTATTTAAGTAATGTTTTTTTGGCACATAGGAAAAGCCCAGATCCACTCGCAGATAAAATGGTGCATAAAATTATTTCTGGAAAGATTAGGGCCAATGAAAGCCATCGTTTATTTACAAATGTGCTTGGGATTATAAGTCATTTCTATGCCAATGTTCACCAATAGATGTCAGTAACTCATATACACTTTACTTCTTTTTGTCTTGTCAATAAGCTTCTATAATGTCACAAAATATATTTATATTTAACCAAGATCTTGTATTGGCGATGGGAAAGTCCGACCTCTGCGTAAAGCCTTCTCCAGCTCATTCCATAGTTCCAAGTCTGGACTCTACAGTGGCCGATCCATATTTGAAACTATTTTTAAAGAGTCAGACTTTGACCTGTATGTTGCTTGATTCACGATGAGCAACACACATGCAACAGCAACAACATACTTTTATGTCTGACATAAAAAATAAGAAGGGGCACAAAGCAAAACACAAGAAAATAGCAAAAAAGAAAAGTGATAAAAGGTTTACTGACTTCTTTTTATTCTTTTGAGACCCTTTAGAAATATTACAAATTCTTTCAGGTTATATAAATGTCATTTTCCTAACATGACATTGCACAGGTGTACACTAAGCCATAGATAACCTTACAGAGGGATGTTTCTCAGGAAAGTTTTTAAATTGATCTAAAATTCATACCATTTTTGTGGTAATGGGTCCTGCTTATATTATAAAATTATGAATAAATATATTTAATATCAAGCTATTTCTGAGCACAGCAGACACTAAATGTTGGATTATTTTGTGATTTGTTATTGAAATTCTGAGGCTCGGCTCTACTTTAACAGGTACAAATTCATCCATGCATACAAATGGCATTTATTATATTTCATCATGCCATAAAAAATGTTTTATTAATTCAGTTTGGCACTTCAGAAATTTGGAGAAAAATAAAGCTGTGACAGAGAACTATCACATCACACCTAGTGGTAAAATCCAAAGTGGCTTGCATCATTAAAACCATTTCATGGTCTCTCCTTGTGCATCTAAAATGGTAGAGCGCTTCGTGCCACTGTTTACACCAGTCCACAGAAGCAACAAATTGGCACCTAGATTGCTGTGTGCCAAAGAAATGCTGTTATGCCAATATGACAACATGCCTTTCATGGCTTTGCCACACCTACTCTTTGTTAACATTGCACTGGTGTGATCAAACTTGGCATTCATTCAGCTTTTTTAACCTAAAAATTATACTATGTTACATCCTTGTCTGTCACCAAAATATAAATATAATATAATATAAGGATAAGTTATCATGTCACACTGGAATGCAGCTCTTCTCTATCTGCAATCAGAAACAAAATGAAAAGAGACTCTGGCAATGGCAAGAGAACCTGTAAAAGACAATTATACACCAGCTACGCTGTGCTGTTTTGAGCTGGCATCTTCAATGCCTCGCAAAGATTATATGAAATGCCCTAAAATGTCTGGTTCTACTTGGGAAGACACGTGGCCAGTGTTATCTCTCCTATAAAATTTTCATTCTAGGAAACAGCACCATGAATATCTGTGCCTGGTTCATTTGATATTCCACCTGATTTTAGCTTTTCTCTTTCTTTTTTACACATGAAACTAATGGCTTCTGTTAAAGAAGTGTTAGTCAGTAATTGGTCTTATTTCCACTACCATCCCTTACACTTACCTATTTATGTGATGGGAAATGTTAGTTACATTATTTGCTGTTTCTACAGGGGTTGTGGATAAAATAAGATACAAAAACAATAAGCACTCAAAGCCATTGTAATTTTTTTAATTTTTTTTTTTCATTGTGGGCGTTATCTTTTGGTTAGAAGCTTTAAAGGCAAAATTATCACATAGTAAAGAGTCCTTTTAAAAATCCCTGAATTCAAGCTGGGATCTATTCACTTGCTGTTTTTTTTTCTATTTAAGAGATTTTATAAAAAAAAAAAAAATTAATTAAATTTGTCCTCATATGAGGACATTACATATTTGGTCATCTGCAAGATAATAAGAAATTCTGTGCAACTGGAACCTGTTCAACACACACACTTCTATTTGGTTTCAGGAGCTGTTGCTTTTTCATTTAAAATTATATTTAGATATACATAATAAATAAAGCAATATATAAAAACATAACAATATAATTTTAAATAATGAAAAACATGTATTTGTGTCTTCTAACCCCAAACAGCCGGAAGACATTTCTAACTATGTTGATCTGGTGCTCGGGGGGTCTTAGGAGGCTACAGAGCTCCTGCTTTTAGTGATGAATAAGACATATATACATATGTTGTTGTTTTTAAATATAGGCTTGAATCATTTTCCATATTTTAACTGTTGTTTTCTGATGGAAAACAATAACAGTTTTCTAGATTTGTCAGTAATAAGCATGCGCTTTCTGCAGGGTGTCGCAGTCCTGTCAGACTTGTTGCCTTTGTGCATGAATTGAGACAACGCTTGCCCATCTCCAGAAGGTAATACAATCAACTTCTGAGGTTCGGGATCAGGATATTTTTATTAATAGAACTGACAATTCAGCAGATAATATCTTGTTTGTCCAGTGAGAAAAGATGGAGGAAAATTTAATCTCGGCAGCAGTGAAGTAGGGCTACCCCAAGGTGCATGATGTACCTATTAATATTCACAGGGACATAAATCAGAAGTCAAGTGCCTGTGAGGCAAAAGGAGCAAGGTTCAGAGAAGCCACCAAACAGCAGCTATCTGACAAGAAAAGAAGACAAATATGCTAAATAGGGGGTATATTTTAGCTTTGGGTGGGTTGTTGTCAAGCAACGTTACAATTGCAGTGTTCCCTCTGGTTTTCAGTCCACATTACAATGGGCACAAGGAAAATCCAACATTTTATTTAAAAGGAGTGATTTTTAATTGTAAGAGCATAAGCATACAGTATATCTTTATATTGGCTAGAATGGTTTAAAACCAAGGGTGGGGTTTGCCTGATTCAAACAAGAACTGCAGCTAATCTCTTTAAAGTAAAACAAAAGATGATTTATATTTAGTTTTAAGTCAAATCTGAGTAATTCTTTGTTGTTGTTTTATTGCTGTATTATGTTTTGTTTTATGTTTTAACTGATTTTAATTGTCTTTTGTGAGGTGACCTTGGGCCTTGAAAGGCGCCTTGAAATATATTGTATTATTATTATTATTATTATTATTATTAATTCTATATTTTAAGATGTAGTCCTAATTTTGTGCAGCTTTCTATATTGCCATAAATATAAACGATTACTTTAAACCTACTAATCATCTCTTCAGTCCTTCACATAGTCAGCAAAGGTGTTTTCATGATGGGTGATCAGGGCTTCTCTTCGAACTACTCCAGTGCTGACAGACTGAGCTTGATTGACATCTCCATTACACCCCCCCCACCACCACCACCAAAAAATTACAACACTGTAAATTGGTATTACTGCTCCCAACATCTTCCATCTGACGACAGGGTTATTGAAAACACCTGTGCGGACGCTACTGTCAATAGAGGAAAAGAGTCATTAGAGGTCCAAGGAGGCTTTTGTGACTGAGACACACTTGGAAAAAAATCCATATCTCAAAATATCTCAATTTTATTTTATTGAACTGTTATGAAAAATAAAGGTTTACCGTAAACCAAAAGCAATATTTTTACTCGAAGAAATAAGGTAAAACTATTGCAATACACAGCAGATATTTCATATAGTAAATTATTCAGTTATTCTGTGGAGGTCTCAGAGTTTTTATTTTTTTTACTAGGGCTACTGCCCAACCACAGTGCACCATTACGATAAAACAATCCACATAAATAATACCATATACTGACAAATGAAATGTATACTTAATGACATTAACAAAAAAATTCAATATTATTATAAATATTCAAGTTTAATTTGCTGGAAGTATTGGATTGACTGGTGAGGACTGTTGTTATTGTCATGATTTTGACATTGTGTTTTTTGGTTTCCTGTTTTATTTTGTTGTATTCCTGTTTTGTCTTTGGTGTTTCTGTTTGGTTTCATGTCTTGTTAATTAGTTTAACCTGTATTGATTAGATTAGGTTCACCTGACTCAGGGATGGGCAACTCCGGTCCTCGGGGGCCGCAGTCCTGTGAGTGTTAGGAATGTCTCTGCTGCAACACACCTGAATCAAATCATTGGGTAATTAGCAGCTTTGCTCAGAGTTTAATGTGAAGCTCTGCACAGGACTTCTAATTAAGTCTGATATGTGTCAGGTATTTTATTGCAGGGAAAGTCCTAATATTTGTAGGACTGCGGCCCTCGAGGACCGGAGTTGCCCATCCCTGACACTTGTTTAGTTCAGTTTGTATTTAAGTTCTTTGGTTTCTCTGTTCTGGGTGTGGGTTCATTGTGTTTCCTTAATCTGTGTGTCCTTAGTCTGCATGGTTTCAGTTTTGGTCTTTCTTCAGTTTGAGTCTTGACTAATAAATCATGTTATCTGCATCCCTGCTGTCTCCATTGTCTGCATTTGGGTTCATACCCTCCCAAGTCCCTGACAGTTATGTTCCAAAGAAGCCTGAAGACGTGAAACTGTTGTATGACCTTTTAAACAGCCTCTGCGCTGCGCTGTGTCCACTTCAGGTTATCAGTGAAAGGGTCTGCGAGGTATCTGCTGTATCCCTTTTGACAATATGATGCTGTTTATGAAGCAAATAGCCAACTGCTTAGTTTCACTGACACAGAGAAAAGTTAATATCCTT
Organism: Pseudomugil tenellus; assembly: GCA_037177515.1. Classification (NCBI taxonomy): domain Eukaryota; kingdom Metazoa; phylum Chordata; class Actinopteri; order Atheriniformes; family Pseudomugilidae; genus Pseudomugil; species Pseudomugil tenellus. The sequence goes on along the minus strand of JBAMHX010000010.1, from coordinate 12,046,474 downwards.
GTGCTACTATGCCAGGAGCCCAACATCCTCTATGTGGGCCATCTCATTCTTATTGATATTGTCATTATTGAATCAGCAATAAGACTCACAAGGTTAATTGCTGAGCTGCAATACTCACAAAAAACAGCTTGACATAGCAGTTGTTATGGTCCAGATGGATCATGGTGCAGTGTATGTGTGTGATATGGTTTCCTCAATGGTTCCATTGTGGCGTTACATGCTGAAGTGGGTCAACACAGACTGGGATGGTGTTATTAACCTGCTCAGGCTCTAAAAGCTCTGCATTGCAATAGGGGTCACAGCCACAGGGCAGTCGGCAAGGATATTCCCTTCAATTTATTAGGGAACAGTAATAGCATTGACAATAGAGAAAATACGTTTAGGAAAATTTTCAAATAAAATTTTTTTTTATCCTTTTTAGACTGAATGATACCAGAAAGTTTTCTAGAATTAGAGCATTTTAATAAGATTTAATCTCAATTCTTGAGTAATATTTAAGAACTTTATTATTTTCCCCTGGAATTAGTGATTAATTATTTCTTATTTAACATATTTGATTCGGATTGATCAAAATAGGATTTGCATATATGTGCCACCTTGTTTGTGTCTTTCATTTCTATATATTGGCAGGTGTTCAGTGTGGTGATTATAAACCATAAATTGTTTCAGAAAAAGCCAGATGTATGCAAGTTTGCATTTTAGACAAATAAGACACCATCTCACACCTGCCTGCTCTAGTTGACAGAATATCAAATAATTGGGGGATACACAGAGGTACATGAGTCTGTCATAAATCAGTTTGAGAGATCTGACATGAATTTCTGTAGTGAGAAAACACTGGCAAGTGAGTTCTGGAAGAAAGGGAAAAAAGCATAGAAATACAAAAACAAATATTATGAAAGGACCATCTGCTGCCCATCTACAAAGTTTACTGAGCCATACAGGAACCGTGCATCTGCAGTCTTTTTACTATAGCAAAAGTGAAAATGGTTGCGTTTACTCATTTTTCCTTTCAATCTATTTACATAAAATTCTAAGATGTTTCATTTTTCCATGTTTAATAACCCAGAAAGATATATTAACTGGAACACAAATGTCTAAAAAAAACTATGTACACCCTGAGTAATAAATGTTGACGCATCCAAAAAAAAAGACTATTTGATATTGTCTCTTAGAAAACATTATTATTCAATCTGCAACATTTTATGGTCTGCTTCCCTGCTGTTGGTCAAGCTCACACACAAACACGTCACTCATTTTGAAAAGAAAAGCAGCGACACAATGGTAATAATTTCATTTAAAGCCTCTATTGGTACTGAATAGAAAAACAGCTAATGAAAGCTTGTTTTGAAATCACTGCCATGTTTTTTTGCTTGTCATCCTCAATACCTACTTTTAACAATTATGTAATCATTTTTACCTAAATAAAAATATGACCCTGGTTCAACAGTCAGTAAAAAGCCACAAAAATATTGCTGATCAACAAGCAGAATTCAGCAGCATTCTGCCAGGAGCAGCAACTCATCATATATTTTCAAAAGAATCTTATTCTCCTGGGAATCTTAGACAATGAGGGCTGACACAATCTCTGGGTTTCTGTTCATCTTATCATTAGCACATCTTCTTTCATTATTCAGATGGTCCATTATGAACTGTGACATATTGTGAGCATCTGTTTGTGCAGAATGTTTCTTTCTGGGGGACATTAGTCGTGTCGTCTGCTTATCTCCATTACTCATCTCTAAAAGTCTGAGGTTTATCTGACAGTTCGGTCCATTATATCTCAAGGATGAACAACCCTAGAAGAGAAAATCTATTTTGTCCCCTGCCACAGCTGGTCCACAATTTTCTGCCTTCAAAGTTAGTAGCACCGGGACATTAACTGTCTAATGATCTTTTCTTGCTTCAACCAGCAACAGGTGTTCAGCTTGTTTCCCTTTGCTTCCATTTAAAAGGAATACTTTTGTTCGTGATTCATAGAGTTATAGTTTGAACCTCGTCATTGCTCCTGTATTTGAAATTTCTTTGACTTGATGTAGGTCAAGTGACAGTACAAAGCATCTATTCTTCACAGAGATAATTAGCTAGCGACAATTCAAAACTTCAGAACTCTTACATGTTGTTTTGGAGACCTTTCCAGACATTTAAAAAGGCTCCCGTTGAGTTTGCAACCTGTAAAAAGATGCCAGTCAAACTGAGAAACAAATGTCAAACTCCATGCTTAAGTGGAACCATTGGATGGTGGTTCTGCTTGGCTCTGATTGGTTGTTTCATTGCCAAGCAACTGATGACGCTGGAAGCATTTGTGAAATGTCATGTGCCAGCTAAATGAGCTGCTTTCCTCTTCCCTTTTTCAGGTAATTTAATGTAATAAATCATTTCTGCTGAGACATAAGCTGCACTATCAAGCACACTAAATAATTTGTTTTCATTGTTTCAACGTTGACTTTGTTTAAATTGAGCTGTGGGAATCCATGCGCCTTCTAATGCAATCATCAACGCAAAATGTCAAGCTTTGAGCCTTTCAAGAGTTATTTGGGTACAACCACTAAATTCAAACTGTCAAGTTGTCCAGGCTCAATAAATCCCCATTTGTTCTTATCATCTGCAATTTTGACAGTGTTATTAATGCAGCCCATGCTACAGTGAAATTGGTGCAGGTAGTTGCTATGGATGAGTAAGCCTGCCATTATGGAAATGTGTCTTTAGTATCTGTGTGTGATATAAATTGTGTATTTTTTTCTGTGTTTCTTCAAACCTGGTTAATGTTGTGGTTTCAAGAAAAGAGGTTAGTTTTTAACATAAAAATGGTAAAAGAAACTTTTGTAAACATGGATAAATCTGTCATCTGTATGAATGAAAAATTGCACACTCTCATTCGTTTTCTTCTGTAAAAGAAAAGAAAATTAAATAAGTTTAAATCATATAGATGAATGACCTTCCTGCAAATTTAATCCATCCTCTCATCGTAGAACGTTGAGGAAGAATGTCTAAAATCTTTACTTAATGCTAAACGTGACCATTGCTGGGTGAGGTTTGCACATTACTGTTCACTGCAGGAGTTGTGCAGTAATCTAATTAGACACAGCACAGGTGTGCAAAATAATGCAGCATTTATGCAATTAAAACCTTTTTTTAAAGTTTTCATCACTGATTCATGGGCTTTTTCTCATAGTGATCGAGAATATTATCTATAATTATATTTGTTGTTTATTTCCAATAGTCAATTTCAAGTAAAAAATAATGCCAAATTGTCAAATAATACAATTTATTTGAAAAGTTGTATATGAAAAAAAAATCCAAACTTCATCAATTGTCTCTGCAAATTTCCTAGAATTTGGTTTAAAATTTCATTGTGAGCTATTTTTTAGGATTTACATCTGGATTGCACTGACCTGTTGATTGGATTGTGGCATCACCTTGTTAATACAGCGGCCTGTCACTGAAGAATCAACAAGAGATTGAGCACTAAAATTAGAAGCAGCTCCAAATTATAATACTGATGTTGAAGGAGGCACTCATGAGTGACTACTTGTCTGAGAGGAACTGGACTGTGGCTTGAAAAAAGGTGGAATAAAATATTGTTCTGTCAGAATTTTGCTTCCAGTGTAACAAGCATGCCTTATCACAATGTTTCAGGGTGACGATGTATCTCTGGAGGGGGAATTGTGAGAATTCCCAGAGCTGATATAATGCAGGATTGACAATGACTCAGATTCTTTGAGTCATCTTTTGTGACTCAAAAAGACATAGCCAAAGAAAAAAGCCCAGATTGATGCACATATCTATAATTCTGCTCTATTTATTTGGTTAGCAAAATGAATCCAGTCTGATTTGCAGAACCTTCTGTCTGGCTGTGTGCATCTTTAAAGCAGTGGAATCAGTTTGACACACCCTCTACTGAATTAATGGCCCAGATATGCACTGCATCTCAGTAGAGTTCACATTCTATATGGGTCTGCTTATAGCCCTACAAAAAAAACTGAAAGGCTGTGGATATTTCCAGTCACAAATAATCCGAATCTGTGCAGCGTCACGCCCTTTTAAAGCAGTTGTTAGATTATAACAGGCAGATTACAGTATTTAGGAAAGTAATTGTCCCCAGGTGTTATGAACACCCAAAGCTTATTCTCCATCCTCCTGATTCTCTACTGTAGAGATTAAGCTCGCAGGAAAATCTCCTCCCTCGATGGAGGGATGGAAAAAGTCGTTCTCGACAGGCATAAACACACTAAGTATGTGTAGCCAATCAGCTTTCTGCTTTGCCTGAGCATCTCCGTTCCTCTGGGCCATTTAATCCAGGAAAAGAAAAGTTCTCTTTGCCCCCCCAGGACCTGTAATACCTGTGTGATAAGTGCCACTGTTCTGCCAGCTGCAGCAACTAAACACAGTTTTACAATATCGACTGCACCCCCTCTCTCACACACACACACACACACACACACACAGATAACACACAGGCCTAAGAGCAGCCAGTTTATGACTGAAGTTCTATGGAGCCCCCTGCTGTGCTGATGTAACACAGCATTGTGCAACAGCAGAAAAAGTAGAAATGATAAAGGGTTTGCGTTTGTGCTGTTGTGTTAAAGTAATTTTCACAGGCTTGTTGTTGTAAATTCAGTTCCTCATTAATGAGTTCGCATGTTTCTTTCTTTACGATGGAAAATTATACAGCACAATGATTAAGTTTAACACAAAACTTACAAAATTACTGACAGCTAAACGAGCCATTTATGAAATATAAAACCAATCGTATTATTCCTTATAATAGACATATACTTTGTTTATTTTGAATTATGGCTGTGAAGAAGTTATACCAACGTTTAACAACTCTCAAGGTTACATTAAAGATGTATTCTCGACTGGTCATTGTTAAAATAAATAGGTCTAGTTTCATATGTATATACCGTGACAGGTTAAGGAAAAGCAAGTAATCTGTAAACGTTAGTCAGAAAATGTGGTCCAAACACATACAAAAGTCTCATCACTGGATCATTTCTGTGAGGAATACCAGGTAAAAGAGCTATGCATTGTATTTGAAAATACATGGCAAAAGCCTTGAGCTGTCAAGGAACTGAAATTGCTTGTGCAGGAGACTCACGATGAGTGCAACGCAAGCTTGTTTATGCATGACAGGTCAAATGTCATCCATCACTGTAAATCTAATTTTATCGCTGAGCTTCTATACGATTTAATTAAAAATACAAAGGCCAAAGGTCCTGACTTTGCATTCTGAATGCAGACTTTAATAGCAGCATGGAAGTGCTGTTTAAATTATAGCTGCTTCTTTATTGGATGAGCACTTGTCAAGGATAATTTACATCCTGTATATCAAATCAACCATCATGAGGAAGAAAAAAGTAGCATCCCAGTGGATCAGAAGATTATTGCAGATTCTTCCTGTTTTTCCATTAACAGGATCATTATGTTTTTTTTTCCTTCTCTTAAATTAGCCGTTTTGTTCTCATCAACAACGAAAACATCCACACACAACACGCCCGCATAACTGAGTTAAAAAGGTTGCGTCTTTATCTTACTGCTCACTAATAAGTTGAAATTTTAAGCTAATTTCAGTACAAACAGTTACCTGGTAGCAGCTTGGATACCTTCTGTTTAATAATAAAGGCCTTTTTATACCCATCTGTAACCGCACTATGGTTTGTTTAGCTACTTTCATAACATTTTGATTTTTCTCCATAAATGTATTTAATAAATAACCATATCTGGTGTATAAAAAACCCCATGAGCTCATACTATGTTCAGAGCTTAACCTTTCCTTCGTACCATTAGCTTTTTATACCAGAACTGAAGATGTCGGGCATGACGACTTACATGCCAATCCCAGAACCTATGGGCAAATGGAACTGGACAGACCAACACATTTTGCATTCTGACGATACAGCTGCACGACCGGTGGCAAGTTCATACAGGCCACATTTGATCCTCTACTTTAAAATTGATGAAGACAGCTGGCACAGACTGCATACGATTCCCCCCTCATAAAGGACGGTTACGTGATGTCGGGTGAGAGCAAAGCAGGTAAACACAGAAGCCATTTGCAATTACTTGTGGAACAACCTCCTTTTAAAAACAACCTTTACTTAAGGTTAAAAGAGTGTATCCATATCTGGTGTAACATTAATTGACTGGCTGTGGCTGGAACGACATCATGAGACAACAATGTTAACGTATACATAACTGCAGCAAACATGAAATAAACTTGATGTCAGGTTAAACAAGCACTTCTGCATGTCGAGTTAATCTTTCATCTTTCCCTGCAACCTATTCACAGCCCTAATAAGCAATGAGACAGAACAATCCCTTCAAGCCTTCTCAGTTTTTAATAAGGCCAGACATTATATGGACCCAAATCTTAACAAACGCAATCAGCTCTGTGCTCAACATGGCATACAGCCAATAATAATAATGTAAACTTGCACTTTCACTTTTCAGCACCTCAGAAAACTTTGCCATTATGTTTCACCTTCTCAGTGTGTGACTGATAAACAACCTTGTTCTAATCATACTCACCAATCACTAGATAATTAAACTGATTGAGTCACACTTGAAACCGCGGATGAAATATAGTCCTCTGAAAGCCACAGACCTTAAAACTGTTTAATTTGAGCATAAGGGAGTGTGCAAGATCAGTGAGATTACATACGGCCTCATCAGTGTTGCTTAGTAGAAATGTTACGACATACAGCAGGATCAAAATAAATAAGTACAGTGTTGTGTAGGTTGACACAGCTTAATAGAGCAGAGAACCAGAATCGCTGTCAAATCCATTTGAGGGTAAGTTAAAAGTATATTTGGTTGTCTCTTTTAGTCGATCTGCTCCTCATTCCCACCACGTATCCATCCGCCGTACACGCACTCTCTGCTTATAGTGGTATTCTTTCAAGTGTTTTTTCAAAGCATTTGGAATGGGAAGCATGTTTATGCCATCATAGGTGGTGCAGCTGCTTATGACTGCTCTGCAGATGCGCTGCAAACTAAAAGGCTGTGTGCGGTGGAGGGGGTTGGACAGAAGGGGCTCAAAGAACATGCAGGAGTTGGGGTCCTTGTAGTGCTCCAACAATCCTGTAACCGTGGGCGCGTGGAAGACACTGGGGTCGTGAACGTCAAAGCTAAAATTGTGGTTCCACTGTTCAATGCGTGCATGTAGCGAGCGGCCATAGCGGCGGAAGCTAACAGAGAACAGGTAGTCCTCCTGGGCAGAGTCCCGTAGTAGGAAGGTGCCCTCAGGCTTTCCGTCCAGCAGCGTCTCTGCCTCGTAGCGGTCCATGACTCCCCAGTAACATGGAAGGTTAGTGATCTGCAGCAGGTCCGGAACTAAACAATGAATGTAATCAATCTGTGTGTGAATACGATAGCCATCGTGAAGTTTTTCTTGCTCGGTCTGAGGAAGTACGGCTCTGGAAGTGAGACTGGCCACCGTTACCTCTGGGTCAACCAGAGGGTCAGCGGATGTGTCGGAGGTGTTCACCGAGGTCGACGCTGAGGCCACGACTTCATCGAGAGTGTCCAAACAGCTCTGTAGAAGGAGCTGGTGCTGCTGTTGTCTTTGGAGAAGAAGCTGCTGCTGTTGAGCAGAGGCTCGGTCCGCCCCAGTTAACTCATCCATTCCATGAGCCAACTTCGGGCCGTGCTTGTAGAGAAGGTTAATTTGGGCGGTCACCTCAAACGTGTGGATCTCCGCGTTGGGTGGTGGTTCAACACCTTGTTCGATGCTGATGCGCCTGCGCTCTCGTAGCCTGTCATCCACATCCTCCACCGCGGTAGCCATGGTTGAAGTTGGGGGGTTACACACTACTGGAGAATCTAGCAAGGGGGGCTGAGTGATGGGGGCTGTGTGCTGCTTAATGAGATACCATTTCTGAGCCAGCTCTGATCCTACAGGGAACGGGCAGTCGTCCAACATCAGCTCGCTGAGATGAATCTTCCGCTTGGAGGAGGCGCAGGGAGCCGACGATGAAAAACTTTGTGGGGGTGGAGCTGTTGCTGCCGCACTGTGCGTCTTTATTGGAAAACACTGCCCCATTGCATCTTGGATTTTCTGCCTGAGAGTTCGACTGCTGGCTGACCCTCTGCCATCTGCTTCGCACAGAGCAGGTAACTCTGTGGCAGAGCTATCTGTTCCGAGACCTGGCTTGGCTGTAATCCCTTCTTGTCCCGGTAAAGATGTTGCAGCGTCCAAACTTTGCAATCTCCAGCCTTCCTTTTGCGGGGAGGAGGCTTGATTTCTGGCTTCCAGTTCACTTAGCAGTTCACCATATTCAAACCCATCACTAACAGGCCGTTCAGCTACCATTTCATGGGACGAAAGGTCTTTTTTCTTCCCCTTTCCACCTTTCCGACCACTAATTGTCTCACGTCTCTCCTCTGACCGGCTTTGCCTCACCTTGGGACGGGCCCCCCTCTCTCGTTCCTTCCCTCTGTTTCCAGACTCGTTTGGTAATGACATTATGTGGAGAAACAGCAACAGCTGTACCACTTCAGGAATTTGGCAAGAGATGGTCAGTATTTGCAGTTCTCTTTCAACAGATTATCCATCCACATTCCTTCTTTGGAATGTCATTATTTGTCTGAGCATCTTGTCCACAAAGACATGAAACAACCTGAAAAATAAAAACAACGTCTGCTTAAAACTGGGTTTAATTTCCTAGAAAAAAAAAAAAAACAGCTGGTAGACACATTTCTGTACTTTCGATCATGAATTGTTTTAATTGCAGGCACTGACTCAAGTGAACAGCTCAGCTCATGCAGTAACTGTGCCCTAATGAAAACTTTAGTGCTAGATAAAGCTTACTTTTGAGTTGCAACTAACTTTCTCCAATTACTTTTTGAAAGATTACTTAAAACAAGCAAAGTAGTAACCATTTGTGGAACAAATGTTTGAGAAAGTAATTTTACATTATTAATATATTATTGTTTATTTAAACCGGTTTCAATTTAACTGTTTGAAGATTTTAATTGCGATTATTGATAACTCGCAGCAAAAATCTGATCAGTACTACTTTTAAGTGGCAATGACTAAACATGAGTATTTAAAATCGTGCACAATGAAATAATTTTACATGTAAAATATTACACCTGTAAAATGTGTTAGGAGTGTTACAGTAAATTTAGTGCAATAAGGTATATATACATATATCATTTTTGAGTGTCGAGGTCGAGGTTTTAACTCCGGACCTCTGAAATCCCGTCAACTAACTGCTATGGCGAGATGTTGGATAAAAGTTTTCCTGTAAAGACCAAACTTGTCTCAACAATCATTAAATTACTTAAATGTAAATTTTGTATCTAGACCGTTGTTTGCTGAACTCTGACGTTGCTCCACGTAAACGATCGTTTCAACATGATACCAAGCTAGCATACTAGCACAGTTAGCATTTTGAGTATGGGTTGGCAATGGCTTAGTTAGCAGAGCGGCTAGCTTCCTGCTAACTTGGATACTCTCTACTATAGGAAGAATGGTCCAGTTATGTTTTAGATTCTTGTATACTACCTTTTGGAGTCACAAAACACGCCGATGACATACCTTAAGCGGTTGTTATGTTTATCTTCACAACGGCTTTAGTTTCTCTTTAGATTAAGAATTGACGGTAACAGCATAGCAGCTAGCTCCCATTAGCTTGATGATCTGCGGAGGGAGGAAAGTAAACCAACTTGTCTGACCCGGAAGTACAAACTGTATAACTCGTAGAAGAACGCTGATAAATGACAATGACGAAAAGGCCTGCCTGTTTTTAGCTTTTTTTTCTTTTCTTTTTCTTTTTTTAAAGGCGTGTATACAAATATTAACCAACGATGCAGACATAAGCAGACCACAAGTGAAGTTGCAAAAGAACTGAACCTCTTTATTTTGACTGTCAATGATCCGACAGATGTTGCACTTCAGACCATTCACACATATGAGTGACAGTAAAAAAGAGTGTAAGCATGTGATGCAAAAAGTTCATAAAATATTAGAAAATGTCTGGGGAAGTTACTAGAATTAAATATAAATTGTACAAGTCAAAAATGTGCAGTGTGACCTACAGCTGGCTGCATTAATTCAACCATTAGAAGCCTGGCAGGGACATTAACATGACCACTTGGTTGACGTCTCCATATGACACAGGATCTGTACCTCCAACTGGATGGCTGGCATGTAAAAATACACCAAGCTGAACTCATGACATGCATTTCCCAACTCATTTCACGCATCAATGGAATGTAAACATGGAGTAAACATATTCCTTGGCCTGTTATTAGTGTTCAGTTTACTCATTATCACATAATCTGAGGCTCAGATAAACACTGTCATCCGCTGCTGCATCATTAGCATCAACACAGTTGCAAAAATGTATATTGTACCTGTGTCCATCTGAAATAGGTAGGATGTCTTAGCACAACAGAGGCTATGAAAATGATAATCTGAGCCTTTTGTAACAACACGGTTGATACACACTATAATGAATAGTTAAAAATAACATGGTGAGTCTTAAAGCCAGCATTGTTAACACACTGGAGTCTATTGCAGACACAAGTGTGGCGCTTTTACTAAGTCAGATCTATCCAAGAGCCTGCTCTGAAGAAATCCATGACCAGAATACAACCACTTTTAAAAATAAACATTGTGAATATTGGTGCTGAGAATTTCAGGCACCACATGACGTTTATCAGGACATGACAGCTAACCTGTTTAATCACAAGGTCAGGGAAACCGTTCATTCTCATCCTCACATGACCAAACGGCAGATGTTACATGCCTCATACAGGTACAAGTTGAAAAATCTACCGAGACTCAAATGGAGTCCACAGATTTTGGGGGGGAAGGTAGAGGGCTTCTGTTTTCAGGCCCCTACTGCCTCACGCAAGGCTTCAGTTCTTTAATGTGTTACATAGCGAGACAATGAATTACTCATGGCATCACCTAAAATTAATTGAGCATTATCCCAGAGATGTAAACAGTGACATTTAGGCGATATAAACATACAACATTAGTTGCAAGATTTCTGCTTTCTAGTTGTTGGTGATACCAGGCACCATCAACCATCATGTCCTCTAACTAACAGTGCTGTATTAGTGTGGCAAAACATGCAATTATAGAAAATAAGCATAAATTATCAATATCAAGGGAGAGTAAAAAATACAAGTGGAAAAGATATCTGTAAATAACCACCTTTACTAGACAGACCTCCTATGGCTCTGCTGAAATAATATGCAAATGGTTTTCCCTGCCTTTTGAAGCAAACAAAAGTCATCCAAAGTTAAGACCATATAACACATACATGCACCTCCGGCTCTGCCACATTCGAAGACAGAGGCTGTATAAGAGTTTTTGATTCAACACTGATACCACATGAAAATGTTAGGGCTCTGAGACTGAAACACACTGAGACACAAACAGAAAAATATGGACACCGTCAAGCACCTTGAAAAGTTATGATTCATCAAATCGTCACATTGGCCATTTGAGGAAGAGGGCAGTGCGAGGATGAGATGCCGCGCTCAGAGCATTTATTACAAGTTCAAGCTTCATTTTCAAAAGCCAATCATACGGGAGCCAAAAGGTTTAGATGGGTTTCATTTAGATTCTTGCACGGCATTAGAGCGTAAATTGAAAACACTCTGGCTTCTTTGCTTTTATCAATTCTATATCAAATCAGCTCTCACATTGTACAATTCTCTCCAGCCCTTACTAACCCCTCTGGGGATCCCCCCGGCACAAAATGAGATTCATCATCATTTATAGAGGAGGACATCAACATAAAAGGAGACAAATTGCAGCTGGCATTAATTCTTCAAACTGCTGTTCTTAAAAAACAAAAACAACAACAAAACACCATTCTTCTGCATTTCACTACAAATATCTTTTCAAATTAACAATCACACAACCCTTGTCTTTGGCTTTGTAGAAGTTGGGAGACAGTCACTTCTACGTGACTGTGTGTTCAGGGTAAATAACTAAGACAAAAAGTATGCCTACAGCTGAATTACAAACTTTTCCTCAATTCTCTTGGTCCTCCCTTTCTTGACATTGCCACAAAAACCCATGGTCTCCTGAAAGGAAAAAAAGAACCAAGAAAAGCCATGCAAGTTTTAGCCAACACAAGTCCAGACTAGCACTGCTTATACGATAAGCATGGCCAAGGAAGTCAACACCTGTCTACAAGTGGAACTTCAGTGTGTACCATGAGGCAAATCACAGCTTAGTGCCTTAAGTCAATGTTAACTTTTATAAAAGTGCCTTATTTCTAGCTGGAGATTCCCTAAATCTAGTAATTATGGGATGCTGTCGGGCTGTGGCCATCAGTGTGTTGCAGATAGAAAGCCTTGTTCCAAGGCAGCTGGAAAAGAAGAGCAATTCAGGGCAGAACCCTTTAAGACAGCACCAATCCACTGTTTTTATCTCATGGTAAACTGAACCTCTGCACATCATGTCACAGTCCTGCAGGTGACACGGCACAGTGGGTACAGTTAAACCTTTTTTCTGTTCTACAATATAATAATCATCTGTATTACATTTTTAATAAACTTAATTGTATATAATAAAGTACAAAAATATTAGAGAACATATACACAGTTTTTTTGTCATGTTGTAGTGACTGCTTTGCCTGGTTTTCTGAAGCATACGTATATCTTTGTGCTGAACTGAACAGGCCTCAACAAAAGTGTATTTTCTTTTCCTTTCGTCCTTTTTATATTGTGGATGTCCGGTCTGTTCCATCTGAAAAAGAGAAAACAAAATCAGACTATTTACTGGCACATGTTTTCTTGTTACAGGAAAGCGTCTCTGTTGGGAGTTATATGCTTTCCTATTGGTTATTTTTTCTCCCCAATATATAGATATAAGGAATTTCAACCATTAAACACATGTCATGAGTAATACTATCTTACATAAAAGGTTTGTTTTTTTTACTTCAAACTCTATTCAATTATGAATAAAGCATAGAAGCTAAACTGAAGTGCATAGTCTGCGTTTTAATTTAAGTTTATGTAAGTTTATCAATGAAGGAAAATATGCATCATGCATGTCCAATTTCATTTTTAAGGTAGACACATGAACAAAAATGTCAGAGCAGAAAGACAATGTTGGATGTTTTTAGATTGCACAAACACATTAATAACTTAACCTGTCTTTGGGGAAGAATATCAATGAATAAATAAAATTTTAAAGCCTAATTTTATTTGTTCAATCATTCTCCTATACTGCGTAGTCTAATTCAGGGTCACAGGTAGCTGGAGGCTATCACAGCAATCAGCAGGGTACACTATGGAGAGGTTGGCAGT
>JBAMHX010000010.1:12016429-12033093 GCA_037177515.1 Pseudomugil tenellus | reverse complement strand
GTAGTCTAATTCAGGGTCACAGGTAGCTGGAGGCTATCACAGCAATCAGCAGGGTACACTATGGAGAGGTTGGCAGTAAATCTCACTCGTGTCACAAGTTTAATATAAAACTCTTTTGGTCTCTGTGCAGTGAATTTGTGCAGTCTGACTAGATTACAGTTGTATGAATTAAATAAATGTTAATTTATTGTATTATTGTACCACCGTATTATGATTTAACGTGGGTCGACCAAACAATAGTTTTCGCAAATAGATTTTCAATTTAAAAAAAAAAGAAATCAAACAAGATAGCGGAAGAAATGCTCTTATCACCATCAGTAGCTCACACAGCTAAATATGTATCAGTTTAACATCATCCTGACAGAATAGCTAAATATTTTGTAAAATACATATTTTCTCTGGTGTGGTGTGCACTTATTCTCCAGTTGTCTGTTAAGACATGACAGCAGGAGATTCTCAGGGTGATGTGTTCTTAAAGCTTAAAATGCTGGACTATCTGGGTATTACACATAGAAAGCAGGAGATGGTGCAAAGCTCTGCTTGCGGAAATGTGGTCTTTCGTTGTCAGTACATCAGCAATAGCAGATAAGCCTCTCTACTTATCTTTGTTTATATTAATACTGTGTAAAGCTATATGAAAAATTAATGAAAATATGGAAACACAGAAAATTTTCAAATACACATTTATAGCATATATATACCACATGAAAATGTTGAGTTATGACTTAAAAACGAATGCAGCCCCAAATCACCTAAAAAAATCAGTCATGATACTATTAATCTAGTATCGGTCAAGCTCTATTAATTGTGAAGATGAAAGTATAACTCATGAAATATAAATAATAGAAGTGAGGGTTTTTAGGTATTGTTCAGCTCTTCTCTCACTGAGTATATAAACTCCATCAGAAGTGATCTTCTCAGAAAGTGTAGTTGTATGAGGTCTGCCAAGCAGCCGCCTTTTTACTGCCAAGCTGGTGACAGACACTTACCCCCTAAGGCATGCTCTGTCATACTGAGGCACAGTGACTCCAGCGTGGGGTTTATCTCCAAGTCAGCACCTGGAACTTGGCATTCTTTTGTGGGGGCGAACAGGGAGAAGAAAAAAAAATGCTTCAGCACTTAAACATAAGAGATTATAGAAATGTTTGGAAGACAGAGAGCATTAAAATGATGCAAAAGAGAGTATTAGACACATTTAGACATTTATACACTTGTGACAGTAATTTGCAACATGAAACATCACATTTCTATCCAGCAATAACATTGTAATATCTGCTGCATATATCACAGCAAGACCTTTACAAGTGTATTTCTAGTCAGCATGAGTGAAAGGCTAATATTTCATAGCTTCACAAACCAGAATGTGTTCTCGGGTTTTAATTGGTACTCCAGGCATGTTAAAGTTCCGTGTAAAGGCTGAACTATTTTGGATATAAAATCTTATTCTTTTACTTGAAAAATGTTTCATCTAATCTTTTAAACTCCAGTTTTTATTCTGTGCCCATGGGGAAATATATTTATGAGATGTGGGATCCTCACTTGAGATGACATTAAAATATGAACTCCTCTACACACTAACGCAAGGACGCAGAGGTGAGAGATCAACAGCTTCACTTACCAACTGCAAGATGCAAACTGTAGCCAAAAAACTAAAGCCTGAAGGTTACATTCCCTCTACAACAGTTTTATACTTTCTCTTTCTATTAAAAACCTCACAGTCATATGTAAGTCATTTTATTTAAACAACAGCGTGACATTTCTCTCTACATGCTTTCTGCATTACATATGGCGGAATTCCACCACAAAGCGCTCACACATTGTGAGCACATTCCAATCAGCAAACAATGCACGATGGAAAGTTTGTTGCTTCAGCTACCTGAAAAGCAGACGTGTTTTTTTTTCATTCAAAAAAAAAGGGAAGATGAAAACACTCGTTATGATGAGAGCTTTGTGTGCATCACAGATTAACCTGAACAAGCTTAATCTGAGCTACATTACAGCTTAAAGTGGATCCAATATTCTTTGTAGGTTTTATCAGTGCGAACACCTTATCTAAGATCTGAACTTCAAGAATATTTAGTGACTCCACTCAGTAAAATAGACTTCATTCACTTGATCAGGACATTTTAGAAGTTTGAAAATTTTCTGTCTGTGTTTTTTGTTAAAGCATTTCAGCCATTCATGGAAAAAAGTTCCATGATGAAGTTTGAAAATGAAACCGGAGTTCATGGCTGATGTAGCTTCTACCTGATAATCTGTTGTGTAAACATTAGCTTGTGTAATGTGGATGCACAAAAAGTTGGGACTTATATACTTTGTCTTCAAACATCACCTCTTCTCCTAATCACGATGAGTAAACTGCATCAAATTAAATAAATATACTCTTGAGAAAAACACATTTTTCACCAAAGTTTTGACTTCTCCTACATTAGAGACCCATTCATAACCATGGACACCCAATCTGTTTACAAACTGATCACCACTATTCTTATGTTATGTGAATGAATGGTTGGATGCGTATAGAACATGGATGGAGGGACATATAGCTGTGCAATGTAATCAGAAATTGCAGCCGTTTCCTGTGAAAATGAGGAATGTTCCAGGTACAATTATGTTACATAGAAAAGTCGCACATTTTAAATTTATAATTTTTTAATATTTATGTAAAGGGTCTTTTAAAAAAAATAAATATTTCTAATATTGAACTATTTTTTGTAGACACAGACGTTTAAAAATACCATATCATTTATCTTTAGAATCTAAGCAAAACAGAAATAAAAAAGAAGGTTCACACACCTGTAATAATTATTTTTACTTTTAATCTGAATGCGTTGTTATATCGTTATGTCAGACACTGACTCCGGTCCAAATATGACAGAGCACAGTTAAATTTGGGGGAGAAAAAAACTACACTACTGCATATCTGTTGCTCTGTAAAAAAACTCCTTCAACAAAAATAATGAAGTGTACAAAACATCAGCAAATGATCTTTCAAGGTGAACAGGAAAAGACAGCTGCAGTTACATGCTGATAAATACTACGATATGTTCACATATGAAGGAGGGCAGAAACCCTGTGGCTGAGAGCAGGAATTCAAGCTAATAAAAATTATGCATGACCTTGTACGATACCTTGCTGCTGGAACATGAGCATGGTCTGTGGGGATGTGTGGACAGGGAGTGAGTGGGTCCGCTGCACTGAGCTGCGACTTTGACTTGGCATGCTGTTACTGCCCCCAGGGTTGGCGAACCACAGGTTCTGCAGGAAAAAACAAGATTCTTTACATAAGTGCCACTTTTCCAGAGAGGCTGAGGTGGTTTACTTATCTTTTGGTAATTCAATAAAAACTCTAAATAAAAAAAAATAATAATAAAAATAAAAAAAAAAAAAACACCCTCCCTTTTATCTCACCAGGTGTGATGACATTGCTTCCATGTATTATGTCTGCTTGAACACATAGGGAGGATATATATTGAAATATCTATCCACTGAGAGCAATACTGACTTGTCTACCCTGGCCTGGCAACGCAGGATTAGTGAGTGTGTGCCGTGGAGATGCTCCCCCCATTCCTCCAGGAAGACACATGCGCCCAGCTGGGAGTCCACGAGGTGTCATTTGGAACTGCCTCTGGCCCCGCCGCCCTACACCTCCACTCACAGAGCCTGCTGTGGGGAGGGAGTTTGACCCATAGTTCCAGCTGGAAATGCAACACAATACAATAAAAAGAGAGAAAATAGAAATCAACAAATAGAAAAGATCTGTCAGCTGCTGAGGCTATGTCATAAGAAAGGACAGTAATGATTTAAATTAGGAAAATAGGTTGGAAGTGAAAAGGAAAGGAGAAGAAAAGCAAGAGAGAGGAGAGATAAGTGCAGACAGACTATTACGTTAAGCCAATGTGACATCCACACTGCTTTTCAGGGAGATCAAAGATAAGAGAAAGTCAGCAGTCCTCACCCTTTCTGTCGGTACGCAGGCATGTCCAGCATCGCTTTCCGAGGGAACAGGCGCAGCAGTTTGAGGACCTGCTGCTTCCAGGAGACCAGCCTTTTCTTGTGAGTTTCTGTGAAAGCCTGACAAAAAGAATGAGGCAAAAGAGAAACACTTCATACATTATTAATTACACATTTTGAAAAGGATTCTGGAATTACAATTTTTACAAAAAAAAAAGGAAAAAAGAAAGTTGAATTATTCATATCAGTTTGGAGAATAAAAAGAAGAGTATTCAGTTTTTCGCAATGATTTCTTTCACTGATAACCAGCCTAGGATTCACATTCCACTATGAAAGAAAGATCAGGGAGATGTGAGAGGCTTTAACTCTGCTCGGGTTGTCAAAATCAGATTTGAGTTTGTTGAACTAAAGAAAAAAATCATTTTTGGGGATAAAAAAAAGTTTGTGTGAGGAGAAGAAGCATCAATCAACACCATGTTGCTTGGATAAGTGATTGGCAATGATGGAATTGCTGAAAAGAAAGCCTCCACAAAAATCACAGTCTAAATAGTTTCAAACAGCTGACGGATGTGTTTTGGAATAAAAGTGCCGACCTTGCACATACACCGACAGATTCCTGAGGAGAACTCAGCTGTTTTGCAGACAGAAGTAGAATAAATTCAAGGAAAAAAAAAAGTTTGGAACAACTATTCTAGGGTATTGCGTTTCTGGTGAAAGACTGGCACAAGGTTACTCAATCTGACAACCCAGCAGGTTTTCTATGCATCCCTGCTCCAACACGCTTGCCTCAAATTAATGAGTCATTGTACAGAACCTGATAGGCTGTTAGATACATTTACTTTGATTCAGGTGTGTTGAACCGGGAAAACACTTAAAACTTGCTGGATTGCGGCTGTCATAGATTTGCATAAACCTGTACTGGCCTAACCTTAAATTAAAGCAAAAAACCAAAAAACAAACATTTTCACAAGAATGACTGGAAATAAAAGACTACCTGTAATAACGAAAACCACATTCCCAAAAAATTTTGCTTCCTAGATTACACAAGCACATTCCACGATAGCAAAGCTCATTTTTATCAAAATGAACTAGGAGCATGAGACAAAATATACACTCCTGGAGTGGCCAACACATTCCTGACCTTAGCCGCATTACAAATCTTTGGGATATGCTGCAGAAGACTTGATGCAGCAGCTTAGTTTTCTCATCAAACCTTTCTTAAAAAAGATAAAAACTGGGAATGGAAATAAATGTGGTATTGTTTAAGTTCACTGAAACAATAAAGGAAAATGTGTGTAACAATAATCAAAGCTGAAAGGAAAAATATTAGTGAGTGTGAATCTTGCTCAGTCATAAACAAAATTCTCACCTCATGTGAAAGACACTTCTCAATTAATTGAAGGTAACAGCTGATATTTTCTTCATCTGGCCGGGACACCAGCAGCTGGGTGCAAACTAAAACCGAAAAGATAACATTAATGTAGCCAGGTCTACAAGTTCCATGTGAGTAACTTAAAATGAAGTGTTGATGGTTCAATTACGTAGCTTTGTTTTTATCTGTAGTACTCTGAAAACTGTTCAGACAGCTTTTATTACAGACTTATTATGATGTCTGTCCCTTACGTTAAATCATCACAACAATATAATCTACTCATCCAAACTGGAAAATTCGTCTCTGCATTTAACACATCTCTACAGTTACTGGAGAGCCATAAGCTGCCATATTTTGGCCCCAGTGGCTTTGCTGAGAGGAAATGACCTGCATTCTTCAGCACAAAGTTCACATCTCTAATCACTAGGTTACCAATTATCAACTGATAAACATAACAGTAAGCGGAAAAAATCATATTCATACCTTTACCCATGACACGGGTGAACTGTCCAGAAATGTCCCCATCTGAGATGGGTGTGGCCGAGGAGTCGCCATCACAGGGGGGTGTGTTGTGGGACTGAAATCCCTCTGAGGATGGTTCTTTCTCTGTTCCTGTTTTTGTGACTTCTGGTGAAGCAGTGGTGTCTGAAGCAGGCTGTGCTGCACTGGGGAGACTGTAGGCCTTAATGGGTGTGATGATGATCTGCTGAAGCTCCTGGAGGGCGTTGCGAAGGTTCCCTCCTTCCAAAATATCCTGTCAAGAATGGACAGCCTCAGTATCATGTGCTATTTAAATTCATAAAATGTCACTGTCCAGAGTGAAGACAATGATGTAAGTAGGGCATGATAGCTTTTATCCATGCTTCCCGAGAATACTGAATCCCTTCCGGCCTTGCTCAGTCTGTTTCTATGCCAACAAGCAGAATGGGATTTTCCCAACAGAGCCAATTCAAGTTTCACATGATCGTCATCAAGAACACACAAGTGCATTTTTTTAAATCAGCACCAGTGAAAAGTAATCAGACTTTGCTTTTGCTTTTTTTTCTTTTATGAAAAGATAATCATCTGAATTACCTTTTCTAAAGACTTGAGTACACTCTGCCTCTCTCTCAGCTTCTGGATACTCAAGGCAATTTTATGCCGCGCTCCTTTAGTGACATTCTAAAAAGGAAAGAGAGAAAATAACAAGATGATATGAGAAGACATTTCTTTTGGGAACATGGGGCAATTTACACAGTTACTAAATAACAAACCTAATCATCATCTGTTTCATTAAAGCCAAGGGGCAGAGGCATAAAACACACACACACACCATTTGCATTATGTGTGACTACTATAATACAACTGTAGGGTGCATCGTTTAATTTCATGCCTCATTGAGAGCTGATGTATCATCAGGTTTGAGGATAGAAAAAGAAAGCGTGTAGAAAAATCAAAGCCTGGACCCAGTGATGGTAACAAAGAGGCTTAAACACCTGAGACTCCAGATGCTGCTCTGTAAGAATCATCATTTCTTCATAGGTCATCTGTGAGAATAATGATGCATATTTATGAAGGCGAAGACTTTTCAACCAAGCAGGAACATCTATGATAAAAAAGAGAAAGAGGAGAAAAGTTAGCACAAAATATTCACATCCCTACAGGTGTTTTACCACAAACGCTGGGCGGTTTGGTTTGCTTAAACCATGAACTCTGACCTTTCATGCCACTGCCATCCTCTTGGAAAGTGTTGCGAATGGAGCCCTGCTCTTCTGTCTGCTCACTGCCTGAAGAAGCGACACTGCTCTGGGGGGAAAGGGGCGCGTGATCTGTTGAAATAAGGTTCTGTCGCCCTCCTGTATCATCCTGGCTTAACCACTCAGAGCCACAAGCCTGAGGACTAGGAGGAATAATGGACATGGACTTCTTCAGAGGGCTAGGCTGCATCTGCACGCCCAGACCTAACAACAAAAAAAATCCATGTATGAGGAAGAGTAGTTAATACTAAACTATTGCACACATTCCACAAGTATTTTTCTTAAGCAAAAAAAGAAGAGACTATAAAAATTACTGGTATTATTGCTGTTAATAGGTGATGACATTCCGCCTGGGAATGTCATGTGCCCGTTCTGGCCTGCAGGCGATGTGCTAGATGAAGGGGACTTGTCATGCCATGCGTTTCCTGGGTCCAGAGCCTCAGCAGAACTTGGCCATTCATCTGAGCCTTGACGTGGATGGTACGGGCTGGATGGCGGCCGAGGTGCATAGCCACCGGAAAGGTGCTCCTCCAGGTGGTTTAGCCACATGGCCAGTGAGGTGCGGTCTTCCAGTGTGGTGGCGGGGTGGATGAGTGCGTAGGAGAGCAGCTGTCTACTTTCTTCCACAAACAGGCTACTCTCAATAGTGTGACTCAACACCTTCTGTAGCAGCTTCATGTACTCACATTTGGCCTCGCTATTACGTGGTTGCAGCAGAGGCAAATGGGACAGCAGCAAGGACACCACTTTCTCTTTTGGCTCCTGATGCCACTGGCTGACAATTGCTAATGAGAAAAGGGGAAACAGAATTAATTATTTGTAATAAACATTTCTAAATTTAGAAAAAAAAAAACAAACAGTACATTATAAACAGCTAATAATAAATAATGAAACAAAAACAAGTACCTACCTGCATTGTTGGCCTCAGCTTCAAGGATGTGGATCTCTGTGCAGTCTGCCAGCCAGTGCTCAAGGCAAATGTGTAGGAAGCGAGCCTGGGTGCGGGACACCCTCTTCAGGAGGGATAAGAGTGCCACCGTCTGTTCACACTCATTCCAGCCTTTGAACCAATCTGTGAGGATACCTACCTGGTCTCGGAACATCATGGCGTGTCTCCTTGATAAGGAGAACAAGAATGTGTATATGGGGAGTTCTGATTAGACTGTTCTCTTCAGAGACAGGATGAGTCCAGCCCCGCACAGCGGGGGTTTCTTTTCAACAGTCCTGGGTTCCCCTCAGACTTCACCGAGGGGCCCTCACATGGTTCAGGTATTGGAGGAACTGGAGACGGGAATGGTGTGTGGACCTTAATGAATATGTCTTGAAGCTTAAAGTGTGTATCAAATGTAGCAGTCACAAACTGGAAAAACTTTTTTTTTTTAATTTTGGGATTTTAAGGATCACATCACCCTGTTAAATGAAGAAAAAGAAAGCAAAAAAATCTTAGACAATAGTTCAATAAAAAATATCACCATCAATTTCAAGATAACAGTAAAAAAAAAGTTCAAATAATAGTGATTTTTTTAAGCTGTTAAAGGTTCTAATTGATTCATTTAAAACACAAATTAAGTTTATATTTCAAGATGAGCACACTGACATTAAATGTATAAATTTTTTCCCAACAGAATTTGTAGTTCTATTGAGAAAGACGGTTTTCTCCACATAAATGGAAAACAAAAGAATCATGACGATAGAGATGGATCAGAAACAGTGAAGGGCGGAACAGACAAGGTATTTCTAACGATATCATAAAAAAACAAACAATAGTAAATAGTCTTGACCAGCTTAAAGAGGGAAATTACGATACACAAAGAATGAAGTAATAGGCAGTGCAACTTAAAACTATATTGTTTTATACACCATAGGGGGTCAAAACCAGATATGATACATGTAAGCAGAATTAATTCAGCATTGCTCAAGCTGATTGTGTCACAATCAATGACAAAGGCGCATACTTTCACAAAAGATGTGCCAGAGGGGTATTTCAAAAGATAAAAATTCAAATAATGTCGAAAGGTAAGCGGAAAACTAGCGCATCATCAGGAGAATAACTTTAATCAGAGCTCTGTCTTTATATGAGAATATCAAAATGCAGTTTATCGGCATTCTCTGTAATCACTAACCACGAAGGGTAACGTTAGCGTTAGTTACATGTCAAAACTGCTAACTCCCTACACGGCAAACGGTGGCTCGTGTAACATAATCTGCAATATACGCTGCAGAAAACACTGAAAATCTAGAAAAGTAACAGTGTTGGTCAGTATGTCGTTACTGGTTTTCATTAAATGTTGCACGTTTTATGAAAATGAAATAGGCTAAGATTACAACCGACATTTCAGCATTGGATAGCGGTTAGCTTGGTCGGCCTAGTCTGTGATGAGGAGCTCGGGATTTGTATTGTTTTTCGTTGACGCTATTGCTACACCTTCCACCGTTTCGTACTCCAGTGTTTGTACTGCAAAAGGGTCAGTTAAAGCGCCTTTTATATTATTATCAGGATATGGAGAGATAAAAGGTCGAAGATCTGTGTACAGCCATTAACAATATATTGACTCAAAAGGTTTGTTGTTTACCTTTGTCAGTTGTCACTGTTTAGCGAAGCAGGCTAAATTGCTAATGCACAGCTTGCTCAACGGTAAAGTAGGGAGAGCGAGAAGCTAATGCTAAATTCTTCATTAGCAAGTTTTGCTAACAGATGCAGTTGCGATGGCTTAGCTAAGAGAAGCATATATTTCCATCACATAAGTAGTATTCCTTGAGTATATTCCTTTTTAGTGGTATGACTCTGTTGCTTTAAACATACTACGTTAAAGGACTATGTACAAAAAGATTGACTGGAATAAAGAAAATAAGGAGTGTACGCCTAGAGAAATCCACTTCGATTTTGAGTTGACGTAATACGTGGACAAATCGTCATACGTATGGACGTACGTAATGTTTTGTTCCACCCACAATTCCACTCATAAGAAATTCCCATAGACTGCATACAAAAAGAGTCAGAAATTCCCCATACTGTTAATTCTGTCTTGTAATTGTGTATTTACGGTCGTAGCAGTTGACAATATAATTATGACTGTATGGGGGAAATCGAGAAGCCACCCTGTTAACCCTTACCAATGATGAAATGAAACTGTGTATTGTCAAGGCAAGCTTATTTGTAGAGCACCTTTCATGTAGCCTCAAATCAAAGTGCTTTATATAAAACATTAAAGTGTTGCAGATGGTTTAGGAAGCATAGAGCACTACAACAAATAGCACAAATCACTAAAAAAATCAAATTAAACACCACTGTATATATTTACTTAAACACTTTTTAATGACAAAACAATGTTTAAGTGATGATCCCTTTTTTTACATCAAAATAGGTGGAATATTGTGTGGTTAAATGTGAAACTAATCAAAAAAGAGTGTATAGCCCCAATGTCTTCCTGTGTAAGACAAATTATCAATCAGAGAATATTCCAAAAATGTGACTTAACTGTTTAATAAAGCAGGATATTAAATGGACATGAATTTTGTCTTTCTCCATCTGCAAAAATGTCCATGTATGATTATCTTGTGGTGTGTGGGTGGCTTAATTGGAGATATTTGTTTAAAGGATGTGGGGATGTAAAGGTGCAAACAAGAGTCATGTAGACATGATGAACACCTCCTCAGAACAGTTGAAATAAATACATTATCATTTGAGGTAATACCTTTTCGTAATATTCACTTTTGGCTCTGCTTTATGAAAGGTACATCTGCATGTTATTTTGCATGGTAATGGGAAGTGAAAGTAACCCATAATAACACAATAATAATGACGATTAATATGATTATTTTGAAAAAAACGTCCGTTTTGTATGACCCCTGGTGCTTATTGCATTTGAGATATAGCCTGTTTTTTTTTTTTTTTGTTTGGTTTGATTTTTATGACACAGCTTAGTTTCAGTATTGTCATCCTGATTTGGTGAAAAGAGGAAACAGCCCTGACACATGCTCTTGGTGTGTGCATCTGCCCTTCCTTCGCCATAAAGGAGGATCTTCAGAGTGAGAGTCACAGTCGCAACTGTCTCAGCAAGTCTGTGTCACCCTACAGACACAAAGGCAGAAAAAATCCTCTCAGAATGGTAAGTGAAGCTTATATAATGACTTTGTTTGAAATTTTGATAAATTTGACCAACAGTCGTGTATTTATTTTTATTTATGCATATTTATTTTACTTATCAAGGCGTAAGTCAACCATCCCCCTTTCTCTTTCAAACAGGAAACTACATTCTTGCATATTGCTGCAAAACATTTCCTGTCCTCGATATGTCAGAATAGAGCTATGAAATTTTAATGTATCCATGTAAGGCAGAAAGACTTTTATACTTGAACAAGTGAAATAAATGTCACGTAACTCTTGTTTTTGTTTTGTTTTTTTTTTTATAGTAGAATAGTTTCTTTTTTTAACTGGACCATACATGCATTTTACCACATGACACAGTTTATTTAAGCTAAATATATATATAAAAATGTATTTGGGTTAATTTTTTTCAGTCAAGCTCCCTGGTTGTGTGTGAAGTAGATGAAAGTCTGAAAGAGAAACTGAAAAAGTTTAGATTTCGGAAAGAGACCAACAATGCTGCAATACTTAGTAAGTATTGCATACTGCTGATAGATGTCACATTTACTTGCATATTACCATTCAAAGTTCTAATTCTGTTTAAGCTGAATTACACCAAGACGTTCAAAACAGAGCCTAAATAGTAACTCATATTTCACAGTGAAAATAGACATGGAGAAACAACTTGTTATCCTTGAAGAGGAGTATGAGGTGAGTTAGGTTTAATCTTTTCTTATGCATTTGTGTTGGGAAAATTCTACTGCTTTGAAAGCAATATGCAAAAAAATGTCTTCCAGGACATCTCCTTAGATGACCTCAGAGATGAACTTCCAGAGCGCCAACCCAGATATCCTAAATGTTTGATAAATAGCCAAATCCATTTATCTAACCATTTGCTGTAGCTGCATCTTCAAGGGTCCTTGGGGGTGGAGCTTATCTCAGCAGACAATGTGGAAGATGCAGTGTACCCTGCAGACAGAGTCCATCATGGAAAAACAACCATGCACTCTTTTGTCGAGTGTAAACACATAGAAAAAACATCCAAATAAAGGAAGAAAGGCTCCAGCCAAGATTTAAAAACCCAGGACCTTCTTGCTATTAGGCAGAAGTCCAAACCACAACACAAACACAGCAACTGGGTAATAGCGGACTAAATGTGTTTCAGTTCTCAAAAGGTGCAGTTTCCTTGACAACAGCATACATACATTGTCTACAGCTACAAATATGTCCATTCAGATGGAAGGGTGTCTTATCCCCTCTGCTTCATATTCTCCAGTCCGATGGGTGAGTAGTTACAAATCCGATATGTTTGCTATGAACTTACTGTGTGTACATTATGCTTAGAAATGTCTTTCTTATCTGATGTTTGTACACTTTTCAAACAAACATACCCCAAGCACAAGTGGCAGGAAAGTCATTCATTAAATTCTTCTTTACATTAGGCTTTTTTTTCTAGTTTTTCTTGTCCATAACAAACAAAAAGTTTTGTCCCTATTACTAAATAATGGTGTCCTACTAGTTAAGTGCAACCATATTAAATGGCTCCAAATAAATCATAATCCACTAAGGTACATCTAACACCACACTTCATTACCTCTTACCACCACCTACTGGCAGCATTTTCACAGTTTGTGATAATGAATCCTTCAGATAACTGACTAGCACTTATCTATTATCTCCCTATTGTTTGATTTCTTGCTTGTGTTGTTCTTATTCTCAGATGTAAGTCACTTTGGAGAAAAGCATCTGCTAAATGGCTTTACAATAGAATAGATAACATGGACCAGTGATAATGCATTTAAAATTGTGTTTTGATAAAAACAGCACTGATGATCTCAGAACACATTCTTGTACTGATAGTGAGAGGAAGCAATCCTTTAATCTTTATTTAATAAAAAAGAGAAAAAAACAGTTGTTGGTCAATTCAAGCTGCTGTTTTCAGTTGTTTAAAATATCCAAATAAACTAAAATGCTTGTCTAAGATCCACATATTTATTTTCATGGCGAAGGTTGCCTATCATAGATTTGTCAATTAATGCATATTTTGTCAAAATCAGAGAATGGTTCTGTTGTTGTTTTATTGTTTTTTTTTTTTTTTGTCACTTTTTTACTGATTGCAAAACAAACTGGGTTGATTAAGCCTTACATTTTTGTCCATTTCATTTTAACAGGGTGTAAGCCAGAGCAGCAGATGATGTACGCAGGCAGCAAGAATCGCCTGGTCCAAGCTGCAGAGCTCACAAAGGTAATTTTAGCAGAGTGTGACAAGATGTCCAGCTTGCAGGACATCATTGTGAAGTCGCTTCTGGCACAAGCTCCACTCTCGACCTCACAGTGGAGGCCTGCAGGCAGGTGCCTCTCTGGATTGATCGTCTACAGCAGCATGCTCTCTAGAATTATCTCAATATCATTCATTAAAAAAAAAGTTTAAAACATTTAGAAACATTTTATACATAATTGTTTTTGTGGGATAGGATTAATACTGAATATGGACCAAAGCCACATTATATGTAAACATACTAAAAACTTTTGCTGCACGTTAATTGTGTCCTTAAGTCAGTCAACTGACTCTTATTGCCCACAAAATATAATGTAATCAAATTCAGGGGTAACTGAATGAATTAACTGATGAATAATTACTTTTTAAGAAACTTGTTATTCTGATTTTAAAAATGGACATTTCTGACTTTGCAGGTCTTTGAAACGAGAAATGCTGATGACTTGACAGAAGAATGGCTGAAGAGCCAGCTGTCTTTTTTCCGCTGAACATACTTCTCCTTCAAAGCTTTGTAAAGCATAACTACCATTTTCATTTGCAGTTGTGTATGATTTACTCTGAGCATTTCAGTATTCCTATTCAATAAAGTCATCTTTCCATTCCTTTCTTCAATCTATCAGAAGTCCTAACTGCAAACATGTGCATGTTTTTTGTTTGTTTTTTTTGCAGTGAGGTATAATTTTCTCTCCTTCGACTGGACGCTACACATCTTTTTTTTTTTTTTTTAAATTTTGGATAAATGTTTGGACAATATGTCACAATACACATAATGTATAGATGTATGCAGGTACTAGTCTGTCTGTCCTTTTATGCAGATATAAAATGAATAAAAAAAAAAAAAGATGAAAAGAGTAAGTTTGAACTGCAACAAACTAGGAATCTTCTTGCTGCAAAGCAACACTAGAGTTCAAGTCCAAACTGAAAATGAAAGCAACAATCTTTGACCACATGTCAAATGTGTTTTATTACCAGTTTTAAAAGCTGTGGCGTGCTGGTGCGTCAAAAGCAAAGAGAAACCAATATTTTTACACAATCCTGTAACGACTGACAAACAACACAGAGCGATGATGCACAAACAGCTAATGGTCCAAGATATAAATCCACAAATAAAATCGAGATTGAAAAGGAATTTGTTGAGTCCAAACTGGGAGCACCCCATACACGTCTGTGGGATAATCAAAAAGCTACGACTCCAAAAGTACCCCATTTGGTTCAATGACAGGATACGAGGGCTGTGACTGCAGGCGAGACAGGTGGGTGTTGCCATGCTGTCCAGACTGTAGAGCTTATTCACTGTCACTGGCATCACTGGAGTCTGAAGCTCTCTCACTGCCACTTCCACTTTGAGCATGGGTCTCTGAATGGTCGCTGCTGCGGTCGCTGCGTGCCGGAGAAGCACTGCGGCTTCTACTGGCTCGTCGGTTCCGCCCTTCGTTCTCACTGTCGCTGCCCTCCTCCCCGCTGCTCCTGGCTGAATTCTTGGGCTCGTCATCACTGTCGTCGTCACTGCCGAAGATCTCTTCTTCGTCTCGCATTTCTCTGGTCCTCTCCTCTCCACTCTCGCTGCCGCTTCCGCTCGCCTTCCTCCGCCTTTTCTCTCTGTCTTCATCCTCCTCTTCATCTTCTCCACTCTGTTCCTGGTCTTCACCTTCCCTATCAGATTCACTTCCAGAGTTCTCCGCCTCGCTGCCACTGCCCTTCTCCTTCTCGTCACCTGGAGGAAAACAATTCACTTTTAGAGTTCATTTGATTCAGTTGAATAAAAGTCCACAGTTGAAAACTACAAACTGACCAGAATCCTGCATGTCTTTGTCCATGTCCATGTCCTCCTCCTCATCTTCTGGCTCATGGTTCTCCAACTGAGCTTTACGTGCCTCCTGATAATCACAATGAGGAGAAGTGATCAATACAAAATGGCAGAGGATTGCAGATAAAGTAATACCATATATCATGCTCAATACATTTTCCATGCTAGGATTCAGTCTTGTTCAGCAGCTGGAATCCATGGCAAAGTAACTAACTGCCTTTTAACCATTTCACAGAATTAAGCTGTTATCAAAACCATTTGATTTGGCAACAATATGTATAAAAAAAATAATCCTCCTCATTCAATAATTGTAACTCAATTCATTAAAAACAGCCCAAAGCAGTGGACTCACCTGAGCTTCCAGCTCTTTCTCATTCATGTCCCTGTGCTTACACACCAGCACAGCATTTGTGGTGGATTGTGCTCCAGCCTTGGCTCTTCTCTTGCTCAAACGCACCCTACAGGTCAGAACCAAAGCTATAAACACAACTCTAGCAGGGGTGGTAAAAGTCATCCTACTTGCTTAACACACATTCCTCCCCACCTTAGCAAAATATCTAAACCCATACAAAAACATAAACTATGATATTTTTACATAAATAAATATTTTTTTAAAAAATTCTCAGAAAAGTTGCATTTCCCACCAACTATATCAAAGTTCACAATAAATACATTTTCAAACAAATTTTCACCTTGTTTCCAGTTCATTGTAGTAAACTCCATCTCCATCTCTAAAGATAAAGAAGTAGTTCTCCTCATAACCCTTGCTGGCTTTGTTCTTTACATTCCAGTTGTATTCTCTTGCAATCTTGTAATCGTACCTGAAACACAGAAAACAGAAGGTCTCATGTGCTACTCACAAAAGTGACATTTTTACAAGAACTAAAATAAAGGACAAAAAATCAAACAATTATTTCTTGATTCTTTAACTTACACATCTTCTGGCATGTAATCCACTCCGTCCTCAAAGTCTCTCTTTCGCTTGCGAAGAGTGTCCTCATTGGGCAGGAAGTAGGCCACAAACTGATTTCCTTCCTCATCCATCATTCCTCTGTATTACAAAACAAACAGTAAAATTATGTCTATGGAGGAACTAAATAAATAAAAAAAAGCACATCAGAACAACATATGCAGACACCTGATCATGGCTTGAGACATCATTTCCACTCCTGCAGGTCCTGACATGTCCTTGGGAGCAGGATCAGAGTCAAAGATGACCTGAGCACATGGGTTGATCCACATCTGGGGGAAAAAAAAGTGTTAAAAGCGTTGCTGCTCAAAATCCACATTTTTTTCAAATTATTGTTTTTTTTATAGCAGTACTTTTAAAAGAACAAATTAATTATTTTGTGTTATTAATTTAAAATTTTAATATACTTTTCAGCCATCACAGTGTTTTTCATGTAGCATTAAACCAACTACAAATATAT
>JBAMHX010000010.1:12006251-12016329 GCA_037177515.1 Pseudomugil tenellus | reverse complement strand
TGTGTGTATGTAAATTCCTGATATTTAGGATTTATTTGACTCTAGTGGACTTGATTCAGCAGATGAACACAGAGAGTGTGGGGAACGACCTGTAGCAATGGGCATCAGGCCAAAATTAAACCTGGACCAGCTGCACTGAGTAGCTGTAGCCTCTATACACAGGTCTGCCACTCACTCAGTTAAGCCAGTCATCTCTTCCAAAATCCCATTTTTAAAATATCAAGCTTACCTTAAAGTCAGGGAACACTGGCAGTATCTCCACAGGGGTGACTCTGGGTTTACTGTAGTGTTGTGTGATCTGTCAATAACAAACAATGACTTCATTATTATGATATAAGAATAACACTACAAAGCATCTTCACTGTGATATTTTCCCTTTTGTTTTATCAATTTTAATTTGCAGCTGGGCCACTTTAAACTGTTCTATAAAACAACGTAGGGCCAGTCTTTTGTAATAGTTGTAGAAGACCTAATTCCTTCCGCCTCAATATTTATGGATGTTTTCAACCTATTCCTAAAACTACAGTCTCTATACTTTGTGATAGACTAATGTCAATTTCAAGCTTAGTTGCTTAAAATTAATTGCAAACTAGACGTCATGCTTTTGTGTTCACTCACGGATTTCTGTGCATCCTCAAATGTCTTCTCAATAGCGGAAATTTGACTGTCTCTATCCTTGTAGATTTCTTCTTCTGTAAATTGCTGTTTGACTGAAACTCCAATCCTACATACAAAACATGTCTCACTCAATACACTGACAGACTCACAAAATATACAGAATGTACATATGCCAATACTCCTCTTCTTTTACAAAATGTCAAGGGAGTCCATTTTTCAAACTTACTTGACTTCCACTTTCTCATTAGATACACCATATCTATTAAACTCTGTGGAGATGTATTCTGTTTTTCTCATCCATGGAACCACTTTAGCGTGTTGTTGTGACCTTTTAAATAAAACAAAAATAAAAAGAAAACATAATTAACAAATCTTTTATATCTTAGATTAATATAAATAAAACTCCAATGACCTCTTTGAACTGGATGGAGCCTGAATGTCTTCTTCCAGTAATTTTTCATCAGCAGGATCCAGCATTACTGAAGGTATATATTAAAATATTGGTTTACTATATGGTTATTTCTACAAATATTTTTTTTTTTAAATATGAAAGTCTTAAGAAAAGAGTATGGCATGATGTCTCAATCAGACTTACTGTTAGGGTCTATGCGGTAGGTGTCCGGATTGATGAGATCAATGGTTACCCCAAGGTCTGGCTCAGTCAAGAGTTCATGTTTGTGCTGTTTCTCCAGAGAAGTGGCTTTATATTGTACAAACCTGCCAAAACAGACTCAGCTGGTATGTTACGGGCATAAATGAAGACAATACCTAAGCTAATTTTCAGACTGCTGCAGTCAGATGAACAAGAATGGGTAATTCATTCACATCAGAAATACCTGTCCAACACAACCCGTAGAACAGAATTTAATGTAAGTTACAGTTTTTAATAGTTATTAATACACCATTTCAATCAAAGCACATGGTGACAAACAACAACACATGTATTGTAGCAATGAAAGGACAAGAAAACTGAGCAAGTATAAATACCTGTGCTGATCAAATGGATATGTGATGAATTTAGGATCGAAAGGAATATCAGGTAAGCTGTTGCAGTACTTCACCCTACAGACAATTCCTGACCTGTCATGGGCACAAATGTTGATTAAATTTAGACCACCATCATAGTATCATTAAAAGACAGAGTTTCAGTAACAGTAGCAGATTTTTAAAAAGCAAAATCTACTCACCTCTCTGGTACAGTCCTGTGAGACGAGGGCCTAGTGGAACAAAAGAAAAACTTTTATTTGTCATGGTGTGCCACTATCTCAAGCTAGAGACTGAGACGTTTTGGTCAAGTAACAAATTATAGATTGTTATTAAAATTGAATAGTAAACTCTAACAAGACTATAACTAA
This sequence comes from Pseudomugil tenellus, assembly GCA_037177515.1. Lineage (NCBI taxonomy): Eukaryota > Metazoa > Chordata > Actinopteri > Atheriniformes > Pseudomugilidae > Pseudomugil > Pseudomugil tenellus. Next base: position 12,014,356 of record JBAMHX010000010.1, on the reverse strand, counting down.
TCTCACATATATACATACATACATACACAAACACACACACACACACAGACATATATATATATATATATATATATATATATATATATGTTAGCTTGTTTGTTTTAGCTAATTAGCTAATACCCAGGTTAGCTACTGATGAACAGACAGACGCAAACTGGGCACTGACTGTATAAATTAATCAAGTCGTTGCAGCTTTTACAATTACACAAACTACTCGTCAAAAGCCAATTTTGACGAAAAAATATATAAATATATACATGTAATTTGTATCGTACCTGTGACCATCCTCCCGTTGAGCTTGTGTCTGAATCGTGGGTGCCATATTTAGGTGAAACTGTTCCCAACTCTGATCAAAAACGTTTACACTGCGGATCAATACAAATCGGTCTGAATTTAACAACAACTTTCCTTTTTAGAGGACCATACAGTAGATACACCGACACAAACAACTCCAGAAACCACACTTGTTTTCACGTAGTAGGACGGGATTATGACCCGGCAGAGAATCAAATACTCACTAAAGCAGAATAAATATCTCCGTATAGTGAGCGCCCCCTGCTGGTCTGGAGTGAGAGTCAGCAAAGTAAGGACCACAACTTTGCATGTATTTATTTTATTATATATATTGATACAACACAGACGTTCTTTTTCTTGGTTACAAAAGGAGACCACTAAAATAATACGTTTTTGATGAACAACATCTATTAAAAATTTAAAAAACGAAACAGAAAAGCCTGGTAGTTAAATAATCTCAGAGGCTTCCAGAGGGCATTATGTATGGAAACCAATTATCTCTTTTCATACTTATGTTATACTATGTACACACAATTTTTGTTGCTGGGTTGTTTTCAACTGACAAAATCCATTGACATATTTGCAGTCAATGTTGATTTGTTTTTCTTTAAATGATATAACATACAGTCTCAGCTACAATCATGACATCAATATGAGATCTATTTTATCAGAGGAAAAATACATGACTAAAGAACAAAATACAAATGCAAAAAAAGCCACAACTAGTAAATGGACAATGTAGAAAGTGTCCCAGGTTTGTTCATTAATCTCCAAACCTAAACAATAACCACGGCATTTGTGAGTGCTAAGTGAGAAAAATAGAAATTCTTGTTCAAAATAGAAATTCTTCATACTCTGTTCTGCTACCCAGCACACTGCTGCATCCCATCCAATATTCCAAAAATAGGTCATTGATAAAAGTTGTTTAACTGAACCTACACCACACAAGTGAAATGTGTTGAAATAATACATTTGAAATGCCTAACTGGTTAACTTTAAAGTGGAGTAAAGACATGAGATAAAAATGCACCAAGCTGATGAGTTTCTTTTACATTCATTCTGCTCACTCAAAATATCAAAGTATCACTGTGGAAGCATTAAGCAAATCGATTACATCTTAACTTTTCCTTCAATCAGTTTGCACTTCTTCACTTGCTATCATTAAAGGTGAGCCGTGCACATCCATGAGAGGGACACTGCAAAAGAAAAAGTGCAACTGCTTTTCATCATTTGCTCTTCAGTCACATGACTGTGACAGCCAGGAGTGGTCCCAACAGGTATCAGGATCTTTTTACGCCTCAGGTCTGAATCTCTGTCTCCACAGGGTTGTCAATTCTGGCGAATGAGACAGGAATTCAGTTTAATTTCATGTACAAGCAGCTTCAAAATAAAATAACAGCAATTTACGAATATATAGCTAGTCAAGAGTTCCTACCTGCTCAACATGTATATCATCTGTCCAGGATCATCTGCAAACACTCTGTAATATAAAATAAATGCATTAAGAAATTATGATCTTTAAGTATTAAAAACACGGTCTTTATAACGTTCATTTCAGCCAAATAAATAGTGAAATTGTATCTTTTATGTTTATTTTCTCCTCACTCCATTTATTTCCAAGTCCATTATCAGAAATACAAAGCATCACTTACCTATCTCCCCAGTGGTAGAATGCCCGATCCTGATAAAACATGGACAGAAACAGCCACACGCTTATTGTCTCGACCCAGAAGATTACAAACAGGAACCATAGCGATGAGAGCAGGATTTCACACAACATCATGGAGCTCTGTGATTGTGAACAGTTTCACAAAAGAAATAAGGGTCACCTTATTGGGAAAATTAATCAATCCATTGTAAGATAGCACTTTAAGAAAGACATCTGCACAACTTATCTCAAGTGCAGACTAAACCTCGACAATATAATCAGCCAAATAATATCATTCATAATGAGTTTTTTTGTTGTCTTTATGTGCGTAAAAAGTTGGCTAATACCTTCAGTTAGCGTTTACATTAAATTAAGCTAAACACTAACGTTACTTTTAAAACGTAAATCCAAAGGGGTGTGCAAAGATCTGCCAATCTTGTTGTTTCCCTTACACAATGAGTCAGACTTTCACTGTCCTCCATAGAAAACATTACTAAATGCACTTTGGGGAAGCCTAGGACAAGCTATATGATTAAAAGAATCCCTTTTCATGCAATGCTCCATAAAATCAAAGCTAATTGGTATAAGATAATTAAATCAATAGAAATAACAGGATAGATAGATAAATAGATAGATAGATTCACATCCGCGTGTCCCTGTTGTAATTATAATTTACCAGGTGAAGTATTTCGACTGAAACAATAACTAAACCTGTTAAAAGTAAAGTAACTTTAGTATTTTAAAAAAACAATTACAATTTAGCATTAAAACACTGATAAAGCCATACAAGCTAAGTCACGTGTGCATACAGGCAACACCAAACTAATTCAGGGATAAGGAAACTGGCTAGCTTAAATGCTATGCAGCTAACTCTATCTGTAAATAGTGTTGTCAGGAAACTAAGTACACTTTAACTGGGTTATGTAGCTGCGAGCATATCTATACACAGTCGGGTCACCGAGTAGAGGTAACTTATGCCAGCTACAAGAGGAAACCATACTGCAACAGCCCATTTCTTCTCACATAAACGCCACACCAGTCTTTATTAATACCGCTGTACATAATGACACAGGCATGAAAAAACGACTAAGCGGACTTCGCATATAAGTACATATACTCACTCAAGTCAAACACTCTTGAGACCGCATAATTTTTACAGGCTAGCTTGTTCACTACTGTTTACAATGCTCGTCACTTCTCACGTGGTATCCACTTCCGTTTATGAAACGTTGGATGATTAAAAGCACGGTGCACGTTTCAGCATCATCATGCATCATGATCATGAATCTACTCCCTCCACTTATTTCATAAATGTCAGTAATTCAAGTAATAATGAGGAAATCATAATCATAAATTACATTTTGCATTTGAAGTTGTCAAATTTAAATAATTTTCTGACTGACAAAATATACAATAAATATTTTAGATTGGATTAGCCTATACCGGATTTATCTTACTAATAAGTTATTAACACATAGATTGATGTTGGATGTAGATAATTGTGTTTTGTGCAAGAGAGTAATTGGAGGATTTTGATCACTTATTCTTTATTTGTGACTCAGTGCAGACCTTATTTAGTGGATCTGTTCTCAAGGATCACAGATAACTAATTTAACTATCCAAGATATAAAATTCGGTACTATCATTACTCACAGTGTTATTGATCATGGTATCAATAATATCATTTTATTAGCTAAACACTATATACATAAATGTAGATTTTTCAAATCCACCTCAAGTTTCAGACACTGGAGGAATGAACTGTTCTACAAATTCTTTTCTCTTGTCAAGACTAAGAATGTTGCAAAACTAACCCCTTTATATATTAAAAAGTCATTTTAAGTCATTGCTCTATGTAATATATGTAATATATGCCCTATGTATAATACATGTCCCTGTTTCTGCTCCTTTTTGTTCCAATGGTTGTCAGTTTTGTTTTGTTTGTTTTTTTTTTTTTGTTTGTTCATTTTTTATTCATGCTATACAAATCTATGTTCAGCACTCAGAGCTCCCATCAGGATTTTTCTACAACGCAGGATAAGAATCGGGTCCAGGCTTATGCTGCATTCGATGATAACTGGGAATTTTGACACTTTAACTTCTGACGGGGGCAAATCACAGAAGACTTCACCACAAACGGCCCCTAAGCTCCTTGTACAGTTTGTTGTCCCAAAGCTGGTCTTCTTTGTCTAATTTATGTTTCTACTTCTCCATCACTTTAGTTTTGCTGATATTTAGGGAAAGGTCATGGTCCTGGCATCTGCTGGTTAGTCTTTTCTCCCTCATATCGATAAGTCATCATCAATCTTAAGAGTGGAGTAAGATTAATGACTGGTGGTACAGTCATGAGTGTGCAGGAAGTACAGGTTAGAGATGTGAATACATGGAGGACTGTAGCAGAATCGACCCTCAAAACTACCAGAAAACTTCATCTTTGGAAAACTATTGCAGTATTTTTGGAATTTTATAATATAAATAAGACTCTTCAAAGAGAGAAATGTGGAATATCTGATTCTGGGAACCACAAAACACATTTTTCTCCTCTATTTCAAGAGTGTTCCTGTGGATAATTAAATTCGGTTTAAACCTTTGAACTAACAGTTTGGCATTCTGCATCTTCACAGGGGTCCACAAACCACGCCCCTTACCAGGACACAAACCAGATATCCTTAATAAACATTCCCTACCCAAAGATAACGAAAGCCATTTGGGTCTCCCTCACCAGCTTGTTCACACCTCGAGTGAAAGTCCTTTTTACAGATGTGAACAAAAATTGAATCAATCCAGCATTTTATGCTATAATCTTATTAACTTTCGTGGAATTGCGGTGTTCATTTTAAAGATTTATTTCTCATTTGATTATTCCTTTTACATTGTTTCACCTTTAAGTGCATTTATACCTTTTCATCTTTATTTTAATGATTTAATCTGTGTTTTATGTTTTAATTGATATTCTTCATTTTTCTGAGGTTTGACAATGTTTAAATAATGTATACTTAGAGGTAATTTTGAAAGAAGGTTAAAATTCAGAACCTGAGCTGGAGTCAAACCTCCACAGAATGCTTATTGGATGGACTGTATCAAAGCCCTGCCTCAAAGGGAGAAAAGCGCTCAAGTCTTAACTGCAGACACAGACACGTTTAGTTAATTTCAGTTCAGTTAAGTTTGATTGAATTGTTCAGAAGACTTCAGTGCAGAGAGATGCCTTCAGTTTGGAGGAGCTGAGAAGAGATGAACAGAGCAATGAAAGATCATGCTGGACAGAGCACATGGTCCGGCAGTTTCCGCCTGAGGAACTGAAGTTTATGTCTTTTCGTAACTACATTTTGAGCCTCTGATGAAAGTACGAGATTTTTCAACAATTTGAGCTTTTAAGAGACATGCTAATAATTTTTGGACCCTCTGTACCATCTTCAACCTTGAATAACTTGGAATCATCATCGCCACAAAATCAACTATTCAAGAGACGGAGAGGCTGGGATTCCAAACCCCCGGGACAGGCATTCTCACCGGTTCCGACCCGACACCATATGGACGAACCCACCGTGCCAGCACCCAGAACGGATCTCAGAACAGCCCAGTCAAAGCTGTAATCGTGTGGCTCTGAACGAACCCTTACTCATCCATGGAAGTCTATTTCTAATGATGATGGTTGGCTGAGTTATGAATCTTCTTTAGGCCTCAGTTGGTTCCCAATTTTTTTTGGACATAAGTAATGCACGTCACAGTTTATTTAATTTATACTCATTTCTCACCACAACTTTACATTTCTTTACCAAAAAAAATTATCTTATTCACTATATCACCAGTTTATTTTTGTTTGTCTTGTTTGTTTTTCTTGTTATCCCCTTTTATTTTCTTAATCATATTTAGCACCTTATAGAATTTAGATCAGATAAATAAATATTCACTTAATTAACTGGTCTTTGTCTGTTTTCCTATTTCCTATGGTCATGACTAGTTGGTTAAAAATTATTCACGATTCTTTTATTCTTTGAGTTATTAACTCTATCATATAATAGGTTTCCTTTTATGCCTATAGTTTATTAAGGTAAGCTAGAAAATAGAAGGTGGTGCACTGAAGAAAATATTAATTATTAATATTTCATATTAATATTAATTTATGACGCATTACCACAAGGACTAACTTGGAAGAGATGTGGCTGTTGATTTATACAGTCAATGGTCGATTCTTGCTGCTTGTAGTCTGTTGACCAGGAAGACAAATATCCAGTTGCAGATATAATTGTGACCTTTGAGATGAGCTTGCAGGGAATGATGCTGTCAAATGCTGATTCTGTAATGAATGATAGCTTTCTCACATAAGTTTCCTCTATCCCAGGGGTGAGAGCAGCTGCTAGACAAATGGCCCCATTTACACAACAATAGACACAAGAGAAAAATGCAACATATTTTACCAAATGTCCATATCGTTTAGACGGAAATGGAGTTATGGAGGGTATAAAACGCAAAATCGCAAAACGCCTTCCAGAGTGGAAATCCTGACGGTTGACAGCACAAAAGTGCATTGTGGTCACATGAAGATGACAACATAATCACAAGCCAGATCAAGAAAACAAAAACACAATATGGCTGAATTTCAATTTCTATTTCATATAGATTTCGCCCTTTAAGGCTGTCACTGGTGGGTTTATCCCCGTGCGTAGCACTGAAGACTTGTACTCCACGCCCACCCACAGGGTGGGCCCGCGCTGTGCTGCATAAAAGGGGGTGCAGCCCAGCGATCTGCTCATCATTTTTCTTCATCCTTGAAGACTACAACACTCAGAGCATTTAGATTCCTGTTGAGGGCATGAATTCCTTCGACGGAGCCCGTTCGTGCCTGGAATGCCAGACCGGGTACATCCTCCAGGGAGACCTACATGCCAAGTGTGAAGACTGCCTCGGCCCCCACCAGCCGGCCTGGCCTTGACACTTCAAGCCCCCTGCCCGTTCTGTGAGCTGCTTCCCCTTCAGGAGAAGCAGAGGCGAGTGGACTTCTTTACCACCTGTGCCGAGGATGACTTCGCCACCGAGCAGGTCCCGCTGGAGAGGGCTGTCGACTTCTTCAACGCTGGGCAGGAGTCGGTCCACTCCCTCCCGCCAGAACCCACTAGCCCCATCCAGTTTTCTCGGACGGGAGACTTGGAGCTAGCAGACCCAGAGGGCGCCACGGGAGCACACCCGGGACCTCCACCCCTTCCCGTCTCTAAGACCTTCCTGCCATCGGCACCCATGTTAAACTCCTGCCGGAAATAATCAGAATGTCGGTAGCCTTCAAAGGACTCAGCATCCCATCTGCGCAGGCTGCGCTGCACCAGATGAAATGGCGGGCAGGTTTGCCGGGGAAGACACCAGTTGCCGGGACCCTGTCTGGCCCCGCTTCCCGGCCATCAGGCCCTACCATGAGGATTCGAATGCCGAACGAGAGAAACTCAGGTCTGCAGTCTCGTCCTGCGCGCCAATGTGGAGGGGCTGCCCGATAACGGTTTCCCTCCTATCCTTTCACTAGAGCCCAGCCTGTGTGCTGTGTTTGGGGTAAAGATGAGCCGGCACACTGGATGGCGTCCCTGCCTGCCTTCCCCCAAAGACCAGATGACTGCCCGCCTATCTGACCGGATCCACCAGTGTGCTTCTCAGTCATCAGCAGCCGCGAATAACATCGCACTGCTGGCATTTGCAATTTCTAAGATGGTGGAGAATCCCTCCACACAGAAGAGGATGTAGCTAATGCAGCTAGCACCATCCTCAACCTCTGCGCTGCTTCAGCAGTCTTTGCAGCCCGCAGAAAGACACCAGAGTTGGGAGAACGTGTACTGTTTACTTGCCAGCCTTCATTATCTACATAGCATTCTTACACAGGCAGTGGCTAGTCTATGTGAATATCACTCCGCGTAAAGCACTATTCATTCACTCTAAGGATATTACAACATCCCCTCTGTTAAAAAAAGGTACCAAATAACTTCAAAACATCATAACAGGTTTGTGGTTAAAGTTTGGTGTGGGAATAATCACAAACGAACATGAGCACATTTCAGGAACTATTTATCAATTAACTTAAAAGATAAATAATGAATTATATTACATTACATTACATTACAGTTATTTAGCAGACGCTTTTCTCCAAAGCGACTTACATCTGAGAATAAAAACAACACAAGCA
>JBAMHX010000010.1:11988686-12003611 GCA_037177515.1 Pseudomugil tenellus | reverse complement strand
CCTCCTAGGTAGTTGGACGTGGTTGGGGTTTAGATGGTGGCTTTTCCGATTTGTGAAGGGGTGAGGGACCCAAAAAAAAAAAAAAAAAAAAAAAAAAAAAAAAACTACATAATTGTCCAGGAATATTTTATAAAACAACAGGAGAAGTAAAAAAAAAAAAAAATACTGTTAGAGTTGTGAAAAGGCCGTGGGCTGACTCCGTTTTGCACTTCTCTGTAATGTCATCTTGCAAGCTTCATTTAGTCAGCCTTCTAACTTGATTAAGGTAAGATGGTGCAAGAGTTTTGATTTAGCACGTTTAGCATTGTTAGTGTTGTTTGAGCCTTAATGTGTTTCAGTTCAGTAGCACCAAGCCTGCTGTCATGGCCATGACATTTACTTTAAGCTACCTGCCTACTTTCCAGTAAACCTTTTAGTTTGATTCGTGGAAATTGTACCCAAAACCCTGCAGGTCTTCATTATATTCAATTAAAAGTTCAACATAAACACGAAGACAAAGCAACAACCAACAAAGGCTTTTGTTTCAAGAGAGGAGCAAAGCTACAGATTTGGGTAAAATACCTTTGACTCACATGCTGGATGTTAACATAAACTTGGCCTCATCTCTTTTAGTTGGATAGCTTCTAAACATCATTGAACAGGCAAGTATAACTTTTCTACATGCATACCAAACATGAAACATTCATTCACCAGGAACTTTTCTTTAACAGGTCAAATGTCATTTTATAACATTAAGCTTTATAAAGTGCTTTGAAAAAGGCAGCAGTTACAAAAGGCACTGATAAAAATAAAAAATAAGCACTAAAATTACTCTTAAAAGGTTAAAGAAAGTTTTTGTAAAAAATAATTTTGCGAAAGCGAAGAGACATTCTCTGCAGAGGTTTCAAAGAATGCACCTAAAGTATACAGAAAAATAGAGTCATAGGGATATGCACAAATGATTTTCTTTTTCTAAACCTTTATAATACAAACTTCCCTGCATATTCTGTAAATATAAAATTCCTGCAGAAATATCTGGGAAACATTGAACTAAAATCCCAGGAATTAAAAAAGCCCAAACAAAAACATACACTTGTACTAATCAAACGAATGGTGAAGTGAAAAAAATCCTATATGAAAAGTGATTTTAATGTGCTCAAAAACTGAAAAAGCAGTTTAAATGTTAGCCCAAGTCTGAAATGGATAATATGGATTTATACTTTGGCTATTGGGGGATAAGGTGAAATAAAACACGTGAAAGGTGCAATCTAACTTATTATAATGACCATTACAGCAGGCTTGTAGAACAGCAGCAAAGCATCCTCAGTTAGGTGTGTTACTGTGTTACACAGTTACTGTGTGTGCAATAAAAGATCAGGGTAGTGAACCAAAATAAGAATAATGTGACTGTTACATTTTTAAAGACATAAATAACACGTTGAAGGCTTTAACAATGTTTATGTGCAAAATGAGAACAATGGCTGTATAGAGAAATGCATGTTAAAAAAATCTGTGGGAGAGAAATGTTAATAAATGTAAAAGGAATCAATGTCTTGACACTGAAATTGCTTATGTAACATAAATTTGAGGATCTGTGTGTGCTGATCAACTGCCGTGAGGACGGGCTGTGCTTCTTACCAGCCCTTTTGACCTGAGCAATGTTTATTTCATCACACATCCACATCTGTACATGGGAGAAATGGTGCGGTAGTGTCACAGAGGGAACACTGTCCTGCTATATAAGTTGGGTTCTACATCTCCACTCAAAATGACTCCAGGGCAGACAGGAAGTCTATGTGTAGGAGAGATGTGACCCGTTGGATATTTGAGAGGTGACACTACTACTCCTGCTCATACCCTGCTCACCACGCCTTTCTGACGATGTCCTTCCCATTGCTTGGGGGCTGTTCTGTATACCTCCACTGTTGCGAGAGACCAGATCAGCAGCTGGTGAGTGGCCCCAAGGTGGTGGACTGCCTCCCTGCATGCCCTGACCCCAGCCTTGATGCATAGGTGCCCCTCCTGGACTTGATCGATAGTGGTGATGGCTACCTTGGTGACTTGACCCTACACGGGAGCCATGGCTGCTCCAGTATGGCCCATGACAGCTTCCAGATGGGTGCAGTTGCTGATGGTGACTCCAGGCTCCTGGAGCACCAGGAAAACTATTGCTGAGACCCTCTGGCGAGATGTTTGCTAGCACCATGTTGCTGAAACCCAGGCGCAAACTCTCCGAATCAAAAGCCTCAACTTCCCGAGCTTGGCGTTCCAATAGGCTTTGGGTGCGTTCAAGGCGTTCATTCTGCAAGGATTGCATCTCTTCTTCAATCTACACGAAGGAGAAAAATGAGAAAGTAAATGATGCTCACATATCGTAAGTTAGCATTTGAAATGTTCAGAGAAGTGACACTGAAGAGAAACAAATTGATTAAAACATAGAAGGGGAAATCTTTTCTTTAAAACAAGTGAAAGGCAGGTTGAAATGAATCTTCTTTGTTTTGTTGTTAACTTTATATCAGCTTGTGGAGGTAATCAAATCAGTTGGTTATAATCTTCTGGCCTGCAAAAGGTGTCTGAATGCACCAGCAGAAATGAAATAAAAAAAAAAACCTGCTTTTCCTGAAAATACAATTTTAACTTTAGTGTGTTGAATACAGATGAGAGTAAACTAATGTAGAAGTTTAGAAGCATTTTTTTCCTAAATTTTTCTGTAAAACTTAAATTTTACAAATTAAAACATAAAATCAATGCTAATCTCCAGGAATCAAGTATTGAGGAGAACCTTTTTTTCCAGCAGGCTCCGGCGGAGTGACACTCTTTTCTCAAGGTCCGTCTTCTCCCGCTCATGCTGGTCACCAGTCTGCATTTTGATCTTGCTCTGGTAGGCATTGAGAAGCTCCAGCTCCTGCTGTAGCTGCATTATTAAGGCTTGATTCTGAGACTCCTGAGTCTCATCCAAACGCAACTGAAGACATATGGAAACAAAGTGCAAAACATACTTATTTACACGTTTCGTTATGGGAAAGAAAATGGAATACTGAACATAATCCAATAATTTTACTGTCACACTCATTGCTACACTCACCGCTTGAGTGGAAAGCATGTCATTGATGGTGTGGTCATATTGTTCAGCCAAAATAGCAAGTTTACGGTGCTGCTCCAGCTTCAACCGCTTAAGAACGGCTTTGTGCTCCGACTTTGGTGTGGTCTCAAGGAGATGGTTCCTCAGTGCTTTATACTGTCTGGTCTGGATCTTACATGTGTCCTGGAACTGTTTCTTGATCTGTAGCTCTTTGGACTAGGCAGAGGGAAAAAAAACATGAAAAACTTGATGATTAAACAGACTTTAAGCATTGAATTCTAATGAATCAGACTGATCAAGCAGAAGAAAATCCAGTTTTCTGAACGACAAGCAATGGCCATATGGACTATAAATCTTTAAGTGTTTTAGCCAGTCTCATCAAAAACAAAACAACTTTCAAAAAGTAAACTTCCCAAAGTAAAAATATTGCCTAGAAGATTAGTTTTAAAAACTGAGAGAAATTGTACATAAATACTATGAAATCTGCATAAACCTTGAGGCTCTTGGGCTGCTGGCGAATCTCCATGACATGTTTGCGTCTTAGCTCCCTCTCCCTCCTCTTGTTGTACTCCAGCTGATTGGTGAGCTCCGTCTGGTGCTGCAGGCGGATCAGCTCAGCCCTCGTCTTCTGAATAGTACAGAGCTGGCGAAACTCCAGTTCCTGCTTGGACTCATGGTGCCGGAGAAGCATGGCGTGTTCTAAGTCCTTCTGTGTCTGACGCTTATTTACCTCCTAATAACAATCACACAACAAGATCAAAACAAAAGAAAATGGAAAGAAAATAGAAAAAGTGTGTAATAATAAGCCTCAGCTGTGCTGACCTCTCTCACAAAGTCCTGTTCAATTTTGTGGCGAGCCATCAATATCCTCCTTTTGAACCTGCGACACTCCAGTTCCAGGTATTGCCTTTGTCTGCGTTGCAAGTTGGCCTCCTTCTCTGCTTGGTAGTGTTGGAAGTCCTCCTTCTGCTTGGACAACCACTCCTGCTTTTCTTTCTTGGGTGTTGAGTGGTTATCATTCAGCTTCTGATATATAAAATTAGAAAAAGAATGAGCCATACTTTTTTTTTAGCTTTTAATTGATAATTACTGATAGATACACTTATGAAATAAGAACTGAATGAATCTTTTAACCTCTTTCAGCTGCTCCTTGTGCAGTTTGTATTCCCGCTTCTGGGTTTCCAGGAAGCTGCTCAGCTCTTTCTTTTGCTGACTCTGGATATGCTGCTGGAACTTCTTTTCATCGTTGCTAAAGGTTTTTGCCTGATGAATAGATACATATCATTATCACTTTAATTAATGCAAAGTAACAGTCAGCGTAGATCTACTTTATCAGCTACATTTCTACCACAAATATCCAAAACCTGTAATGACAGACAGGGAACAAAGAGGTTTCTTTATACAGTTGGCTATCCGTGTTTCCACCACAGTCTTAAGACCAACAAAGATTAGATAAATTACACTGATGACATAAAAGGCATGTCTGCTTTAATGCACCCTATTTGTGTGCATTCACACACCACTACTCTCCAGTAGGTAGCCATAATGATTAGGTTTATAAAATAAACATACTATCATATAAAAACACTGCAGTTGAAATGAGGTGTGACTGGTCCAGCTTTGATGCAAATCACTTACTGAAAGGCAAAACACCTTTGCATTAATATGGTTTTGATTACAGAGTTTGATAACCAGCAGCTACTAAACTTCCGTGACATTAAGGGAGGCTTTACCTGAAGTATATACCTTTTTGTCCCTGCAGAGTTCAGAATTTTGGTCATCTAAATTATGTATAATATATGTAGTATTTTTTCTCCAACAGAGATAGGCAGAAAAGCAGGCCTGTAAATACACATGCTTCTGAAAAAAATGTTACACATTGGTTCGGTGCTGACTGAGCTCAGAATGGATAATAATAACACATTTTAATAAAGTGGACAAAACACCAAAAATATAAATGGGAAAGAAATTCCCATGTAAAAACAGCTCAGACATAAGCTGCACTGGAAAAACTTAATTATTTAAAATTTAGTCTCACTTCATCATAAAGCAGATCGTTGTCCTCGTTTACTACCATCTTTTCCGCAACAGATCACTAGCTGGAGGAGCAAATATTGTACCGACACAGGCAAGAGCAGCTCATGGGTAAAACTGTTCCCAAAGTGGCATCAAAGACAAATGCACAACATCCACAGAAAAATGCTCAAAGCATTAAAGGGACCCATTTGCAAATTATTAACCATTAACCCTAACCATATTTGCTGTTTGTGTAGCTTTTTTAAACCAACATTTATCTCTTGTTCACTTTTTAAATGATCAGAAAGATTTTGTGACACATGCCCTGCAGACATGAAACATTCTGACAACATGGCTAGAGGTGCTGAAATGGATGCTAAAACTATCCACGTGTTACTGTGACTGTCTGAATTATTTGTGCTTCTGTTTTTTTTTTTTTTTACACACCCATTAGGCGCAAAGCAGACACTTATTTTTTTTGTCTCCTCATCTCATCTATGTGTGTTTTTCCTAACCCTAATCCCGCATAAGGGTACACTGCTACCATGAGTGCACCTCAGTCTTCCCAATTCCTGTACAGTTCTGTTTTGTTTGTAATCTTGGTTTGGGATGTACTGGATGTGTGTGTATGTATATATATATATATATATATATATATGCCAACTAGACAACTTTCTTAAAACATCACAAGTACTCGGGGGAGGACAAAAATCAATGACTGAATTACGTAAAAACCCTGTTGTGAGACTCTTATAAGCGCATGTAGTAGAAACAGAATGTTTAAGGGAACAAATGAAAGTTCTGAAATCATACATCTTTCTCCATGGACGCCTGATGTTTCTTGACCAGCTTCTCCAACTCTTGGGCAAAACTATTCCTCTGATTCTCCAGTTCCTTGTCCAGTCGGAGCCTGTGGTCATCCATTTCTGCCTTCAGCTTGTTTTCAAGAGCCATCAGCTGTTTCTGATGCTGCCGCCTCATGCGCTTGTAGCCCAGTATTTGCTCCCTTAACTCTGAATCCTGCTCGTGTTCCTTAATCTGGCGAGTGAGCTGTTAAACAGAAGACACAAATTATTCTTATTATTGACTGAAGCAACATGTTTTTGAGACAATATAACAAGTATGTAATGCTGCTACAATCAATATCTTATCATTTTGCCAGAGGGCTTCTTTTTTCAAGAAGGTCTTTGTACAGTTTTAATTAAATGAAGAAATACCGTTTTTTTTTTTTCCCCCTTTTCCCTTAAAGCAAAATCATTCCCTGATCATGAGGACAACATGTCTTAATTCTTGGAGATGGAACATGCAGTTGTTTTAGCCACAAATGTTTTGCTGTGCAAACAGAACAAATATTTTTACCACTGAAGCTGTGCGTATAGTAGCAAAATGTTCACGGTTTCGCCTCGGCCGTGGAGTTTGTGCAGGAGGGGACTGTGGATCTGTTGGTCGGCTGTTGGGCTCTGGCACTTGGTTGCATGTTTCTTGCTCCTAGGAGGTAAAAACAGAAGAACAAATAAACACTTTCAAGCCACAAATAGATACAACAATCAGACATAACATGAAATGTCTCCTGTTGTATTTCACAGTTGTAACTGTAATAATAATCAAATTATAAATACATAAAAGTATATCATAGAACAAGGCTTCACTGCATACTATACAGCCTTAAACTCTTACAGGCTTCAGATGTATAACAGAACTGTTGGACATCACTGTGCGGTCTCCATCCATGTCCACCTCGCTCTTGTCATCGCCCGCATCTGTTAGACTGTTGACAGAGCTGCTCTGGGAACTGGCACTGATCGACATACTGGGGATGGACTGGTTGCTCCCCACACTGTTCACTGTGCCCGTCCTACCCTTAATGTCTTCTGGCTCCTTCAAATTACACACCACAGTCAAGTTTAAAACAATACTTACACATAATAGAGAAAAAATTTAAACCTAACACAGAGGCAAGGCGAAAAGATTCACATGACAAACCTCCTCTTCATCTTGCGCCTCAGCTGTGGGGCCGTTGCGGGCTTCCTGAAACAAGATCTTCTTCATTTTGCGATACTGCAGATTATCTAGCTCCCGCACGGCGTCTTTAGTCCGATTTATCAGGTCTATTAGAACAGATTCTGGTCGCTCCCGTTGGACAAATGCGTGCTAGAGTAAGGACACAGAAAACCAGTTAAAGCATAAACATGGTTAACATCAAATTCCACTGTCAGTAAAAAATAACGGACCACAGAGTATGACATAAATCAATATTTAGCTCCTACCTTTACAAGCTCCTCAGAATTCGGCCTGTCCTGGGGAATTTTCTGAAGGCAAGAATCTACAAAGTTTCGGAAATATTCCGTCCTAAAGTTGTGTAATGAAACATGGTTATTCAATCGCATATGTTCTAAAAAATAAGTTAGCTCTTTGATACTTGACTTACCATTCACTTGATTGCAGCGTGGGGCTCTCATTCTGTGCTATATGGTATAAGGCACTCATTGCATTCATGTTGAACAGTGGAGGCTTCCTCTCAGCTAAGAGAGACAATATGGCAATCAAAATAAAAATAAACATTACAGAATACAATAATAAAGTGAGGAACATTAGTGAGTGTTAGATGAGAATTAAGTCAATAACATTGTACCTAATTCAACACAGGTTATCCCCATAGACCAAATGTCCACCTTTCCATCATATTGACCCTCATCCATAGCTAAAATTACTTCTGGAGCCATCCTGAGAAAAGAAACACACACAAAAATCAAAACAGAAGAATGAGAATGATAATCCACGGAAGAAATTAAAAAAGGGCTCTATAATTATGTTACATAGCATACCAATATGGGGTCCCAACGAAGGAGTTAGCAGGACAGGCAATAGATGCAGAGCCAAAATCTGCTAGTTTTACCTGACCAGGTTCTGTCAGCAGGATATTTCCTGCCTTTATGTCCCTGTTGAACATAAAGAAGGAAATAATGAATAATTCACTCTGAAAGCAAAAAAAAGCCTGAAGGTATAATACATTGGCAGACAGTTACAACACTCACCGGTGAATCATGTTGTGGGAGTGAAGATAAGCCAAACCTTGAAGAGCACCATGGGTAATTGCTGCTATTTCAACCTCTTGCAGAGGTTTCTTGTGAACTGGAGAGAATGTGTCATCAGTTGAATAAAGCATGACAAAAAGTGACAAAGACAAACATGTAAAGGAAAAATTCCTGAAACTTCTAACCATGAAGCATCATGTACCGAGTTCCAGGGTATTATACTCACCTTCTAACAGATCTGAAGCTGAGCCCAGACAATACTCCATTACCAGCTGCAATGCACACAGTCAAAGCTCAATACATTTAATATTATCAGATTTTTGTTTCCTTATTGCAAAATCTTTACCCAAGCAGTGTGTTCTCGCAGGTAACATCCTTTGTACTCTATAGTATTTGGGTGTTGTATTCTCTGCAGAAACTTCACCTCCTTGATTATGTCTTGCCATTTCTGTGGAAACAGAAACAGAAAATCATATGGCAACAGTAACGAAAGATTGCTTTTAAGACCAACTCGTGTTAATCACCAGCTGTCATGCACCCAGTAATCAGGATGTCTTTTGCATGTATAGATGGTTCTGGCGTCATGTTCCCTCTGTCAAACTAAATTTATTGTACACATATGTAATTATGCACGTTTATGTAAAATACTATAATCCTTTTTTTATGTTGCAAAACATCTGATAATAGAGAGAATGTTGTTAATCAGCCTTTGATCCATTTTGCTGTTATTGAGAAATCTGCTTAAGGGCAACGAAAAACAACTTACAAACTGTGTGGAAGTTGTCTAGAACTGGTTTTTCTACCAGGCAAGAAGAAGTTATCAAAACCTACATTTTATTTGAATGAGTTACTTTCTACAGATGGGAGAAGCTTGCATAAGTTTACACTAATTAGAAAAATACCCAGTTAATCGAGCTTTAATGGTACATAGCCCAGATAGAAGTCATTCCTCACTAAAAAAAAAAAAAGGCACATGACTGCCAACTAGGGATTTACCCAAAGGGCACATGAACAACTCTCATAGCATGACAACTGTATTGTTTTGATCTGATGAAAAGATGAAAAAACTATTATTTGAAATACCACAAATGAAACCAAAACTGAGCAAAACCCTGCTGATATCATCTCCACTGTCAAACACTGCAATGATAGCAGCATGCTAAGGGGCCGCTTGTCTGCAACAAACCTAAAGAAACCTGTCAGGGTGAAGTGACAGGTTCTGGAAAACAGGAACAGCATCAGGAAACTATGTGGAAGTTTTCTAGACCAGAGCCCAGTAAAGCATAAATGGAAGTGCATCAACATGCCCATCCAACCAGGTTAGGCTCTGAGCCAAAAGGACCGGGGTATGTTCCCTGAAAATAAGTTTCAAGTTTATAGACTAATTCCCAAGAAAAATTCTATGACATCATTTCCCATCAGGGATGAATAAAGTATCTATCATCGTTATCATCATGCATTTTTGGTATTGCCATTGGAGTTTTAAACATATTTTTTAATAAACAAATAAATGATTTTTTTTATTTTAAATCAGAGGACAAAAAAAAACAACAGACCTCAGTAGACTGTTTCCCACTGTATGACATCTTCTTGATGGCCACCACATCATTTGTCTGCACATCGTGTGCCTGAAATACACGTACATCACATCATCTTCATTGAACATTTGTAACCAGAATCTCAGTTAGAATTTGTTGACTTGGTGTGAATATACAGAAAAAAACCATTTGTTTTGTTTTCTCTTTTTTTCCTTAGATTTTGAGATATCCATGATCTTTATTTCATTTGTTTAATTTGTCTGAAAAGGTGTAAATATTCTTATTATGTGGATTTAATTGCATCAATAGTAAGAAATAGTTCTGACATAAAGAAGAGATTTTTCAGATTATTTCAGAAGCTTATCTAGTGGATTACTCACAAAATATACAGCACCAAAGCTGCCATGTCCAATTTCACGCAGATCTGAGAAGAGTTTTTCAGGATCCTCCTTGAAAAAGAGCTCAGCAACCTCGGGGTCCTTGAGGCTCCCCGCCCGATTGCTGTTGGGCATAATGGGGAGTTGAGATGGTGGCAATGCCGCTGACACCAGGAACTATCTGGGTCTGCGACAGCGACCTGAAGGCTCCCACTGTTGGCTCATCTGTAGGATAGTAGCTTCATGTGTTCAGAGCTGAAAATGAGAGAAAAAAATAAAATAAGAGAAAAAACAAGATAAAACAACAACCAAACGGCACATTCAAATAATTGATTGCTCATTTATTGCATTTTCCTTTTTCACTAAATGAATAAGTAGTAATGTACCATCCACTTCCACAGAAGGGTAAGCTCTTCTTACTATAACTTTGTGGCTATTTAGTGCTATCATGTCAGAAACTCTTTGTTGTGAATATTAATGGAGGAATATTTAAAATGTTTAATCCATTGAGATCCTCTTATAATTGTGTTAAAACATGTCAGCAGCACTGACAAACAGGTTAAAACCAGGTTAAAACAAACAGCTATGCAAAACATCAGCTGGACCATAACGTCAGGTGAAAAGACCAGTCTGAAATCCTGAGCCTGTTGCCATAGTTACAGCAACACCTATGTTGCTAGTGAGCTATGTCCTGGACTCCTGACCACCTTACAACTAAGAATACAAAAAAATGTGTGTCATAGATAACTTGTTCTCAGTTCAAACAAAGCAAATGACACCAACGTGCTTCACCAACTTTAATGCAAGTCTTTATGTGACAGGACAACAAGTTATGTCTGGGAGTATTTAGTGAACGTACTCTCATATTGAGAGACAGAGCAATTAATAAATTACTACCTTAAAATCTATTCCCAAATATAAAATAGTGGTTTACAAATATGTTTCTTGTTCTGACTTTGTTCCACAACACCAACTAAACGTCCATATAGATGGTTGTGTTGCTCCCAAAGTGAGCAATGCTATGCGAAGAGCACCGCGTTTGCGTAAAAAATATGTTTTAAGTAAAGCTATTGTGAAAATATCTGCAGTATAATGACATTTGTATCAACTTAATTTTAAAAGCTAATTGTACAAAAGAGAAACTATCTGTATGGGTACGAGGGTGATGAGAGAAAATTTATATTTTTCCTTTCAAATTATTCATTTAAACTTTAAAATAAAAAAAAAAACTGAAAAAATGTCTAAATAAAACTTTTCATAATAAAAATGTTGCAATTACATCCTTCGTAACACAGACTGTAAAAGATCCCCGAAGGAACATTTACTGAGTCCATGTGGCTCCGATGATCAGTTGCAAACAGATGCAGAGCTGACGCTACAGTCACAAGACTTCTTTCCCAGCCGGGGAGAAACAGCCCCTAGTTCAAGCAGACATCTTTTGTCTCACAACAACACTGAACAACCCACTATTCTACACAAATGCAGCCACAGCCCTGAAATAAAGGCTCATTACCATGTGAAACTGTGTCTCTTTACTGCCATTGTTGGCACTCAGTGGGATAAACTGTTATATTTCATGATAGTATTTTCAAAAATGGACAAGTATAAGTGAGTGATGATAAATGATAGTCATCTTTTTTTTTAAAAAAAGGAAAAAAAAACCTGCACTCCAACTAAGACACACATGCATAAGAATGCAGCGGGACAGGACAACAAAGCTGGAGGTCTGGAATTCACAATGTATGCCCTCACTGTGCTGGATTTCTCTGCATTTCCTGTCCGTACAGCTAAAAGGGACACAGGGATGGGCCCTGGTCTAACAAGTGATTATCTTGCTTCCTTAACATAGCAGCACAGACAAGGATACGCTCATATTTAGACAAGAAATAAAATACTTTTACAACTGATTTGTAAATTGAAACAACTTCTTGAAGAACTTAGGATAAATTATAAAAATAATCAACTTGGAAATAAGTCAACCAAAATTAAATTATCATCACTGAACGTGTTTTGCTCATATATTACAAAAAATACATTTACTAACATAAATATACCACCGTTTTATAGTGAGAAAACAACTCCATTTTAACAGATCTGGTCAAATAAGTGATTTCATTGAAGGCCAGCAAATAATAACATAATATAACTAAACTCTCACTAAATAAATGTGATTGCAGATGGGTCTGAATAGATCTGTTTGCAAATACACCCATGTTATTGCTCTGAAAACCCCTTTACATTGAGACTTTACAGTATAAGGTCTCTCAAGTTTCACATATCCGTTGATAAAGTTAAATATACTGTCTGAGAATAATTCAGTCAACCTAGGACTCAAACATCTGCAATGAACACAAGAGGTTTGATGGGATCCCAACTAGCCAACGCTGAATGTGGTGTTAGCTACACACCAAACTTAACGTTAGCCAAGTTACGTTTGATAGGATTTAACAATCAAATACATATTTAAGTTGTGTTTACTAAGAAAACAGTTTGCGAACTACTCGAATAGCGTAAACTAAGCGACAGTTCAGTGTCATTTAACAGAACATTTTACATTTGTAAGTAATTTGTGTGATGTTTGCTAAGTTAGCTTAGCCACTTAGCTGAAACTCACCCTCCTCTGACAGGCCAGCTTTCAGCGCTGTGGATACTGTCGTATAATTCAAGACACTTTAGGATTATAAAGAATGTTTCCCGTTTCATACCCAGTACGACAACTTCTTGAGCTAAATCCTTGTAGTTCTTCAGACTGTCAGTCTACTATAGTACGTACGTAAGTGAATAATTAAAGGTTAAAATCCCCACCCTTGAAGTAACTAAGGTTGCCACAGTACTCAGATCCCACTCCCAGCAGGTTCCAAAGATGGCTGCCACCGTCGCCTCCCTTCGTGAAAATACGTTGGGAAAAATGTGAGGGAAGTTTAAACACTCCCAAAACACACATAAACAAAGTGTATACGTATCCGCAATATCACTATGAGCAGTGGGTATTTAATCTACTCCACAAATATGGGAATTTTTATATTATGTGTGTAGTTATCTACTTGAGTGTCCGTTTTCTTCGACATGCTGCAAACAGCAGTTCCGCGCCCTGACTGTAAAAAACTCTGAGAGGCGGAGATGATAAAGCATATTAGCGAAAAACTTCACCTGTATTGTTTTCCAAGCACATAACACACTCTTGCAAAAATTTAGAAATATTGGAGCTTAAGCCAAAAAAAGATAGAACATTTTTTCCATATAATGTTGATGCAGTTTATTGAGACATATATTTATTTTTTCTGACCGACGGCTATTTTATTAGTATATTGCAGCTACAGAGTGTTGATATATTGGTATTGATTGTTATCATTCTATTTATTTTTTTTTTGTAAAACACATTTACTAATTTGATTTCAGCTGATAAAAAACACCCCAAATTAAATTTTCTAATTATAGGCTACACCCTTACATACAAACTCATTACCAAAATATAAAAGGAAATTCAAAATTAGTGATAGTGAAACTTTACAGACTTTGAGGAGGTGTTCACATGGATATATTGCCGAAAATAAAGGGCATTCCAACACATCAGATGTAATATGTGTTAATTGGAAAGGTAATTAAAGTAGCACATTATTTCATAACCTACATATGTGTTGTCTTATAATAACTCAAACAAAATCTGAATAACAACATAAATAATTGAAGTTGAAGTTATTATAAGACAAGAATGAAAATTCTTATGTGGAATAAAAAAAAGTCACATATAATAGAATAAAAAAATTATAGTGCAATTCTGTTTGGCATTAATAAAGTATTTTTCTTTCTTGCTTGCTTAGTCACCACATCTGGCTCTCCTTGATGTAGAGGAACAGCGACTCTACTCTGGACCCCTCCCTGAAGACTGAGCTTCTCACTTAAAGGGAGAGCCTGGTCAGCCCACGATGAAAACTCATTTCTACCCCTGGCTTTGACAATCGCGTCCTTTTGGCCATGCACTACCCAAAGCTGGTGACCCTAAGCAAATCAAAGTTCTTCTGTATTTTGTATTAGTTTATATGTTAATTACAATATTTGAAAACAATGAACATTTACTTGCACTAAACAGATGTTTCACTGGATATTGAAAATTTAGTTTAAGCGTGTCATCCTTATTGGGATTACTTTGCATCACTCTACAGTCTGGGTATTTACCAGTACAAATTCAACTGTAACGCTGCCTTGCAAACTCCAACAAAACAAAGTATTATGTGTTTTACCCACATGGGTTTGCCACTGGGCTTCTCAACAGGCTATTGAGAGGTCAAAGAAAGGATTTTGAGTCCTTAAACTGTATTTCTCTCAAAGATTAGCAAGCGTCACAAAAAACAACCATGACAAAACAAAAACTAGATAATGTATAAAAACTTATCCTGATGAGCTCACTGTCAATTAAGCTGTACAAAGATTTACCTTGGTGCTTTGTTGGTATGGAACAGCAACTTTGGCTCTCTTAGGTATACAAGAAATGATTGTGATTGTAAATATCCAGGAATATAACAAAACAGAAGATGTGGAGACAGTGAAGTGTAATTGTTGTAAGATTATTCCAGAAATCTAAAATATAGGGTGAAAAAAAAGATGCTTGTCTTTTTGGGACATTAGAATAAGCTAGAATAAGCTTAGTAATGAAATAAAATGAGTAATTCTTAACTTATATTTGAAAAAAAGATATACAAGTCTGCAATTTAAGGTAACTTATTAAATGTAAGTGTATTATTATTATTACGTGTAAAAGTCTTTTGCTTCCGCTTATTTTGGTCTTTTATTTGCCTGTTTCCTTTTGTTTGAAGAAATTCATACTAAACTAAACTAAACTAAACTAAACTAAACTAAACTAAACTAAACTAAACTAAACTAAACTAAACTAAACTAAA
>JBAMHX010000010.1:11975338-11988622 GCA_037177515.1 Pseudomugil tenellus | reverse complement strand
TCTATCTATCTATCTATCTATCTATCTATCTATCTATCTATCTATCTATCTATCTATCTATCTATCTATCTATATAGGTGCAATATCCCATCTAGTGAATATAGCTTCCATGGAAAGCTTTCTGTATATAAAAGAAGTCTCAAATAGTTGTACAACTATGTCAAATTATATTCTACAGACATTACAATGTCATAACTCTGAAGTAAGAATCCAGATTTTTAAATGCTCTCTCCTGTATTACAGTCAAAAACTCCTTCAATGAGTAAAAGGGGAAAAACGTGTCTTGAGCAAAGACAAGCTCTTCCTTTCTGGGGAACTCCAGAAGTTGTGAGCAAGAAAAAGATTATTGGATTGCTGCTGGTGATAATAGATAAAGAAATTGCAGATAATTTTTACAAGTTAATAGTGGCGTATCAAGGTGTCCTCATAATACAGTATATGTTATGATTAGATTTATTTATATTTTATCTAGCACAGAGAGAACAAATATACAATTTAATTTAACTCATATATGCGTATGCTCATTTGAGTAGAGTTTAATTTTGGTTCAACAGCTCGTATATACAGTTTATGTTCGAAAGTAACAAACATAGACTCTATATAAAAGAAGTCACAAATTAGATTTATATTTTGAAGGAGACATTTCCTGTATAATCTGAAGACACGCCTATGTTATGACGTCAGAGAAACTGCGGAAGCAGTTAGCTGACATTCGCACATGGTAAAAATGGCTGCGAATGGGGAAAAACAACAAGGCCACAGACCCGGTACATACAAACAAAAAAACAAAGAACACAAACATGGCAAACATCGGACAAAGGGAGAAATTGAAAGAGAAAACAAAGGTAAGTGACGTTGACTTATGAAGAGTTTCCCCTACAATACGCAATCCTGCGGCTGTTCCCTACAGAAACACGTGTTAAACTCGTGGGAGCTTGAAAAGTGAATGAATATATTTTTCCAGTTATGAAATTTTTGCTTTTGCAAAACATTTTTTGTGTAGGTTGTTTAGTGAGAACATACTGCAGGGTGTTATTTTGGGACGCACAAAAATGCCTGCAGCCATTTAAAGCTGGAGCTGGAAGAAAAATCTTAGAATTTGTTGTTCCTTAGTTTAGTGGAAAAGTTTTTCTTTTAAAGGAAAATATTATTGATTGCATATCGTATTCTGAATCTTCACATGTTAACAGTAGCAGACCATATCCACTGCAAAAATCTAAAAATGAAAGGAGTCATGTAAGATTAAAAATGTGCAATGAAGAATTATTCCACAATTAATTTATTACAAACCTCAAAATTTTCATTCAAAATATTCCTAAAAGCGTGTGAAAATTAGTGTGGTGTTGAACTGTCTCATAGGAAGGGTGTCAGTGACAGCCCTTACCAAAAAACAGAGAAAGGAGCTGAAGAAGATGGACAGAAGACATAAAGCAAACCAGCTACGCAGAAATAAGAAAGACATGGTGAAGTTCTACATCCTTTGGACAACACAATCTCAATAAATTTAATGGATGTTGCAGCTTACATTTCCGTTGCTGTTGTAGATCCTGACAGAAAAGCGACGTCTTGGCAGCAGAGATGGTCCTCCTCATTTGGTTGCTGTGGTGTCCCTACACGCTGGAGCTGATGCTGGTGCCGTTACCAAACTGTTACGTGGAGAGGGTGCTGGAGGAATTTTACATCAAGAGCAATGTGTCAGTGGTGTCAGTGACAGTTTTGGGCTGGTTTTGCCTCGTTTTAAACAACGGTTCACATTTCTATACCAAAGCACGGGTAAGTTTTAAGGGGTTTTGGAATAAATGTAGGAAAAATATGGAAACTCTGCATGAATGGTGTGGTGGATCTAACTAATATTAATTAGGACGTCTTCATTGTGTTAGTATCCCTGTAATTACTGAATTTGACACTTTTGTTCATGCATAATATGAAATGTCCTTTATTTTACTAATTAATTGGAAGTGTTTACGTATTGTCCTATAATTCAAGCCTTTGTTTTTCTGTTTTTCTTTGTGACGGACATTTTTTTTCATTGTGAAGCTTTTACTAATGTTTTTTTGAACAGCTGACATGCACTCCCTGCTGGATGTGGCAAAGATTGCAGATAGCCTTGTGTTTGTGCTGGACCCCACTGAAGGTTGGGACAGCTATGGAGACCATTGCCTCTCATGCCTTTTTGCCCAGGGCCTCCCCAGCCACGGTGAGTACGTCCTTTGAATATAATATGGGTGCTTTTTGAATTTATTAGTGATTTTTAGTCAGTAGATTCTCATCTTCTAAATTGTTCCCATGCAGCCCTGGTGTGTCAGGGTGTGTCTAACATTCCTGTGAAGAAGAAGGTTGAATCCAGAAGAGCTTTGTCAAAAATTGCTGAGGTCCGCTTCCCTGATGCTCGTCTCTTCCCTTTGGATTCAGAACAAGATGCCACTCTTCTTCTCAGACACCTAGGCTCACAGAGACAGAGAAAGTTGGGCTTCCGTTCCAGACGTTCTTATCTTTTAGCTCAGCATGTCACTTTTACACCAAACCAGGGTTTAGAGAGTGGGCCTACTGGCCTGGGAACCCTCTGTGTCTCTGGGTATGTCCGTGGCCATCCTCTGCGAGTAGATAGACTGGTACACATCAGTGGGCATGGCGACTTTCAGCTTAGTCAGATTGATGCTCCTTCAGATCCTCTTCCTCTCAACGTATCTGCAGCAAGACAGAAAAAGCCTGGCAAGGGAGACATTGAAATGCAGGTATGTATTTGTATTTTGTTTTCCCAACAGGAAGTCATTACTTTAAAAGGGGATACAGATTACAGCCAGAAGTTGTGACCATTTAATTATAATTGGAGATGGGTGACTGGATTGTTTTGCCTGTAACCTTGGTTTTACTTGGACAGTAGTCTCTACTACAAAAGCTAGTTTGCTGGATAAACCACAAACTTACAAAATAAAATAGTAGTAAAGTCCAAACACAATGATAACAAGACTACTTTAAATAGAAATCTGTAAAAGAATTTCTTCCAGCTTTTGTGTTATTACTGTTACTGTTGTACAAGGTACATGTGCACTTTTAACTAGTATACAATTCAACACATTTCCACACATGTACTGGACTCCAGAAATATTCTAAAGATGTACCAAATATTCAAAAATAAATTGTCACACCATTTTATGAGAATGTTTTCATGCAAATTTGGGAATGTTTAATCTTGTATTTATAATACATGTTCTTTAATATAAAGGCAGCTCTGACCATGCATATGCACTGAACCTTATTATTTGACTGGCAAACTGCACTATTTTTGTCAGGTGACGCAGTCATTTAAACATAAGTTTTTTTTTTATTTAAAAGACTATTCACTCAATTAGTGAAGTAATTTAGAAATAGATAATCAGATGAGTGAAGTAACTGCTTACAAAAGACATGTGAGACAGATGGGTGAAAACTGATGAACATTGATCCGATGGTATCAAATATTTCAAACTGTGCATGAGGCGATCATTCTCAGTATTTTTTTTTGTATTCCAGAATCCTTGTACAGAAGGGAATCTCCCCGTTTGATATAAATAGAAAAAGACTGTATCAAATTAGCAACAGAATCTCCCAGACATGTGAAAATAACACAGAAAAGGAGTTATGGGATGTAACCAGAACAAAAACAAACAAATGAAAAATTCTAACTCTTTTTGTTTGGATGTTTTTTTTTTTTTTATATGACCTTTTTCACCCAGTAATCCGTGTATATCATAGGATGGAGATGAAAATGTGACTCCAGTGCGGGTGCTCATGAAAGCTAACCCAGCCTGCAGGGAGAGTCTGCAGGCAGAAGCTGAGGTGGACCCCATGGATGGAGAGCAGACATGGCCGACAGAAGACGAACTGCTGGAAGCTGAAGGTGCAAACACAGAATCTACACATGTTGGCATATTGGAGGCTCTTTCTTGCTCTCGCGGAAATCAAAATGCATGCAAATTGAGTTCACATCTGTGTGAACTGAACTTTGAGCTAGTTCTCTTTAAGTATGAACTGGCACAACACTGGTTGGGGCGCTGTCCAGCAACCTGACAGCTGTTGGGAAGAAATTATCCGAGTGATGTGAATTCATCACGAAATGGTACCTGTTGCCTGATAGGAGGGACTGGGAAAGTTTGCATCTAGAATGGGAGGGATTCTCTTCAATCCTGTCTGCATATCTCCAGATCTTTTAGATGTGAAGTTCCTGGAAAGATGGGAGGATGCAGTAAATCCCCTCTTCATCAGAGAGGATGACTCGCTGCAGCCTGCTCTTGACTTTGGCAATAGCAAACCAACCAGTAATGGGGTTGGTGAGGTGAAACTTCAGCTGCCACAAGAAGAACGGCCTCTGCTGAGCCTTCTTGATCGAGGAGCTTATGTTCCACTCCCACTTAAGCTGCTGGCACAAAAATCAAACAAAATCAAGATGATACAATAATTGATAGAACAAAGCATATGATCAGATTTGATGTGTAGCTTCTATTAGGCTGATAAGGGAAATACTAAACGATTATACACAAGTTTCTCCACATTTTCTTAAACGGGAGTTTTTTTTTCTTTTAATACATGAATGTTACACCTTGGAATCACCAGATAGGATGAATCCATGTAAGATATTCCACAAACCAAAGACTTGGTTTAACCAATATGCATTAGGCTTAATAACACCCCACATAGCATCATTTCTTCTGCTTGTACATACTCAATCTGTCTTTCATGTCTGCTTTTGCTTATTAGAAGCCAGGAAAAACAAACGCATGATGAAGGTCCCTAAGGGAACGTCGGACTACCAGGCAACGTGGATCATTGATGAAAATGAGGAGGAGAATGATGACGTAGATGAAGAAAGCAGTGATGATGACGATGATGATGATGACATTATGGATGAAACCATGGACGGAGAGGATGAGAAGAACATTTCTCAGGTACACTTCTCGTCATGTCTGAAAGGTTGAGCCTGATGCCATTTTAGTTTGTCCAGCTGCGTGTTGTCATAGCAACAGTGCAGCTTGTTATATAATTATCTGGTGACAGTTATCTGTGCAGAAGTGGTGAAGCGCCAGTGGTTCCGGTGCTGAAGCATGCATACGTGACCCACGGTCAGTGCACCTTGCTACTGAGAAACACTGTTTGTTTTCGCAGTGTCTCTCTCTGGCCTGTAGTGCCAGGCTGCTCACCTCACTGCAACAATAGTGTTTGGAGCTTGAGTCCCCAGAGAAGCCTCCTGTCTTCCTGTCTTATGAACAGAACTTCCTGTCTGGACGAAGGGAAGGGTTGACCATTTATTTATTTCCAGCTCTGGTTAAAAAGAATTTGGGGAAACTCTCCTTATGCAACGGGTTCACTATGATCTGTAATTGTTATTAGCATGCATTTGATGTCGAAGTTAGCACACAGGAATACATATTTCTGAGAGGATAACAATAGGTGAAGGGGTACTTCAAATGATAATGATTATTATTGTGGCGAGGATGTCAGAGAGGTTGTGAATCAACCCCACGCAGAGTGCTTTCCGCTAATGTGTCTGGCCTCTCCTGAAAGTTGCCACTTGTGTGACGACTGAAGCAGGTCTTCTTTGATGATTCATTTCCTTGTACAAATGTATTGCATGTGGAAGGTGAATTTCTTGATGTTAGGATGAGAGAGGATGTCCTGTCCTGTCCTCTCTCTACATCCTTTGCAAGGTATTATGTTTAAATGGATGCAAAGCAAGCGCTTTCATATACTGAAGGGGATCCTTGTCACATTCATAGATAGCAAATTATATCAACTGTAAAGGCTCTCTCAAAGCAATGTTTGTTTATCACTACTCTCAATGTGTTGGTTATATGTTGTAATGATTTGCTAAGATTGTCCTAACTGCACCTATGATCATAATGCAAATGTTTTTAAAATGTTATGCTGCCAATTTGTAAAGTGGTATAGAATATCCTTCCAAAAGCGTGGAAAGCAATTGCTAGCAAGGGAACAATGTTGACTTTGTTGTTAGAATTACTCAATATGATGGAATTTCTTTTTATAATTACATAAAAAACATGCAAACATGATTGGCACACATATTTAATATAATCTTGAATATTGTATTAGTAAAAATTAGGAGTAGTGGGAAATTTGTGCAAAATACGGAGAAAGAAGGTAAAATGAATGCTGACTTAGTCACACATAATAAAACACTCATCATCCAGGTATATACACAAATTTCACACCTCTTTTGGCAAAGTTTCTGAGAATGATGACTTATTATTCCTTATGTCTGTCAAATCCTCCCTGCTTAGGAGCCTGGTTCATGCTGTGCTTCAGAAGAGGAAGAAGAAGAGGAAGAAGTGTGCTCCATCGAGAGAAGGGGAGCCGATCAGCGGTATGACGAGCACATTGATGAAGCAGCTGAAGAAGAAGGCCTTAAACGTTACAGAGAGGCCCGATCCCATGACATGTTTCCTGATGAGGTGGACACGCCCCTCGACACGCCTGCTAGAATCAGGTCAGTGATTCTGTTTTTTAGTATGTATGTGTGTAGTCATTCCTACTGGTTGCTTATTTTTGTAGTTCTACAAGTACTTATCATGGATGACCAGTTGCTTGTCACATCCAATTTCTTTTTACCTCAGGTTCCAGCGCTATAGGGGCCTTAAAAGTTTTCGTTCCTCACCCTGGGACCCCATGGAAAATTTGCCTCTTGACTATGCTCGCATCTTCCAGTTCCAGAGCTTCGAGCGCACTCGGCGCCGCATCCTGGCTGAGGCTGCAGCCGAGGAGGACGGAGCCATGGTAAATGACCAGTAACTAACTTCTTCATCAGGAGATGCTCATGTCTCATTTATTTTTGAGTTTGAGCTTCTCTTGACAGATCTGCCTCTGTTATTTCAGGATGGCTGGTATGTCACGCTGCACATTATTGATGTTCCATTCTCTGTAATGGAGAGCGTCCGGTCTGGCAAACCTCTGGTGTTGGTGTCTCTTTTGCCTCACGAGCAGAAGGTATTGCCATCCAAAAGCCTTCAATTTAGATACAGCTACACAGACTGCATGGTGTTGTTATTGCAGACTTTGCTGGGCTCATTTTTCTTCTTTGAACAGATGTCTGTGATGCACGTCTTAGTGCGAAGACATCCCAGCAACACTGAGCCAATCAAATCTAAAGAGGAGCTTGTGTTCCACTGCGGATTTCGGAGATTCCGGGCCTCTCCCATTTTCTCCCAGCACACCTCAGGTAGAAGATCTACTGATCAAGCAGTTGTACCTCTGAGCACATCCCTGTTTCAGCTATTATCTTAAAACCAAACTAATTTATAAAATCACTTATAAACTTAACAGAAGACCCAAGAGCTCTATGATTAAGTTGTATTCTCTCATCATCTCTCAGCTGACAAGCACAAGATGGAGCGCTTCCTCAAACCAGACACCCCCATTGTAGTATCAGTGTACGCTCCCATCACCTTCCCCCCAGCAGGAGTGCTCCTTTACAAGCAAAGGAATGATGGTGAGATGACATGCTTTGAAACGGATACTATTAGTGAACTGTTTGCCCTCAGTTTAAACTTTGTACTGTCTGCCCTGTTGGCCCTTTTTTAATTTAATTATCCTCTTAAGCAAGTTGAGCATTGCCATTTGAGCTTGTTATCTGACTTTGTTTTTGTAGGCGTGCAGGACTTGGTGGCTACAGGCAGTCTACTCAGTTGTGACCCTCGGCGCGTTGTGCTGAAGAGGATCGTACTAAGTGGACACCCCTTCAAAATTAATAGACGCTCTGCAGTTGTTCGCTATATGTTCTTTAACAGGGGTAAGAGCACATCTTGTCTATGTGTCAGTAATGTGAGATGTCTATGTCAGGTTAATGTAACTTTTGTTTCTGCAACAGATGACATCACATGGTTCAAACCGGTGGAGCTGCGGACGAAATGGGGTCGGAGAGGACACATCAAGGAGGCTTTAGGTGGGGAAAATGTGTCTCCATATCTGCACCTTCTTTCAGTATTATATGTTGTCTTCAATACCTTATTTCATCCCTTCAGGAACACATGGGCACATGAAGTGTGTATTTGATAATCAGCTGCGCTCTCAGGACACTGTCCTGATGAATCTGTACAAAAGGGTGTATCCTCGCTGGACCTATGACCCATACGTGCCCTCACAGTTACCTTGGTTCAAGAAAGAGGTCACAGTGGACATGGATGACCTGGAGATGAAATAGTGAAAGAGCTGTTCAAGAAAAACATATTACATCAATGTGACTGCATGACACTTTTCAAAAGTATTTAATAAAACAAGTTCAATGCAAATGTTCACCACATCTCATTTTGTTTCAGAGCCTTTAAGTTTGCTTTTACCACTAGATGGCAGTCATGATTAAATATTAACATCCTCTGAAAAAAGGAAAAGGGATCTACTGCTGAATAAATAGCAGTTTGTGTTTAGTGCTTAATGATTAAACTGAACTGAGATCTGTTTCCACAACAACGTTTAGTAATGCGAACATTTAGTCATGTATGAAGCACATTACCGTGCCAACTCTTTGAAGTTATGCATATGTGGCCAAGTGCCTGCAGCCACATTAAAATCTGAAAACAAGGACAAAATAATTATACAGATGATGTGATATTTGAGGAACTGTAATCATGGAAAGAAAACTCCCAAGTTGGGCTTTAAGCAAAAAAAAAAAAAAAAAAAAAATCTGGCCTGCAATTTCTCAATGAATGAGTTACTTTTAAAATTTGGACAAATAATGGCTGCAAAGTTGATCTTTTATCAGAAGCCTTCCCCTAGTCTACTTTAATAATAATAAAAAACGATATGAAGTCATAAATCACCCACATTCAGAAAGGCATCAGCAGAAAATACAGCCCTAGTGTATTTCCACTGTTGCAACATGTTTGGTAGTGCCAACAATACATCATTATCCAAATCAGAAAGCAAGTAAAACTTAAAAGTATGATTATTTTGCAAGCAGCTATTTCTACACACCATAACCCTCAACCAAGTGGAGTGCCTAGTATTACATAAATAGACCTATTTTGTTAAAAGCTCCATTAAATGAAAATTTTAAAAGCTAACATCTGAAAATCTGAGTGCTGATGATCATTCACCTCCTACCAGCAAACCTACACACACACACACACACACACACACACACACAGACTGGTCTTCCTCCATGGTGGTCTTGCCCTGACCTATAGCCTTCTCAAATCCATTCAGCACACACATAGGTCATGACCTCTATGTTGTTTTGAAACATAAAATGACATGCTCCACAGGTTTACATCCCTTTATGCCCAAAATTTTACTTGCTTAAGAAAATGCTGATTTATGACTTGCAATATTTATCATAAAAACAGCCCTGGATGCCTGCAACAATATGATTCATCACCAAATCTGAGCTGGGATTGCACCAACATGTCTGGGAAACCAGAAGGTGAAGACTTTGGAATAGAGAGGAGCTGAAGTTTATAATGTGCTTTTTTTATTTTATTTGATAAAAAGGGGAAAAGAGATAAAAGAATTGAGAAAGAGGAATGTCTCAATTGTCAAGGAGGGCAAGCTGGGAGCTTTGGACAGTTTTGTGGCAAGATTCAATTTATTAACTTTTTATTTAATTGTTTTTTTAAAAAATACTATTGCAAAAACAGCATATTTGTGTTGAACATGAATGTAGTATGCTTTGCTGGTCGCTATAGGCTACCCCCGCACAGTTTCAGTGCGCCTGTGGATACTTTGGATAAACTTTTACAAAAAATGAACTGAATTTAGATGTGCACTCTACATTTTTTTCTTGACACTATCAATTTGAAACAGATAAACATTTAGATGCTTGGGGACCAACAGCTACGTGGTAAGAATGACTCCAGCCCATAAGTGAAGTGTGTGTTTGGCACACGCTATCGTCAGAGGACGTGAATGCTGGTGACTTAGTGCTGTTTGGCTCAGGAATGTGTTGTGGTTCCCAGTTCACTGCCACCACACTTAGTTGGCTTTCCCTGAAGATATAATGGGTGAGAGATTTTTCCGTTGGTTGTGGGTAAAGAAACGGAAGGAGAAAAAGGGGAGCAGGGAGTGAGTGAGAGATAAGGGAAGAGCAAGTTGATGCTCTGCAGAAGTAGAGGCAGGAAGCAGTAAAAAGGAATGTAAAAACACAAAAAAGGGGGATGCATAAGATTTGGAAATTAAAATAAAGTACTGGTGTGTGAGAGAGCGAGATGGAAAGAATGGAATGGAGGAGTGTGAGAGTCTGAGGCAGTGTGGGCGAGGGAGAAGGAGAGTGAGAATGGCTGGCGTTTATGGATTGCAGATGTGGCGCATTGGGGTTTTGGCAGGAGCCGTATGTGCCTGAAACCTGCACCGGCTGGGTGGCACCGGGGTGAGAGGGAGGTCAATGCACCGCAGCACACAGCCCATAAAACAGTGAGTAGTGGGGAACAGGAGAGAGGGACTGGGCCTAAAATACACACTAACCCCGAATTGAAGGGCAGAAGGTTCGAGCAGATTACACTTTTGGTTCAATCACACACAAGCAGACCCGAACTTCCTGCATGTTGAG
This sequence comes from Pseudomugil tenellus, assembly GCA_037177515.1. Taxonomy (NCBI): domain Eukaryota; kingdom Metazoa; phylum Chordata; class Actinopteri; order Atheriniformes; family Pseudomugilidae; genus Pseudomugil; species Pseudomugil tenellus. Next base: position 11,978,091 of record JBAMHX010000010.1, on the reverse strand, counting down.
TCTGGCTGCCAGGAAAGCCATAGGTTAATGGATAAGGCTTAGTGAGAAGCTGATAAGCTTATCTCAAATTAAAAGGATGAGTCTTACGCAGACTCGCACCCAGACTGTGACAAATCACTACATCTTCACTATTACACAGAAACTTTCCACTCATGCTTATTAATACTGGATTTTTTACAAGTTGTTTATGACAAGATTACTTCAATGAAACAAGTGTTTATCCAGTTGCTTGTCGTTTCTTTTTCTACCCTCAACAGATGGGGGAGCTGATCACAGAAAAATGCACACTACTTTATTTCCCAAACCCATTTGTTTACAGTGTTCTAAGTACGAATACAAATAATGCAGAAATTTGCTATGTGTATTAGGATGTTGACAGAGTAGAGAGTGTCACTCGCTCGGTCTGTGCAGAAAGGGATTTGCTTGCTTGTTTATTTCTACAGACAGGAAGCAAAGTAAAGGAAAATCCTGAACCCTTGACCCCATGCTGGTAATATTTGGGTCCATGTGCCCCTTACGAGGGAAACAAGAATGCATATATACAGATCCCCTGCCTTTTGTTTCCTTCAGAATAAAAATGCTTGAGGAGTGACTGAGTGAGAAGAGTAGTGTGGAAACTATGTGAAGCTGATTTCCTCCCACAGCTGCTTACACTTCCTTCTTAACAACATCAACTGTAGGGACAACTTTTATGAAGGATTGTATTTGCACCCACCAACAGAATTAAAGAAAAATTGCTAAATCAGTGTCAGTGTTTTTTTTAAAGTGTTATCTGACAAACTTTAGCCAGACATTATTTTCCTTTGTAACCCACCAATGTCTATTATCTCATCATGTTCAGAAAGAACATAAACTCTGAATGAATGAATGAATGAAAAAGGAAACATACTTTATTTAGTAATGTGTTCAGTGATAAATGTTGTTTCGAGATGTTGGGAAAACTTTTCTACCTCCTTGTGACAGAAACGATAGAAAAGAGTTTAAATTTCTTAGTAGGAAGCTTCTATCCTTGATATAATCAATGTTGAACCCAGGCTCTATAAGCTGCATAAAATATGTCAAACTACTTTGGCTCATTTCCTGTAAACCCTTGAGGGTCTGACACTTGCATGCCACTCCTCAAAATGCAAATCTGTAAAAAATTTAATATCAGAAGGATACATGTTTATGTGAAAATAAGCCTCCTGCTAATCTATCAATGTCAGCCATTCACTTTGTTGAATAGATCGATCGAAATGTTGTAAGTCAGAATTGCTTCACACGCATGTATGTAATGCAAACAGAGTGAAGATTCTTCGTCAATCCAAACGTAACTGGGCATAAAATCTCTCACCTTGCTTTCACATAGAAACCCCCAGCAGCTATCATGCTAGCACAGCACACAGAGCAAGAATGAAAACCACAGACAAGCTAATCTTCACAAATAATCTTCACAAAGAGAAATGTAAGAATACTGTACACACGTTTGTAGGCTCTTATATAAGTAGTGGATGACCCCGTACCAGGAATGCAATTGTTCTGTTTTAGACAGACTAGTTTGTAATGGCTTTTGAATGATTCTTTATGCCAGAGGGTGCTCCCTATAGTGAGATACCAAGAAAGGTTTGAAAGAGAACAGCCCAATGTCCCGTATAAATAGGTTGATAACTTCTCATAGTGCAGACTCAGTAGTGAGAAGGTCTGAGCACCTTTTTTGTTATTAAACATCCTATATGATAGTTAATGAACTTGTATTTATATAACATGTTTTGAGTCATGTTTACCATTAAAACTTCTCACTCAAACCTCTTGTTATTATTAATATTAACTGTAAAAAAATAATATAAAGCTTTTGTGAGAGCAGCTTGAAAAACAGCATGTGTATCTAGCAGTTGGCTAAAGAGAAGAGACGCAGCATGGAGCAATACTATGGAAAGCTAAAGGACTGTGAAATATTACACAACAAAGTACACAGCTTTCTGAACAAAATGCATCGTAAAATCGGATTATTTTTACAAATCTCTTTACAGACAGCTACAGAACTAGAGGATCTTTTGAAACCCCATTTCTGACTGTCTGTTTTAGAAAAGAATAAAAATAGTTTATTTCTTAACTGCTGAGAAGAACCATTGTTTGATTTAATGATTTATTATCTATTCATGAATTATCAATCATTTATGTTAGTTTAGCTATTTTTAAAGTTTAAAAAGTGAACACAAAAGAGAATAAAAAACTATTATTTTACATCCACACAATCTACACACTACACTGGGAGTTTAATGCATTGCTTGTCATATTGACAACATATAGTTGTTCTCTGATGGTATGCAGCAAAATAAGGATTTAATAAAATTTCTGATACCAAATGGCAGCAATATCACCAAGTACAATAATCAAACCTTGACTGAGCTTGAATAGTATTTTTGGAAATATGTGTGTTAATTTCAAAAGCATCTGAATAACACCGTGTATCCCACTCTTTATGTAGGTTCTGCCTGACAGGACTTGCATATTAGGTCAGCTCTGTTTTTCTCCTTCTTTTGTGATATCCTTCTTCCTCTCAGTTGTTCCCCTTTTCTCCCTCTTAGCCTGGTTCTGACTCCCTGGTTCCTGGGGCCTGGCCAAGGCCTTAGTCCCTAGAGAGATGGAGTAGGGGGGGGGGGCAACCAGGGGGTTCACAGACCAAAACCACAGCTGCATCAGCCTCTCCTCTCCTCTCCTCTCCTCTCCTCTCCTCTCCTCTCCTCTCCTCTCCTCTCCTCTCCTCTCCTCTC
>JBAMHX010000010.1:11948356-11975177 GCA_037177515.1 Pseudomugil tenellus | reverse complement strand
CCCCCCCCCCCCCCCCCCCCCCCCCCCCCCCCCCCCCCCCCCCCCCCCCCCCCCCCCCCCCCCCCCCCCCCCCGACAGACTTAAAGCCTGGTGAGCAGATTGGGCCTGCCAGCAACTAAGAGGAAGATGATCTGCAAGTTTTTAACATCACAGGATGTCACCAAGATATTTCAAAATAGCTCCAACTGTGCTTTTAATCATAGAAAATCCGTTGGATTAAGATTTCCAAGAGATTTATGGAGATAATCAACAAACAGCACCTGCATAGAAACATGTCACAGGGTCACCAGGCCAACAGTCCATGACCGGACATGTTAACAAATTACATCAAGTTTCCTTTCAAGTATAGCTGTCTATCTACTTTCCCTCTTCTGATTATCCAGGTGGGAGTGAAATCAGGGGGTTGGAAGGGGGATCCAACCTGCTCTGCTTTCACCCCCTAACAGGCCTCCAGGAGTGCTTTTCTACTGACATCACTTCACAGAGACCTGGCAAGCCAATCTCTCTGCTGCTCTGTCATTCCCTTCTCCCTGCTTCCTGCCCTGGTGATGTCACACACCATATGGTTTTCAGCAGTATCAAGCCGGAAAAGTGTTTTAGTCAGCGGAGAGGAGAGGGAGAGAAAAGGAGAGGGCTGGATCAGGGTGTACATAGGACATGAAAAACAAAAGGTTTGCTCTTCCCATTGTGTGTTCTCTGAGTTGAAGGTACAGGGGGGAGGGATGACGGGCGGAGGAGGAGGTGAGGAGAGGGGGAATCGATGCATTGTGTGAGACTAATGAGGAGAGACCAGGGAGCAGAGACCATGCATCGGACAGCCATGTGTTACACAGATGCCCATTGGATTAGCCAACACACATACACACTGACATGGTGAAGCAGAGCTGTAATTTAGTCATAGACACCTGGCAAGCAAGACTTCCTCTGTTTCAGTATCAATAAATATTCTCTTATTTCATCCCTGCACAGGTGTTTGAGTTGCAGTCAGTACCTAATATGGTTTGGGAAAACATAGATATGTGCAATGCTTTTTTGTACACAAGTTTAACATTTCATTCTGTTTTGGTTTAACTTTGGTTCTTTAAATTAGAAGGACGCTTATGAAATGTAAGCAAAAGTTTCCAAAAGGAAGTCCTGCAAAGTGTTTGCAAGCTGACAGTAAAATTGACAGTTACTTGGTTGATCAAAGAGAGCATGTAGGAACAGCTGACAGTAAAAGAGAAAAGAAGGAAAAGAAAAACAGAGCAGCATCTTCTTTTTAGTAAGGTCAGGCTACAATGCACCAGAACAACCTCAGTGATGACTAAAACTGCATGGACAGGTGGAACATTGCTTCCAAAAAATATATATTAATGAGCTATTTTTAAAATGCTGTGTTGTTATACTGGTTCAAAAAGCCAAAGAATGTGGTTTTCATCATTTAAATTCTAATTGAATAATTCAACTACCCCTAATACTCCACTGGTTGAGGACTGGCATCTAGAAATCTGTAATTCTGTCAATTTGCCATCTGTCCTCCAGCCAAAAGGACCAAATCTCATAATAGTGTCAATCGTGTCAAATCATGCCTTTTCACCATCTTTTAACACCACTACCATTAATAATGTTTAGATTGGTTGAAATATAAATAAGTAATAATATCAATAAACAAACATCTGTTAATAACTACTACATCATAATGCATGTAGCACATTCTTGCATATTTGGATGAATGCACCCATAACACATTTTCTTGTGACAATGAGCAGCAACAGGAGCATGAAGACAAAGTCCATATCTGGAGAATTTGCTTTTACTTGATTCCAAAGTGAAGAAAATAGAAACTTGAACTATAACTTGTTGACAGTCGGATAAACCCCATCAGCTCTGCACATTTCTCTGGTTGGACCTCCAGCGTAGACATCAATGCACGGTGTGAGAATGTTTGCTCAGCTTCTACAGTCAGACGCACCATCACCTAAACATTTAGAGCTCAGATCCTGGTAATGAAAATGTTAATTCCACTTTAATGTGATAGAACTAAACCAAGCAAAAATAAAAACAACTCTATTGTGAGTATAAGCACACATAGCATTCCAGTATTTCCAAGCAACACACCTAAGTCCAATTCAAAGAAGGACTCAGATACGTATAAGCAAGCTGTAGCTCCATATTTAATGTATATGAAATGAATCTTTTTTGTAAAAATGTTTTTGGAAAGGTCAATATTATCCAAAAGTACTAGCATTTATCTTTTCTTTTAGCAATATTTGCAAAAATTAATTTTTATTATATCTACAATGTAAATTTGAATGGCTTTCTGTTCTTATGAATAAAAGAGGAATACATGCAATGATTGTTTATAAATCAAAGATTATTTTCAATTTTATATTGTTAAGTTAAATATTTTTTTTAAAATCTGGCATTAATCATGGCATTATAATTGTTCTTTACCACCAGATGGGCAAAACTAGAATAGCGACCAAATGCACATAACAACTCTGCTCATTCAAATGACATGCCTTGCACGCCTATGCACTAAAGCTGTCGCAAAGCTGCTCATTACAATGAATTAAGAGAGGTCTGTGTGTAAATGTTGAGCCTACCATTCAATTTTTGGTGGTGAAGGGAATCTGAAGCTGGAGGGGTGTGTGTCTGGTATGGTGGGGCGGTCACAGCAATCATCTGGAGATATGTGTGGCCTTGTCCCCCTGGAAAAAGAGAAAGTAACAAGGCATGATTGACGAGAGTGCAAGAAGGAAGAGTGAGCAAAAGGCCTGATGAGAAGTGTTGAAGGTCTGTTTCAAGGTGATAAAATCACTTTTTGTCTCTCCACTCTGTCGTCCAGTCCTGCTGTCCAGCAGAAACGGGGCATTCATATGTCGGTTGCATATGTTTGAGCCTTTGAGACGTGGTGACCCTCCTGCCGGTCTGATCACAGATGCTTTAAAAAGCTGGCCGAAGCCATTCAGAGTACTAAACCCTTCATTGTGTTTCCATATTCACCAAGCTTCACCAAGATATATACAACATGTAAAACCTGTAATCCTCACACTTGGAGAGATGCTGGGAAAGGTGTGAGATTTAGAGAGTGACAGCAGACTGTTAAGGGATTTAGCTGCTCAGCCGGGTCTATCTCCAGCTTTGGCTCCAGCGTGAGCAGCAGTCTTTAGGAAAGCAGACTTGGACAGGCGGCAAAATGGGCTCCCCGGGCCGTGTTCAGGGTTCCGCTCTCTAGCAGCTTTAATTGAATAAATGCTTACAATCAGCAGTTTTGGAGGCTTTTTTGGTTCATCAGAAGTTCAGAAGTGCAGGTTTGCTGTGCACCAGATTATGGTACAATAAATTGTGTTTTGACAGGCTGAAATTTAATGTCCAGCACAAGCCTCAGGAGGCTGATTGATTAGCGAGATAAAGCACGTCTGGGAAGACAATGGCTTTACCCAGAGACACGCAAAACAACACAAATGAGGTAATATGTCTATAGTATTACATTTTGTAAAATAAATATTGTTTTTGGGGCATTTTCTGCCGTTATTGGACAGTCAGGGATGAGGAGGCAGACAGGAAATGGAGTGAGGAAGGGGGGTAGACATGCTACACAGCCCTCCAGCTGGAATTGAAATGGAGAGTCTGTGGATGACTCTTTAATTATCCAAGATACAAGGAGCATGCATTGTTAATCATATCAGAACCATTTTATTTGCCTTTAATCATATTTTTTCCTGGTTGTGGCTGGCAGTTTTATTTATGATGCTTTGGTCTTCTGACCAAAACTGCAATAGGAGAAAAATATATTATGGAATTACTTGTCTTAAGAGATTTGAATATGTCATGAACTCATTACAAATGACCTAATAATGTGATGTTACCATCAGATCCCAGCAAAATGCTCATTAGAGCAGAACATTTATATGCACATCTAAAGCTTTCATATCCACAATCTTTCAATCTTTTAAGCAGTCACGTAAATTCAGAACCAATAACTGATAAATAAAGACAGGCAGTTAAAGGAGCATTAGCTACTACAATTTATGTGTCTAAATGAAAACAAGAAGAAAGTTACCTATAAAAAAGACCTGACAAGCAGTATAACAGGCTACATCGTTATGCATTTCCGCTTGTACAAACTATTTTGGACCATGAATTGAAAGGCTCACATCCTTGATAGAAGATATCTAATCTCCTATGCAACATTGCTACCTCTGTCTGCAAGGTTATCATCAGTTCATCAAGGGAACATGGAAGCGAGAGACAATACCTTCCTCAACTTCTCCAGGCTCTTTGGGTGGATCAAATCATTTCAATGAAGCACCAGCACCTTGAACTCGCGTAATTTGAAAAGGAAGAGATCCTGCATGTTTTATGAGATTATCAGCTGCTCTTGCGATCAAAATAAACATGAATAGGTTTTAGAGCGATGGAGCGTTTCTTTGGATCGCATCCACTGTCTGTCTCACAAAGTGATGATCAGATAATTAGTTCCATCGACTTCAATCTGAAACATTTTAATCACCTTTGGATGTCTGTGAGCATATGAGGCCTCGCTGTCGCGACCCAGATGTGGAAGATTAAATATAAGTTAGAGTTAATGTTTACAGAAAGATGATGAGTTGTGTTAACCACAATGTTCAGGAGAAACTGAAGGTGATCAGCGACAGGATGAATTTTTGTTTTCTCATTCTATCAGTGACAACAGTATCAATTATCTAACTACAAGTGGTGATTTTAAATAGCAAAGGCTACATTTTTATTCAAAAGGCATCTTTTATTCATTACAGAAGTGCAGCTGATTTATACATGTTCCCTCTCACACTCTATTTTCACTCCACATTTATTTGACAGTATTAGTTACTGCTCATGTTAAGGGTTTACAAAGCAAACTCATAACTCTGCAGTATATAAATCATCTGAAATTACCTCTAACCCAACCAATTACAGCATGAAAGAACAATTTAGACAGTTGAATATGTAAAAAAAATGACTGAATGTCAAATCTGTTCTTAATCTCAGGGCTTTAAGGGACTTTCAGCTACTCTTACTGGGATGGATTTACTTCTAATTATGTCCTCAACTGGTGACTATTTTAATATGACTGAAGTAGAGTATAAACAGTTAATGAGCTTGAACTACTTCTCTGTATTTACAAAATGTTATCCCCATTTTGGAAAAAAATAAACTTTTTAAAATTAATTGGGCACTAACGTCCCTGATTTAGTTTTAAGGGTGTTCATTTTTCACATGGTACAATAAAATAAGATCAATAACTTTTTTTTTTAATACCCTCATAACATGGCCCAGCGCGCGTCCTTTTGCAGGTCTGTGGGACTCACCTCTAGGTGTCGCTGTGCGCGCAGGATCTCAGCCGGCGGCGTGTTGTGGTCCGACCGGACCCCAACACAGCCCGAAGTGTCAGATAGTCTTGTTAACACGTGAGAAGTTTTGAGCGTGGAAGAGGCTGAAAGAAGGGAAACCGGGAGAGGGAGTACAGCAAAATTAGGCGGAAGAGAAGCGCTGAGAGTGAGGGAAGCGCGGAGATCTCGAGGAGGGGAATGCCGAAAAGGAGAGGAGACGGACGGCCATAGCACCAGACATGAGTCCGAGGTAAGAGAGAAGAAATACGGCAGGGATGGCATCCACAGACACGCTGTGTCAGGATGAGTGCTTTTAAAGGCATTTATTTATTTATGTTATCTTTTATTGATGTAAAGTAGGCTTATAATGAGTTTTCTTCCCAACTTCACTTTAAAGTTGTTTTGATCCATGAATGTTCGAACTGACAAACTACTATAACGTGATCATTGTCTGTCTTATTCTTTCATCTTTTCTCTTGTTTTTTTTAAAAATCCTGCTCACATACACACAAACCATACCCAAAATTAGGCGTTTAGTAAAATAAGTCAATACAAGAAATGAGTTTATAACCTTTTTAAAACAATCTTCAAGATTTTGATTGATTTGCCTTTTTTCTGTAGGAGTATACCTCTCTCCATTTTCATGCACAATTCAAGAATATTGTGACTCATATTTATTAAAATGGAGCCAGAAAATACCTAAAAGTTTCCAATGTTCAGTCTGCAGGATGAGGATGGGTGGATTTTACGGAGCAGCAGGTGTTCTGCCACTTTAAAGGGCCTTTACATGTTTAATGAAGCATCATTTCAGTCCTCCTAATTGATCATTCAAGGCTAATTTCCAAACTCCTACATGGAGGTCTGAGAATGAGGGGCAAGCTTTCGTTTTTAAAGGTTTATTTATTTAACATACACGTTTTTGGATGCGTAGAAACCCTTTCACATACGCTCACAAGCATAAAAACCTTATTTTGATTTGATGTAATTGTGAGTTTAAAGACTAAATTGAATTAAACTCGGAGTAGGCCTACTTTCAGAGCAGCAGTGATTTCAGCAGCTTAAAGCTTCTGACATGAAACCTCGACACTGATCCTCAATGCAAATCATTTCACAACTTTTGAAGTTTATATGATGTATCAGGTCAGAAACGTGTAACATTCACGTACACGCAAACTGCTGCCTGTCTCTTTAAGACGATGTGTTGAGAAGTTCACGTCGGGGTCACTTGAAGTTCCTGCCCTCGATTTTACCTTTTAGTTTTATTATAGACTGACATCACACGGGGCGCTAAAACACTTAGGCGCATAGAGGCTCCATTATCATCTCGGTGCGCGTTATTGCTCCGACTCAAAAATAGCTAAGGAAATTACGAGAGAAGGAGAAAAAAAGGAGAAAATGATGCTGGTCTAAGCACGTATTTTTAATTTTTTTAAGGGATGAGAAAGAGGGGAGAGAAGGGGCGGTGAGAGAGAGAGGGGGAGGAAAGTGGGTGGGAGGACGGACCCAAGGAGCGAGAAGAAATTCATATCAATTAATAATCATAAAAAAAGAGCTGGCAGACGCGCTCGGAAAACTGGCATGGTTTTTTGGAGGCTGGCAGTTAAGCGCTGAAACATCAGATATGACTCCTAGAGACTGCTGAGATGATCATTAAGGGAGACTTAGATCGGATGGCAGAAGACATCGGGCATGCAGGTAAGAGTGAGCCACCCAAACAAGAATAAGGCACGAGAACGGATTTATTCTTATAATCACAGAAGTGCAGAGGGTCCACACATAGATACGGTTTTTATTTTTATATTACATTATTATTTTATTTAGTAATAATGACAATGTGGACGAATGTGCACGTTATTAAATAAGCAAGTAATTCGAGAAAACTTAAACATTGCTTGTTCCTTTTATTAGACTTTAATAAGCTCTTATTTTTTATACTTTAATCTATTAAATTGTGATTTTTTCACGATTCGACAGACGAAACTACGGTTTTATATGCTTCTAAAATAAGTAAAATCCTTGTTAATATTTAGAGCATTGCGTTTTTTATTTATTTTTTAAAAAAAATGTTCCATCTAGAAGTTTTATTTATTTTATTAAACCGGTTGTCTTTGTAAAGATCAGCTCCAATTAAATAAAGCTAAAGCAATAATCATTACGTTTATATTGACATGGGCCTGTTATTCTAATAATGTCAATACTGGCTTCAGGAGAAGGAAGACGCAATGAAACATGTAACAATATTTAGAGAAACTGTTTTTCTTTGTAGCAAGCTGAGATTTTCTAAAGCAGCTCGCAACAGACGCTTCTCGGTGTTGCTGACAGGTCTGAAACAGAAAAGAGTTGCTCTAAGAAACAGCTGTCTGCTCTGTCTCAGGGCGCACCGAGCTGAAAACAACTTTTTTAGAGGTGATCTGAAGCTTTTTCCCCCTTCTTTTCTTTATTTTGTGTCAGAGATAGCGTATAGGTAAAGGATGAAGCGCAGCACTTAACTCGTGATTCGGTTTACTGCACAATATGTGAGGCGCACAGCAGATCTGAAGCTGAGAGGACGGGTCCTCCCGGCGACACACTTCTCTGTTTTACAGACCCGAACTGAATCTTTCACACATCAGACACGAGCTTTAGAACGCGACTGAACTTCTGCATATGTTAAGATGAAAGCGAATAATCTTTAAAGCAAGTAACTTTTGATATTAAAAATATAAATTAACGCTCATTGGTTCTTAAGGGATTAAACGAAGAAATGCTGTAAACCTGCTCAATAGACCTATTAAATTATTAGTTAAGAATACACATCCCAAATTGCTACTTTAATCTAACTATTGATTGTATCTCACTTTAATGTGATCTTCCTCCCAAAACAAGCATTCCTAACTTTAAATGCTGTATACTTTTATCATTCTGTAATAATTTTGTGAGGATGTTTTGATATGCATATGAAGCAATCACACAGGAAACTGCCTTAATGTTTCCTAACCAGAAAGCTGAAAAGTCAGCCTCTTGAGCACAGCTTACTCTGTGCTGTTGCTCAAACTTAAATGTAAAGTTATAATGTAAAATAAACTAGTAAAATTCTGCATATTTGCATTCATGTTGTGGTGTAGCAGCACCTTGCAGATTTTATACATGGTCTGTACGGTTGGAAAATAAGCAGGGCTGTACAGAGATGGCTGCTAATTCAAATGAAAGAGAATAAAATGTCAACGCAACCGTTTAAACAGATGTTTGGAGTGGTTATTGCGACCGAGGCGTATGTAGAGGTGAAAAATTCAGTCTCTTGCTTCACCTCAGACTGCAAAATGACAAAACAGAGTAAAATATGGGCCTAAAAATATTAATGTAATGCAAAAAACTAAATGCCATAACCTTTAACTACATCACCATCACCAGAGCTTCCTCAGTATATTGACGGGTGATTAAAAGCCATGCAACTTGAAGCGGCTTCTATCAGGCGACTACACTGTATCTGCAAACTTGGAAAAAAATATTAGATTTAATTGTAAAATAAACCAACATAACAAGCTGCTGTGTGGGCTTTGAATTCCACGAATTCGCTGCAGTTCTGATTTAAGATATGCTTTATAACTAAATCTTGTTGCAATCATAGATGGCTTCCTAACAGGATGTAGTGAGCTTAGACTATCCTGCAGAACATTTGCTTTATACACATCCTACTGTGTGGTTTAACTATTTCTCTGTAAGTTACAGTAAACAGGCTTGATATGTTTTAAAAGTTAAGATATAACCCATTTGATTGTTCAAACATCGAAACAGCAACTATTTTTGTTTCATTGATGGGAACGCCACAGTCACCATGACTGTTTTTTACCACATCACATAACCACAAACAATTGTGTTGTATGCACAGCACATTTTCAGGTGTTATTGCCATCCTTCAGTGGAGGTTTTATTGTCATATTGCATGATAAACCAGCCTGAAGTTATGAATATAAATCAAAATGTGGCAGCAGTTAAGGTTTTCTTTTTGCCTTTTGATGCAACAGAAGTGGATGCTTGGTGAAGATGCAGGCGAGATTACATTGATTGTATCTGTGTCACCACGCAACATTCAGAAACCAGTGACAGAAAGCATGAGCGCTGTGGACCCAAGTTCAGCGAGCATGGAAACTTATGTTACACTTATTTTTAAACAAGTACAATCTGACAGACAATAAAATTTATACTTAAACGTGACCGCTGAGTAATCAGTTCAAGACAATAAAGGAAGAACAGAGGTGGAAAAAATTTAGGATGACACTGTGATTGACTGTCAACACATCAACGCATGCTGTACCTGTCTTCTGCTATGTTTTTGCATATTTATGATCTGACAGGGAGAAATAAATATCACACATATCCCACATGTGAATAAGAGGCCTGGTGTTTTTTTTAGCAACACAATCAAACAGATTTTTCCTTTTAAAATGTTAAAAGATGTACTTTTATCCTTATGTATTGATGAATGTTCAATGCATCATCACAAAATTCTCATCGCTGTGACTTTATATTTGTTGTGTTTGCAGAACAACGCTGAGCAAAAAAAAAGAGCAAAAGAAGTGCTTTGGAATTGTAAAAATACCGAATTTTATGTTTAATCACAAGAATCACAACATGTAGTTAACTTCTCTGAGTTTCTTAGCAGCACACATAAAATGAGAAAAAAAAATCACATTTCCTTATACCTTTCTTTGAATGAAATAAACAAAAAGCAAATGAGCTGGTGTCAGGAAGACTGATCAGACAGATGACATGATATTTATTTAGTAGCTTGTTTCCCATCAGTGACACGAAATCCTGAGGGACAGTTTGAGACATTTAGTCTTGCAAGTAAACTGTCCTCGGAGGCTGCTCCTTGAACAATACATGGGCTTTTATGTATGCAGCTGATGTAGTTTATCTCAGGCTTGATGGAACAATTAGTGCTTATATTTGCGTATGCATGTGTGTGTGCACAATTGACCACTAGAGCTTATTTCAGTGTAAAATACTGAGAACTCTAAATGCGGATTTGTTGTTTTTTGCTCAGTTTTTTTTGTTTTTTTAGATGTGTCTGTCCTCCTCAGGTTTATACTTGCTGTTTATAACATCGCTGAAACATTCATCCCTTCCTTTTGCTTATGGTGCTACACTTCTGGAATACTTTAGCAGGAAACCACCAATTACAAAATATATACCTGTGGTTCAATAACTTGAGCTCTTTCTCTCTTTTTGCTCATGGAGAGGAAGTGAATGCAAAGACTTGGATTTCTGATAATGAGAAAACCATGTCAACTGCTCACCTTTGGCAAAAGTTCACTCTTACCCAGTGGCCCTTTTATGCACTTCCCACACATCAGTTGTGCACTTTACTCATGCTCCTTCAGGGGGAAGGTTTAATGTTTTTTAAAATCTCAGTACTTAAATGATGAAGTAGGATAAACAATTAATGGTAAAAAAATGACGTTTGTGTTATTTTAAGTGTAAATGAAATTTATTTAATGCTCTGTTGATTCTCAAAAAACAATGTTTTTCTATAGAAATTTTTGTAAACTGAACTGTCTTTCCGATTTCTTCAACAGATAATAGGTTCTTAGCTTTATGTAATATCAAAAATTTACAGATTCATTTACAATATCTGGCAATGCAGTCTGAAGAAACTCAACTAGGCTTAAGTCACTTAAATTGCTGACTGCTGCATGACATTTTACAGATATCTGTTGTTGCAGGTGGCGGACTGAAGACAATGCTGGATGCCATGGAAGTTCCAAGTCATGCTAGGGATCTCCTCCTGCAGCTCAACAGCCAGCGTACCAAGGGCTTCCTGTGTGATGTTATCATTGTGGTGCAGAACGCCCTCTTCAGAGCTCACAAGAACATTCTGGCTGCCAGCAGCCTCTACTTGAAGTCTTTGGTGGTCCATGACAATCTCATCAACCTTGACCACGAGATGGTGAGTCCTGGGGTCTTCAGGGTCATTCTGGACTACATCTACACAGGCCGTCTTACCGAGGGAGACCCCTCTTCTCCCACCGAACCCAATCTAGGGGCTGTCTTGGCAGCAGCCAGCTACCTTCAGCTGCTTGATTTAGTGGCTTTATGCAAAAAGAAGCTGAGAAGAATTGGAAAGTACCCTCCCCGCCCAGGTCCTGCATTTCTGCCATACACAAAGATGGGGCCCAGTGGCATTGGTATAGGAACTGGTGGCAGGTATAGGGTTTCCACACCAGTCATTCAGTCCTGTCCACCAGGAGGAATTTTAAATACACCAAGAGCACCATCACTAGAGGAGCTGGTTCCCCATCGGCTAGCCATTCATACTGGGGAGTTGTATGCTCCAACTTCCAACCAGAGCTCTCAAGTTTTCCCATCCCTGCAAGCAGCTCTGCCAGCCCAGCTGGGACGCTCAGCCCACCCTGATAGGAACTGCTCCCCCAGCTTTGGCCTTGATCTTTCCAAGAAAAGCCCCACCTCCCAGTCTCGGCTCACACCCTCTCAAACCCATCTGGCAAACAGTCACAATGACGAGGATCGAGATGGGACACTGAGTGAACGCATTAGTCCCATGCAGGGCACAAATGGGAGATCTTTTTCATCAGAAAAAAATGAGTCTACAGACCAGGGTGGCCCCCTCAGTCCTCCACCTTTCCCACATCTCAACCAGCCTATAGGCCCCCACCTTCCTCACCTGCATCGCTCAGTATCTCAGGGGACAGACCGCTACCCATGCCCCAGCAGCCCTGATATGGTCACAGATGTTGGAGAGGCAGGCAGAGAAATAGGTAACATTTACCGCTGGGTGAAACACGAGCCAATGACATATCCAGCTGAAGATGAAGAAGAGGATGAGGAGGAAGAAGAAGGAGGTGAAAATGGAGATCAGCATAATAATCATCACAAACCGGGGGAGGAGAGTGAAGGAGTCGATGACAAGAGCGGCTCAGGCACGGAGGAGACAGGCAGTAGCGAGGGCCGCCCATCGCCTACCGGACCGATGGGGAGGTTCCACATGCCGTATGAGCCAGAGAGCTTCGGGGACAATCTGTATGTCTGCATTCCTTGTGATAAAGGCTTCCCAAGCTCAGAGCAGCTCAATGCACATGTAGAGACACACACAGAGGAGGAGCTGTACGGAAACTCCGGTGGGGAGATGGGAAACAGCAATAACAGCAGCACCAAAAACAGTGGTAACACAAATGGTTACGGAAGCCTGAACAGCAGCAGCGCTCTCAACAGTCTGTCCCACTTGGAGTCCAAGTCCAACCAGGGGATAGGGGAGATGATTCGCCCTTACCGCTGTTCCAGCTGTGACAAGTCCTACAAAGACCCCGCCACTTTGCGCCAACACGAGAAGACCCACTGGCTGACCCGGCCTTACCCCTGCAGCATTTGTGGCAAGAAGTTCACACAGCGTGGTACCATGACTCGCCACATGCGGAGCCACCTCGGTCTTAAACCATTTGCCTGCGACTCCTGTGGCATGCGCTTCACACGCCAATACCGCCTCACTGAGCATATGCGCATCCACTCTGGTGAAAAGCCCTATGAATGTCAGGTGTGTGGGGGAAAGTTCGCCCAGCAGCGCAACCTCATCAGCCACATGAAGATGCACAGCAGTGGAGGGAATGCAGGGGGCCTGACCACAGATGGGAAACTAAAGCTGGACTTTGCAGAGGGGATCTATCCCCTGAGCAAATATGCCGCAGAGCACCTGGGGCTCAAGCAAGAAAAAGCCAATGAGTTTCTTATCCAAGCACAGCAACAACTGGTGGCTGATGCCAAGGCAATGGAAAGCCTCTACCCACTGTCCAAGCTGGCGCCGGAACACCTGGGCCTGACCCATGACAAGATGGACATCTTGGGACAACCGCTTCCCCCGGCTCCACAGGCTCTCTCTGAAGCCCGCACCATTGACCGTTACTCACCCAGCTAAGACACATGACATGTATAAACGGCAATCACCAATTGGTCTGTATGCAAACAATTTGCAGTATTCTAAAGCCATTCACCTCAACTCAGTATTTCCTCTGCACCTCAGACTCAGGCCACGAGGAGATGGTCTGCTAATGCAAACCAAAACGTGCAGACTTTAAGTGCCTTCCTATGCATCTAATGTATCTAAATCCTCCTCCGTAAAGGAGCTTTGTGCTTTTACGTGACCAAGGGACACTCATGTAAAGACATGCAGTATTTATATACAGTGTGTGCAGAGAAACTTTTTTCTTTTTCTTTTTTATTCCAGCCATTGAGCCAAAGTAACAAATTGAAAGCCAAAATGACATTTTTTTATTTATTTTTATATTGTGATGAAATTCAAAGAAAAAATGTTGCAAAGAAACTTTGCAATCTGACCCTAAACCTGTGTACTATTCATCTTTGTAGAAAAAAAGCACATATGGACAATTTTCAAGGTTGTCCAGACTTGAGCAAAAGGTTTAACATATGTACAGCCAACTCATCTGGACTTTATAGTAATGAGAAAGTCTTTTCTCTCTTTTTGTGTTTTCTCCCTCATTTAATTTGAATTTTACATATTTTGGGGTACTGGATAATGCATGCATCTTGTTCTCTGGCTTCTCCCTCATCATGTGAAATGATAAAAATTGCCCCAGTATTTCTTTATTTTGCCAACATTTTTGAATAACCACGACCCCTTCATGCTTGTGGGGATAAAGGCTCATGCTGTGTAACAGTAATGGTAGCTTAATCGGCTTTACACTCTGCTTGCAACTTCCCTTCCTTTGGAGTGTGACAAACATCCTTTAGCATTCAGTTATTATTGAGATGGAGCAAGCTCGGCCCTGTGATCTCATAAATGGGCCACGATTGCACATACCCAGCTGATGACACACTAATCCCTGTTCATGACGAGTACAGCTACGACTCATGGTTCCGACGAAACATTGGGTGTTGCCACTGACATTATGACATATTTACGGTTATGGAAACAGCTGAGCAGGGGGAGACAGCAAGTGACACAGAAATATGTCATTTACTGTTAATTCCAGTGCAGTAGTGGTCAAAGGAGGCTGATCAACACCACTGTCCTCTTATCTGACCCCACCTCTTTGCTAGATTGTTGTTTAGGAGCTTTGCTACTGTTGACAGGCTAAAGCAATTTCTGTTTTCAGCTCTTTGGCGTTAAACCACTCCACAAACTGGAGGAATGCTTGCTCCACACACAGCAAGCTCCTAATCTGTCAACGATATGAAGGAGTTTGTTAGTCTTCCCTAGAAACCAGCGAGTGAACAGCACTCCCAGCTGCTGTGCAACAGTAATCCCTGTGAAATCTCACTTTCTCCTGGACAATTTGCACTGCTTGCCGGCATGATGTCCCATTTCATGCCTGCCATCTCACCCCTCTGATCCTCTTATAAACATTATATCCCAGCTGAGCAAATGTCTCGTGGCCTCGCCTCCTTTCCCTGCTGGTATCAAACGCAGAAACAGAATGGCATTTTTCTGTGTTGGCTGACCAGCAGTTCCTCCGATTAGACAACAAAAGAGCACTTAAAGGATGCAGGTTGAAGGCACATTTTTGTCTGGAAATCTTTATTCCAAAGAACTTCTTTTTTTATTTTTTATTTTCTTTTTACAATTTACTAGTCCTTAATTTAGATAAGAAATGTTTGACCACTATAGTGCCAATGCCAACCTCAGAGGGTGAATGTGAAGACTAAAGCCATAAATACACTGTGATAGACGTAGTGAATCTGAAAGACGTAACAAAAAATCAATGTGCCTGACTTGCTTTTTTTTTTTCAAATGTATCAGTAATTTAAGGGCTTCCTTTTTGTAGCATATGATCATATCAAACATGTTGTTTATTGTCACTTTCTTTTCTTTACTTTATTTGAATTTGAACTGAAAGCAGCGCACGTGAAACTGGTGCTTACCTCAGGACTGAACCCAGCATGGGGATGTTTAGCTTTTGTAAACCTTAGCGCAAAAATATTAACACACGTACATGCACACACTTCCATACACACTGTTTTTTTGTTGTTGCTAACAGGGCAGTTGTCCTGTGTTAAACCTGTGTTTTTCACCCTGTGTTTAAACATAACTTAACAGTTTTATGTTGGATAAAAAAAAAACATAATAACATTTTTGTTTTCATTAAGTGATATGCAATCAATATTGTGTTGTCCTTAGTGAGATTTAAGCCAGTCTGACCAATTCAATCATTGTAACATAAGATTCAGTTTTATTTTTTACAGTAATTGACAGAACCACAGTTTATATATGTATGACGACATTGATGCTTAATCACAATATCTAGGTGACAAGTGTTGCATTTTGAAACACATCCATGCCCACAAGACATGATGCACCATCAGCACTTGCTTAAACAAGCAAGCAGTAGTCTGAAAACTAGCCTTGTAATGTTTGGCCTATTTTATTCCAATGTTTGGGAACTCTTGACATGAGCCAGGTTAAGGTTGTAAATGCAGACAAGCACACAAGAAAACAACCTGCTTTTGTTGGTGCTTCAAGTTAGGGGACTCTGTTACTTAGCTCTGTGAGGAAAGGAAGAAAAAAAAAAAGCTTAAATGAAACACTGGTAGCATGAACTTTGTCCATAAAACAAGTACATATGTGATAAAAACGCAGCACTAGGCGGATGTGAGTCGTGGGAATTTCATCGCTCCCATTCACTAGTTCAAATGAAAACGTGTGGATTTTTTTTCCTATCCAGCTCCACTAAAATAACAAAATGTTTCCACTGTCACTTCAAATCTGTGCAAGCGGGAAGAGCAAGATAATGCTTAAACATTTCTGCGAGACGTGCACAGTTTGAATTGTGCTTAATTGCATTAATGTGTGTGACAGTAGAAGGAGGGGTTGAGTATCTATAGAAAGGGGAAGCATTTGCTTGTCTGTTTGTGTGTCACCGTGCTATTTGAGTGTATGAAGGGCTGTTAATGCATGTCCTGGGAATAGGGCTGGTGTGAAGAAGAAGCTCTGAGGAGCAGGAAGTGAACTTTTGGCTGGTGCGTTGTGCTGAGCAGGATGTGCCGTGTGTTTCTGCTCAAAAGCAGATAGAGAGACGGAGAATGGGGAGGGAGAGGAGCAGGCAGAGCACAGCAGGGTGGACACGAGGCATTGTTTCAGTATGAAAGCTTGTTCGTACTTCTAAAACTAGCTATTCTGAAAACAAGTAGACTGTATCTTCTCTTTTCCTTCCTCTCTTTGCCCTTTGGGAATAAACCTCTGCTCAGTGTCATGTTGATATGACATTGTGGGCTTTCAAGGTTGCATGATGAGCCATTCAATGATTTTGATATGGGTTATTTCTTGACATCCTATTAATGGTGAAATTTGACTATGTTTACTTAACACTGTTCAGTTTTTTTTCCCAAAATCTCTTTTTTTAATCATTGAAAGTTAAATGCAAATGAAAAAAAAAAAAAAATATTTTTTTTGCTCTATACTTGTTTCACTTATTCAAATTAGAATCTCATTTCAATTCACTTCAATTAATGTAGCCCGATGGGGTTTTACGCCACACGTCTTTGTCAATGTTATTTACATTTATGCAAAAGCAAAAACATAAAACCTCTTAGTGCCCCAAAGAAGTTTAGATGGCGATTAAGCAGCATTTAAAGCAGATTTCAGTCAAACTGATAATGAAAATGAATAGATAGAATTATAAATGAATGCGAGAGTATAAACAGTGGGACGTGGCTCTTATCCTGTCCAATACTGTTATAACAAGCATGTCAAGTCTGTAAGTTATATACCATGAACAATATAGAAGTAAAACAAGAGGCTACATGTTGACAAAAAAGTTCTAGGTTTAATGTAGAAAATCTAAAGATTTTCTTTTTTACCAGAAGCAGCAGGCAAAAGTTTCCTATATGGCTCCAACAGGCAGAGAACTCCTCTGATAAAAGCACTATTTGACTTTGCTTGTATTTTACAACCTGTGCCAGGAAGACTGAAGCACTTAGCAAGCATCACAGACACTCAAAGCAAAAGTAAATGTAATTTTTGTGGCTTTCAACAGTCACACCATTGAGTTAAACCCCTCAGCAACTTTGCCTTGTTATGAAAGTGATTATCTATGTGGCTGACCATGAGAACACAGTGCAGACAAATTACTATGGCCCAGTGTAAATATTTCTTTTTAATAGGACTTGTGTTTAAATGTAAAACATCAACTAATTATAGCAATAATCAAGTATTTTTTTAATTTCAAATACAATCTGATGAAACAAAATGTGCCTTCAGAAGGAAATTATTCTGCAATAATTTCTATGATTGTACTTGTACGTAAGGTTATCTGATGTGATCACTTTGTGCACCTGTCCATCTGTGTAATGCCTGTCCCACGGTTCAGCAGTGTAAAGTACAAGAGAGATATTTGACACTTTCTAGTCTTTATTACAAACAGCTGCTTTAGATTTAGTAGTCTGAACTGCACTTTTCTGCAAAAAATCATTGCATTGCCATTTTATTTATTAATCCCCATGAAGTCCAACAGTTGCCTCCTCTCTGCCAATCTGACTGCAGCGTTCCTCTTCTCTCTGTCAGGTGTGGAACTTGCAACACTGCCCTTTTACCCTCAAAGAGCATCTCTGTGCCTTCTCCTTTCTTACACTTAACACAAACCGCTGACCCACAGCGCCAGCTGCCTCCCTCCTCTCCCATGATCCACTTACTTCCAGCTGTTTTTATGCCGAAGAAGACAGTTGTCTAAATGTTTATGTCAAAAGCTACTTTCTTTTTCTTTAAGTCCTGATCAATTTCCAAAACGAACTTTCTGGCATGTGTTAAAAAACTGTAGATGATTGGCCAAAATGAAAAAAATGAAGAAAAAAAAGTTACATAGTTTTTGGTTTCTGTTCCTAAAGCCAAGAAAAGAGGAGATTAAAGACAGCATATTGTTGTGGAGGAAATGCAGAATAATGTGAGGGGAAATGTTCAGGGGAAAATATGCTTAGAAAGATGCCAGTAAAGTAAACATGTATGAAATTGCACAACTGAGCCGGGCCTCGGCTACACCAGCCAAGTCATGCGCTGAGATGGAGAGAATGAGTGAAGGAAAAGAGTTGGGAAGAAAAGAACCAGGAACAGAGAGAAAAATAGCTTGTGCTTGATAGTTACAACCATCTGTAAATAACAGTGAAAAACTGGTGGTGTTGTAAGTCTGTTCACATTTTTTCTCATCACCGTCTTGTGACTTTGCTGTTTAAATTCCCTTTTGCGTAAATAATCTTGTGAAGAGTTTTCTTATTTACTTCCCTTTTTCTTATTGGTGACTGTAAGAAATAATTGTCAGGTTTTTGCTTATATCAGCTTGCCCTCTAAGATGACCCGCTCTTTCCAGACCTTACAATTATTATCCAATTAGCACACAGCCTACAGTGGGCTCTTTGTGGTTGAACAGTGAAAGGGTTTCTGCCTGTCCATGTCATCCTGTATCTCTTTAGGTTGGATCTCATTTTCTGCCTCTACCTTCAGTGCATATGAAACACACTGAGTGGACTTTGGCTTGGATGATTTTGTTTACAGTGCATGCCTTGTGCTCCAAAAGTTTAAATTGAAAGACAAACAAAAGAGCAAAAGGCAAAACAAGCAGGAATTTGGAGGAGTTTATCTCTTAAACATACATCGGCAAACACACACAGCTGGATGGCAGACTGCTGCTCCAGATGAGGTCAGCTTTAATTAGGTTGCCCTGCTCTGTTTGGAGTGTCACTTCTTGTAGAAAAAGCCTTTTTTTCTTTTAAGCGATTCTGCTGACGGCTTTCACTCGACACACTGAAACCTGTGCCTAAATGTTATAGAGCCTGAAGGTCCCCTCTGGCTATGCACATGTACACATCTATTAATTGGTTTTGGAAAAAGCTGGTGTTTTGGCAGATTGCAATCTGAGATCATTTTGGAAGTGGTAATACACAACAGTGATTCAGGAGTAAGAGTGTTCATCTGTGATACAGACTGCAGCGCAAACAGTAGCTGTAAATAGATGGAACATATATGAAAATAGAAATTTACAACTGAAGTGGGATTTTTTTCTTTCTTTTGTTTTTAGTAGGCAGGATCTGGTTTCAGCTGGCATTAAAATATATATTCACAAATTATCAGAGGAATCCCATTTTTGTCTTCATTGTCTTTTTGTTTTGTGAATTTACAAATTTATATACTAAAAAAGCAATACTTTAAACCAAACAGTATTTTAAAAATAAAAGCATTGTTTAGCATTTTCCTGCATTTTGGTGCAGTTCCTTCCATTGCTTTAGTGAAATGAATGTATTTATTGCATGTCAAAGTGTTTATGGTTAATTTCTTTTTTTTTGTACATTTCAATTGTGGGTTTTTATAATAAATTCATTTAATGGTGTATTGATACAATCATGTTGATAAGGCTTTTAATTTTCTTAAAAGCCAATGTGAATAATGTCATGTTTTTTCTTTATTTGCTACTCTATCCCAAATCAACTTGGCAATAAAACAAATTGCATAATGGATTAACAAGGAACTGTGTCCCCTTATTTCATTTTTTATCTGCCATGCACATAACAAATAGTGCAAATTGAGAAATTTTCTGTTGTTTTCTGTTCAACCTTGATTCATACTGATTTTCAAAATGGATCAGAAGTACATCACTGTAACCATTTGTGCTTTTAGCATATTTATTATGTATGAAAATGATTTTTATTACAAGAAAAAAAAGGGGCAAAATGACCACAATAAATACCATTTGACTGCAATGATGGCCACAAAAATGGGTAACTTGAGTTCATTTTCCTACAATCTGTTGGCCCTCAACTCTATAATCTTCCATATGGAGACATGTGAGTGCCTCATTTAGGACAGAGAATTTCAAATGAATCTCATACATCACACACAGTCCACATGCAACAATGAACAGATCCATTACTCTGTCAGCAGGAGCGAAACTAGCCATGCAGACACACATGCAAAATACATCCTTTTCCACTGTGTAAAAATCACCTTATTATCACTAACACATAAGAAATCATAGTGCCTTCCAGATGTTTGATGGGAATCAAGCAACTTGCCACAAATTAAGTCTTGATGTTAAACAAATTAGCATTTCTCCTCTCAGGTGCTGTAAATCATCAACATTCATGAACTGGAGAGGCTTCCCGAGAGATCCCATTCACCAGGTGTAATGACACATCATCTGCTCTGTGCTATTATGTGAAAAAAAAGGAACAGTATGACATTCATCACATGTCTCATTTAATTTGACCTAAAACTAGAGTGCAGGCACCTGCTTCTCCCTTTTGCTTTTTATGTCAGTATTTTACAACATAGGCTAGTTCAAATGTTTCTCATTATACTCACTCAGATGTAGTAATTTGGTGACAATCTCACAGACGACTGCATAAGCATTCAGATGACCAGGCAGGTTGTTTACACAGCAGTTTATACAGATAATGCAGTAGTTTACATGAGGTCAAGAGGGTCCTCAGGCAGACAGAAGCCCTCCATACATATCTGGACGATGCATCAGGTATTGGTGTTGCTTATAAGAAATGATCCAGGAAGTTCAGTTTCAGATAAATGAATTCCAAAAGCACTGGTATAATTACAACTATTGTTTCATTGATTGTCTGATTAAATGCTAGAGAAAGAAAATGGAATTAATTTACAAGTACATTCATGACAGAAAAAGCACATGACATCAATAGAACCTCAGATGAATGTCATATTTAACAAAACCTAAGCCAAAACTGAATAAATCCTCACTGCAAGTTAAGATAGCAAGTAGCAGCTGATTAATTCATTAATTAATCATCAGCAACAACTCAAGTAAAGACAAAACATTTGTCATTTTACTGCTCTGAAGCCTTCAGGCATTTGTTAAAATAACGCAGAGGAGCAAAGAACTCAACAATGAAGAAGCCATTGTTGCCTCCCTTCAATTTGGGAAGTTATATGCCATTTACAAACAATGTGGAGTATATAATTTTACAATAGAAAAAATCCAAACATTCAAGAAAGTTAATGGTCTTCCCCGGAAGAGTATTAACCAATGGTGCAATGGTCAGATAGCATGAGAAATGCTGAAGAGCTACTGTACATCTTAAGCTCTGCATAGCGTCTGTTAGACTGTTAAATGTTGAAGTTATTGAGTTAATAGAAACAAAGGGAAAAAGTATAGCTTGTTTTAGAGGTCTACTAGTCAAAAGTCTCATTTCTGTACAGCGAATGTAGAAGCATGGATTAAACTGTCAAAGTTACATCTCAAAACAAAAGTCAAGACTTCTAGCTTAACATCATTTGGATAATCAGGATTAAAGCAGAGACACCTAGACAAACTATCAAGCAAGGTAAGTGGTGAGTAAGGTGGAGGAAAGGTGAGGATTCAGGATTGTTTTTCTGTCACTGGACGTCCTGCAGCCAGAATTCACCATGACCCCCTCTTTAAGCCTTCTATGGTCAAATGCAAAGATATCTGACAACTAAACATGACTGTAATAGTGTGAGACAACAGGGCAATGGCTGCAAGAGCAGTGGCATACCAGACAAAGGAATGCCTGAAAAAAATCAAAGTGCTGCAATAGTACAGACCTTAACTTGGTGGAATAGCTGTGGTAGGACCTTTAGAGAGCTGGGCTGAAATGAAAAACTTTAAACCTCAATGAATAGACATTGTACTGATGAATGGGCCAAAAATTCCTCCACATATGGACAAACAGAAAAACATTTCTCCACACTTTTTGCATGCTGACTTAAGTTTTTTAAGACATATAATGACAGCGTAATATGTCATATGTTGTTGTTTATCTGAGGTTACATAATTGCATGGATTCGACTGGGCAGAAAACATGACGGCAAGATGCATGGTGGTAACATCAGAGTTGGGTCATTTAGAGAACCTTGATTTAATTGTAATGGTGTAATTGGAAAGAATGAAAGGGTTATAAACAAATATAATGCAA
Source organism: Pseudomugil tenellus (assembly GCA_037177515.1). Classification (NCBI taxonomy): domain Eukaryota; kingdom Metazoa; phylum Chordata; class Actinopteri; order Atheriniformes; family Pseudomugilidae; genus Pseudomugil; species Pseudomugil tenellus. The sequence goes on along the minus strand of JBAMHX010000010.1, from coordinate 11,952,948 downwards.
GTTAGAATCTAGAGTAATCTAAGAACATGTTAGTATTGGTCATTTCCAGTGAATGCATAAGAAAACCAGTTCGGTGACCAGATGTGAGAAACCTTAATGCTGACTTCTCAATCTGAAAAAGTTAGCGTTTTCTGTCAGTGTGTCTACCTTCACCCTGCTCCCCTGCCTCTCTGCCACCCTGAGGAATCATATATTAAATGGCAAAGGTCTGTGGTGTTTGGTTTCCCACCGTGGGGGACAGAGGTTGGGTGCCAGCTTTAAGTGACTCCACCATCCCTTTGAACCTCTGGTGCCCTCTCCCCAATGGAATACACTTCTGTGATGGCTTTTAAAGTTCTGCATGTGTTTGCACAAGTTGGCTCCCAAAAGACATGCAAGCCAAATTAAACTGTTCACAGATATGACTAAAAATGTGAAAGGTTGTGTTTACTCAGGGATAGAGTGGTTCAGGACGTTTTCCCTCATTCCTGGAGTTAAATGTAAAGAAAGCTTTCAGACCTTTTTCTCCTGTAACAGGATTTTTTTTCTTTTGGACAGCCATAATTACATAAAATATGAATAGATGAGGTGCATAACCAGTGAGTTTTAAGATGTTTGTATAAGCTGTTGCTCCTGTGGAGAGTAGATGGGACATGAGAAGGGCAAAGGTGTTGACCACAGAGTTATATAATCTCTGGGGGACTCTCCACACACAGACACAATGTAGTGACCTTGATAGTAATTCATTTTTTTATATTAGGGAAAGCAATAGGGTATGTAAAGATTTCTTCCAAAAAGATTTTGTGGCTTGCTGTAGTTGACTTTCCACCGAAATATTTTCCAGAGCCTTCTGATTTAGATTTTACATTTTATTAGATTCACTTTTACTACACACTTTTACTGCTGCAGACACTTTAAGGAGTGAAAAACATTGGCCTTTCAATGTTTAGGTCTCTGTGTGAAACAAATACACTAATGGGCGGTTTCATCAAAGATCAAAGAACTGAGATGATATGGAATGAAGTCTGAGTTTCCTGTTGCAATCTTTTCTCTTTCATGAATTTTAAGTCCTTTGTCTATGTTCTTTGTCATGTCATTTGTCCATGTCATTTGGATGCCAAAGTTGTCAAAAAAACCAAAGGCAGTTCAGAGACTCAGTGTTAAACATGTGACAGAAAGTAAATATAACAAGACCAGAGACAATAATTATAGAAACGAGAAGCAAGTGGTAAAAGCACTGAGCCATGACATTCACACAGACATGTTTAATGCTTCCTAAATTCGTATTTTAGATGCAAATAGTCATCTGGTTCGCATGGCTCTTAAAAGACTTGAATGTGGTTTTATGTTTTGTGAAAAGAAAAGGGGAAGCCTAATGAAAAAATATCTCGGGCCAATGACCAAATTTTGGGGGCTTCTAGTGCGTCCAGCTGATATCTGAATATAAAGATAATCTATGTATGAGACATGACATCCTGTTCCATGCACCAGTTACTCCTAAAATGATTAATACGTTTAAAAAACATGAATAGAAATCACGAGTAAACACAGGTTTTGGGATTTTCCTTTAAAAAAATCTTTTGTCTTCTTTTTGATTTACACGCATTTCTTTTTTTTATAAAGTCTGCTGAAATGAGTGATCAATACTGCTTAGCTTATATGAAAAAAAAACAAAAAACAAAACTACAGACTATAAAATGAAACCAGAAAGTTTTCGGAACCCCAAATCTTGCCCATAGCCCTATATCGCAAATTTAGACATCCTTTTCACTTTTTTTGTTTGTTTTTAAACAAAGAAAAATGTACGTTTTAGTGACATCTCCTGGTGAAAATGCAGACAAAGCTTAACAGCACCTGCATATAGTTTTCCATCCCAAGGGGTTAATAGAAGCCCAAAACTGCTGTGGGCAGAATTTGATTTGTCCATCCTGGGCCCCTGTAGAAACAGCATTGTAGCGTATAGCAAACTCTGTGCCCACATCATCCATAGATATAAGTGAAAGTTCCATGATGATGAAAATACAACTAGCTTTTTTAATCTGGTTCTGACATCAACAGAATGTTAATTATTGACTCTATGGTGTAATGCTGCGGGTAGGTTCATCTGAAATACAACAGTAAACTGTTTTAGAGTGATGGGTGCAACTCTGAAATATACTTTGTGGAACAAACACATCAAAAGGAAAAAAACAGAAGCAGGCAGACAGAGCAGTCCAACTAAATGTCCATCACCATGACCTTTACATGAAATGTCTCACACCATGTTTTACTGTCACACTCTTTATCCTCCCCTTCTACACTTCTCTTTCTGCCTGTCTAACCCACCCCTGCTAGATTTCACTGCCTTCACTCCCACTGAATGGAAAACAGCTGGGTTGGGGACTGCCCAGAGCACATTATGCCCGATTCTTCAATGAATTCCCATCTACCTCTCCCCTCTCCTTCACTATCCAGTGTGCTCCCCTGCTCCCTGTCCTCATTTAAGGTGGGGCTGCGCAGCTGAAACAAAAGAAAAACAGCCTGTATGAGAACATGTTTCTCTCTCACATATGGTACTCTCTTCCTCTCCTCCTTTCTGTGAATTTGTTTCCCAACCCTACTCCCTGGTGAAACGCCAGTGTTAAGGCTGGTTCTGCTCCTGACAAGCTGAAAAAGAGCTGAGATATAATGCAGCTGAGCTGAATGGCCAAGAATGCATATAGTTGAGTAATGTATCAGAGTTATTACTTTGCCCTGATACCCAACCTGGTTCACCTGCTGCGGTAGACGTGGGATTGTAAGAAGACAAACACCCATAAAAGCTTGGATTCTGTGTGGAATATAAAGGTATATAAAAGTCAGGAGAAAGTTGCGAGTAAGGGTCTCAGTGCATATTGGCGCATGTTACTAAAAGACATCCTGTTTTGCTTTGCAGAAATGTAAATTTATGCTTAAGTATTTAAACTACCACATTCAAGTTCAGGGGTGAATTTCTATGTTAAAGTGCAAATCTTTCTTATAACATGAGTGATTACCTTCAGTAAAATGATGACAGAAAAAAATAATGGCCCTTCCAATAAAAAGGCCAGAGAGTGAAGTTATAAAGGCAGCTCTTTACTAGTGTATATTTAGACATAAATGAAAAGTCAGATTCTTGTTTTACGTTCTGTAATAAGACAGTTTACCACTGAGACAGAATACTTACTGATCAAAATCATTTTGCAATGTGGTAGCAAGAGCTTTAAATATAAAAACAACATGATCTGTGACAGTGATTCATACGATCATCTGCTGTACCAGATCAAATATAAGCCCCTTCTGATCCAAGATTGTTCAAGTACTTTTTCACTTTACTATCAGCTAAAGTCAACTGGGGCAGACATGAAAATTCATGGTTAGGGTGCCATATTTATAAATGCTTAGCTACATCTCTTCACTTGAACTCTTCCCTATAATAACAACCAAAAAAAAAAAAAAAGAAAAAATGCAACAGAATTTACACAATTTAGCCAAATAATTTTTCTTATATATATTTATTTTTGAGGTAAAAATACCCTATAGCTATTACTTGGTTCAGCTATCTGGCCGACCAGCCATTTGCTGCCTCTGGTATTGGCTGCTGCTGAATAAAGGTTATGCAATAAGGCTTCATATTCTTTTCTGTTAAAGAATTAATTTGCTTTGGCCCAGAAAGGAAACCGCAAGGATACTGAGTGTGGACTAGACTGATATATTGGGAGCTGGAACATAATCACAGTACACTGGAGCTCTACTAAAGATATGAAGGTGATGTAGTTTGATAATCTGTTAGTAAAAAAAACTTGTCATATAACAACTTAGAACTTTTATTTTCCCAACATGACAATGAAGGCAGGCAAGTAAGTGAAACTAGAACAATGGTGTCTTTGAAGCATCTGAGTCAATGCAATCTTAGGAAATTTCGGAATATTCACTGTTTATGTCTTATTTCCCTCAATAGACAGTGACTCCTGTTCATATTAAGGAGAAATGAAGTTTAAATGTAACATGCCTTATTAAACTGTAAAAACATGAGAGGGTCTTTAACTGGAGAGTGTGTCAGCCCCCTTCACTGACAAGTGAATTTAAAAGGAATTGTTAAATGTATGTTATTAGCTTGTATATTTTTTCATTCGACAGTAAACTGCTTATTCAAAGTAAAGTGCAACTGCAAAGCTTAAAGAGCGTGACTCAGTTGTTCCTGTGCATGATTAAGAAAAGGAAGATGGTGCTGGGTACTATGACGGTATCAGAAAGATTCAATCAGATTTCGAGAAAACTTAAGACGGTTTAAGAAGCATAGCAGGGTCAAGAGAAGTATGAGAAGGAAGTATTGCTTCAGCTACTGTGGGGCCCGTGGGTGACAAAATGGGTGTATTTTGTGGGCAATGCATGTGTTTGTGTGACTATGCCAGTGCAATTTCCTGCCTGCAGATTGACTAACATGTGGGCACCTGCCCTGAGAAACCCACCCATCCTGTTTCGCTCAGCATATACAATGCAGATCATTTAGTTCATGTCGAATAAAGAAAGAAAGACAGAAAGACAGAAAGAAAGAAAGAAAGAAAGAAAGAAAGAAAGAAAGAAAGAAAGAAAGAAAGAAAGAAAGAAAGAAA
>JBAMHX010000010.1:11931205-11944637 GCA_037177515.1 Pseudomugil tenellus | reverse complement strand
TATTTATATATATATATATATATATATAACTGAGTGTAAACAAACAGAGCAAGTAAAACAGTTTCCCAATGGCATCCATATCTGTGTTCTCACTTGTCAGACTTTGCAAACAAGAACATGCTTTACTTGGACAAGACGTCATTCCCATATCTGACTTCCGACCACACACTAAACTCGAATGCACCAATATTTTACCAGTTTGTGAATTAATTTAATTAAAAAACTAAATACACAATATTAAGGATAGCAAAAAATGATTGGATGTAAAGCCCATTTTTATCAGAGTTGAAGTCCGGGATGTTTGCGTGACTGCAACATGTCACGAAGATTCGAACATGGACACCACACCAAGAGAGCGCACATCTTCAGCCAGTTCTGCCCCAGATTACTGGCAGCGGCCCCACTGTCTGTGCTAAAAGTCACGTCGCAAGGAGAGAGAGGAGCCCAGAGAAGCGGGGTAGGAAGAAGGAGGGGGTGTAAGGGGCACGAGGAGCAAGACACAGGAAATGGGGAAAGATGAAGAGCCGGGAGACAATGTGATGCACAGGGTGCTGAACCAGAAGAGAGGAGGAGGCAGAGGAGGAATGCTGGAAAAGGAGGAGAGAACTAAGGAAGGAGAGTACAGGGTGTGTGCATCTGGCACTGGGAGGCAAGGAAAGATAGCGTGGGCCAGGCTGGCCGGACGTGTGTGTTTGTGTTTGATTGAACAGGGATGTGAGACAGAGACCCCTCACTGGCTTGGTTTTACTGGAATGCTGCCATGGAGAGATGGACACATACACACATCCACACATTTGTACTGTGAGTGCAGGACATGTAAAAAAAGCACATAAAAGGGAGACATGAGTTTGGAAAAGCTGAAAGAAAGAATACCAAGGATGGTAAAAGAGCAGGCTATCTTTCATAAAGAAAAAAAACACAAACGATAAGCAATAACCATAAAGTCATACTGTCTAGTTTTCAAAGGCCCTACATATTAGATGAAGCAAACAAAGAATTGTTTAAGTTTGTGCATTTGTATTTTTGTGTTTGCTGTGTTTTATTTTCAGATCACTGCTCTTTCACTGCAAATCCAATCTGGCTCTTGATATTTCTAAACGCATCATAAACCTTGATGCTTTTAATCAAAAATGAAGTCAGAAACAATTACTGGCACTGTTGACAAGTTTCTGCTGTCTGGAAAGTGAAGAAGAACGAAAGGTGTGAAATGAAATTATTTCAAGCATTTTCATTTTAGATTTTGTAATAATTTCCAATCTGTAGGGGCAACAACACTAAAATCTTGTTAACCATTTATTTGTGCACAAAGTGTAATGGTTACTGACTCTTTGGAGCAGACCTGAAATATAAGCAGGAACCCTCCCAAGGAGAGATGTATAATTTAATAACACAATATCAGGAACTCAGAGAGGCCCAGTTAGCTTCTGCATACAAGTCACAGTAATAAGTAAAAAGATGATGATCAGTGACAAATCTTAAAGCTGAATGGTAAACTATTTTTAAGAATGAAAACATTTGGTTGTGGCCCTCATATACAAAACATCTCCATAGTCTAACAGTATACGAAGGTAGCTGAGACAAGGTGCTTATGTACTCTGAAAGAGTTGTATGATTTGATTCAATCAAAGCTTCTCCATTAGCTTGCAAAAAAAATATTGATACAAGCTTTGAAAGAAAGCTTATGCTCAATTAGAATTGTTGCATGTTTAAGCTAGAAAAGCATTTGAAAGCACAGACCTCCTCCAAGCATGACCAGTGGCTCTCAAAACAAATCTCACTGAAAGAACAGTCCTATATTGATTTTATCTACTCTACTAGATTCAATGACCATACAACTAATTATAAAACATAGCCTTAGGCTTTGGAATGAAGTTATTATCATTATTTTTAGTTGAAAAGTTGCCAGGTTTAAACAGTTTTACGCTAATGTAACAATTAAAAATACATGAAATCCTTTGACATACTTCCGATCCATGAATTCAGCTGCAATTTGGTGCTCATTACATGTTTTTAGATAAATTCATGTCTATTACATGTCCAACATGGCAAAAACATAAACTCCTTGGCGGAGGTAAGAAACCAAGAATGTCGACCACAGACTGTTGCAGATGTGGTGTAACCCCACATGACTGTTTTATCCAATCAGAGAGTAAATATGCTTTGTTTGGGTTCGGATCCAGATAGTGATCTGGATGGCCACCAAAATCTAATAATTTGTTGATCTCGCCATTATCAACTATCTTTGAAAATTTAATAAATATCCATCCAACTTTTTGAGTTATTTAAAAAAACTAAAACAAACAAACAAACAAACAAACAAAAAAAAACAACAAATGCCGGCAAAAACATAACCTCTTTAGTGGAGGTAAAAATAAATAGGTGTAACTATAATCCTCACAGTTTAATATGCTGTTAAGAAATGATTAGTTTAGCTCCACAGAAATAGACTAAAATGAGAAGAAACCAAGGAAGAAAAACAAATCAGATTCTGGTTTGTCAATTAAAAAAATGTATTTTTTTTCAAGTATTTTTAGAAACACCTGTTCTCTCCTGGAGACACACTGTTGTTAGATTCATAAGATCACAGTCATGGGGAAGTCATCTCATCAGGCTTTAGGAGGTTTCTGTATAAAAGACATTTACAGTTTCAGGTCATCAGTGTTTTCAATGCAAAAGTAAATGCAAAATAAGGAATAAAAAACATTGATACACTAGGAACAGTGGCAAGTGGAAACATGGTACCAGCAATACCAACACTCCAAAGACTGTTTCCAAAGAGGAAACAGTAGGGACACAATGACACCATTACTAGAACGAAGCAGCATTCAAACCACTAACTAGCATTTGGGTTATTTGACCTGCTCTGCCCTCTGCCACCTAAAATGTTTCCTCCATGTAGAGCAACATAATAAACCAGAAGATGATATATGAAGTACTGAAGCTTCAGACTGACAAACTGCAACCATGCGAATGTGCAACGTTGGTCTGATCCATCCCTTACTTGTCACATCCAGTCGAGTAAAATGTTTCTAGCCAACCACTATTGGTTGACCAACTTCCACTGTTAGGGGAACACCCACTTTGATGGAAAACATCCCCACATTGTGTTCTACAGAGAATATATGGCCATGAGAGCTGACCTGCAGAAGAAAAATGGATATCTGCATTCTAATCCATTCAGCAGAATGCCAAACCAGTACGGAGAGAAAGAGATCAAGCTGAAGCTTCTCAGTTGCTCCCTTTTTGTGACCAGAGAGGGTTTCTGTTTGTGGTTCAAATAACACTAAAAGGACAATGGTTTCGACAGTTATGTTTCTATGCACTAAGCACTTGAAGCTGAAACTTTCTTAATTTTACACAGTATTGTTTGTATTTCAATAAACATGATAAGTTGCTTTAGTAAAGGGCTGGGCGAATATTCCCACTCCATAGAAAGAGGGTTCTTGAACTTTCTGTGAAGTTTGTATTTGCTTCCTGGTTCTTCAGCTTCCTCCTATAGTTAAGCTACAGATAATGGCAATTTTAAGTTGGTCCTGTGTTGTTGACAGTTCAAGGTTTCATCTGTCTATCTCCCTATGAGGACTGGGTTACAATCCAGCTTCCAATGACTACTTGATTAAGTTAGTTGATTATTGCCTGTGTAATCATAACAGAAATAATAAATAGCATGAACCCTCTCATGTATTACAGCTAATTTCTCCAAATTCTGAATTTAAGTTCTAAAATGCAGCATTGGAGAAACTTATATGGTTTGCATTATCAGCTGGGGTTACAGTGCAAAGCAAGGGAAAAGAGAAAGGAGGGAAGAAATTATGAACAAATGAGCTGCCAGGAAGACTTCCTCACACAGTTGATGATAAACGTCTGTTTTTACCAAGAAAATGACATTTCAAGGATGCAGTCACACACCAAAACAGGATGAACTTTAGATCACAGAAATGACTCCTGTTTGTGTGCTACTGTAGAAACCAATCCCTTACAGATTGGCAGCAGGATGAACACACAGATAGGCACACAAAGCTGACACAAAATGCCGTGGACGAGCAGTGGGATGCTTACATAACCTGAGGAGTTAATAGGTCAGTCAGAGTTGGACAGGATCGATGTAAACGTGTCTGCTGACAGGCAGAGGTATCCTGTCCAAATCTTCATATGGTCACTTCTGTTGGCACAATTCTCAAGTTTAAGCCAACAGTCTGAGAATTCCAATGTCACTTCCTGTTACAGTGTCTCTATCGCCACAGAAACGATACAACAGAGTGAGTGCAGGAGACGCTAAACATTCTGCTCTTCCTTATGAGACTCCTGAGGCCAGATGGACTCTCAGCTGCACACACATACACACACCTAAATAAGGAGAGGCAACATATCCAATAATGGCACAGGGAGTGTGTGTGTAGGGAGGATGGGGCAGGGATATGGGGTGGGGGTGTTCCATTGTTTCAGGCTCGAGGGCAGAAGTGTTGGGAGGGGAGAGGGAAAGTCAAGGGGAGGCTAAATTTAGAGCACCTCCACTGAAGTATTCCAAATATTCTTACATGTATTTGGATGCTCACGTATACAGTTTTGTTGGTTCATCTTTTTCCAAGAATGACATCATCATGCTGCCCGACTGTCGTCACTGATGTGAAAGCTTTCCTCTTCACAAGGTGTCATGTCACTTACGTCGAAGTTAATAAAAGCATTTCATTAATTTAAGAGACACAGACAGAACTGCTTGTTACCAAATTCAACTCTCTCGCCAGTCATTTTTGAGAATATCGGGTTAGAAGACACTGTGGCACACGAGGGGTTAAATCTTAATGTGCATGCTTTGGGTCATTTCCTGGCTGGCTGTACAGCCTTGACCTGCTTGTGTGGACCCAGTCTCACAAACACACACGTCTAGTCCTGACCTACACTTCCTGTCAGACAGGGACACCCCCCTGGAGAGGGAGTCTGATCTGTCTCCACTACGTCCCCTCGCAGAATCCACTCCTCCAATTTTGTCCACTGCATTGTTCTTTCACACTTAGATTGATTCACTGGGGACCTCTCAGGCTTGAGAGGATGGCAGGCTCTTGAACAGGTGTGCATTGAAACACAAGTCTGAAAAAAACAAATCATATACAGTATGTCTAATAATTCATCTTTTTATTACTTTAATAAGTGCTTCTGCTGAAACCCAGTAAAACTAATGACACAGAAAAAGAAAACAAACAACTGATCGAAAGCCTTAAACAAATGTAAGTTACAACATGAAGCATAAATAAATTACAAATTATAAATAAATTATAAATGACACCTTTTGCTGCAAATTTTCTTTTAACATAAGAAAATAAAAGACTGAACAAAAATATAAATGCAACATGAGATTTAGTGAATTGTTTATTAATGTTCCAGCTTAAATGGGATTATTTATTGAACCTAAAAAATAGTTGAGGAGAAAACAAAACAATGCTTTTGTATGTTTGTTGAGTGTAAATTCACAGCAATCCAGGATCACTGGGAACGATCCATTACACTCTTAGTGAGTGTATTTAGTGTATTTGGCATTTGTGACTGTGTTTGTCCAGCGTGTCCATCTGTTTTACCCATCACATCTATAACGTCATGTCCCTGAGTCAGTGAGGGGCACAGCTGGCTACGTGTATATCGTGTTTCCAGTCTATCGCAAAGGTGGGAGTACCTCCAAAACAAGTCAGTACTGACTGCAAAGAGATTTTGTACGCATGGCGGTTTGGGTGCTTGGAACCACATGGGTTCAAATAAGATACTGCAAATGGTCAATGACCCTGAACACAACACAGACTACAGTAGGTCCCACTTACACTGCTTGTGTTGTCACACTCTGGTCAGCTGTTAAATCAACATTCTGTTTTGGAAAAGAGTTTTGCGCCCACCAGGCTCTCTCGCTTCTACCTCTAACACTTGCATCTCCTCATCTTGTAGCACTCAAAGTGACCACATGCTGCGGTCTGTGATTACAGCCAAGTGTTTACAGTCCTCTGATATTAACACTTGTGTTAAACAGCATGGGGTACCATCCTGAATCTCTTTTTTCTGGAAAAGACACAAAATTACATTTTGGGTTGAAAGCATTATCTTCTTAAAAGCTTTTAATAAGTGAAGCTTAGTGGTTTAAATAAAGAAGAAGTTGATCATTTCAGTGTATTAGTAACAGTTTATGCTCTACTATCAGGAATATTGTCAAATTAGTATTGCAGATTTCAGAGTCTTCTGCTTTCCTAATTCACGTAAAGGTGGTTTTCTTTCTTTCTTTTTGCCCTCCCATTGCTAGGATTTTTGTTGTTGTCCTATTCATCCACGCCTAATCTCACAATACCCAGGTAAATTGGAAGTGGCATCGAGGAGATTGCACAAGTCTGCATCTGGATCTTTGTGTGTGCACTTATGTGTGCATGTGTATGGAGGTGCGAGCGTGTCCTGGGCGTGCATGTAAATGTGTGTAATGAGAACCAAATGTCGGGGTGTGTGAGTGCACGGTTTTTCTCCCCCATCTCTAATCAGACAGCCCCCAAGAGTACTGTGTGAGCATGGACTCGGAGCTTAGAGCACTGAGCTGCTTCATAAATCAGCTCTACCCATGAAGAAACCTGGATACATAAGGACTCCGCTGACCTTCCCTGCAAGCTGCAGATTGTCCTCTTCTAGTCATTTTATGATCAAGTTTTTATTTTTCTTGTGTTGCAACTAAAACTCTGAAAAGAGTGCTTAATTTTTTAATTAGATTTGCAAACTTGATAAGAGGTATAAAAAGGTGTTAAAGAACAAATTTGTCTACATTTGATGACTGACCACACAAAGACCTAGTGTGGTCTGGGTAGGTGGTCCTTAATGACAAGGCCATGGAGTGACAAAAAGGGCATAATTTATGCGGGTTCTCTCACATTAGATTCCCAGCTATGTTATGACATCTTTTATGTACATCTTCTTTCCTTCCTTTTCTCCATCTCTTCCTACTCCATTCTCTGTTCCAGTGCTCATTCCCCGCAGGAGGTGGCCTCTCCCTATCCTCCATCTCTCCTGCTCTTTTTCTCTCCCACATCTGGTCAGGCAGCTGTGGCTGGCCAGGGTTCAGTGGGGTGGGAAGGTGTAGAGGGAAGAAGAGGAGGGGTGGTGGTTTTGAGTAGGCTATCAATTGCAAAGCCCAGGGCACAGTAAAAGAAAAAAAAAAGATTTGACAGAAAATGTGCACTGTGAAAGAAACAGACTGAACCAAATCTCTTCAGTTTCTCTCAGTCTATCTATCACACTGTCTCCCTGTGCACTATTAAACTCTATTAAAGAGAACAACAGTGTAAGGGAAAAGGGTGAGGGAGACTTGGGGGTTTAGGGAGAAACAGGGGAAGAAGGGGGAGCATGGTGAGGGCAAAGATTTCTATATCTGATTTCCACATCTTAAATACATTAATTTATCTTACCCCAGGGCTCTGTTAAAGCCAGGAGAAAGAAGAGGAAAGGATGGGAGGAGGTAGAGGAAAAGAACCAAGGGTACTTATGACATTTTCATTGTGGAATCTTGCTTCTATTGTTTCTGTGGTCAACATATTGCCCCAAAAATTCCACATGCCATCATGGCCACACAAACTCAGAGCTGCTAAACGGTCACAGATGGCATTACTCACTTTGTGCACATTCATTTTGACTTGATTCATGTCAGGCTTAGATGCCTTTTCATTCCTACAATATGCCAATATCAGCAAGTGATTTACAGCCCATGAGTGTGTCATTGTATCCCACATGCCGGGTTGTCATTTGTGCAACCTAGATGCCAACTATTCTGTCTTTGTGGATCTCCATACTGAGTGCCAATTTCTCTTCACTCCAGCTGAAGTTCATGACCCTTCAGAGTTCAATTTAGGACGAGAGCCTTTCTGGGGGAGAGCAAATTCTTTGCCATGGTCTCACGTGACTCCAGCATATGGTAAGTCACCCCAAGAGTGGAAAAAGCTCCACTTTCAGTTGCTTGCAGTTCTTTCCAACTCATTTTATGGCCAGCTACAGATCACAAGGAGCCAAACAAACAGAGGGGGATAGATGGTCAGAGTGAGAGGCCAGAAACAGTAAGACAAAGATGGCCTACTATTCAACTAGACCAAGTAGAAGAGATCACAGGAAGTCTGTCGAACTGAAAGGGAGATTGCAGGTGTGTATGCTTGTATAGGCAAGCTACAGGTGTATGTAACATTTTCTGACTGTGTGCATGCATGTGTCTTCTTGTATATACGTGTTTGCTGTTACTGTACTAGGTAAGGTGAACTCAGGCTCCTCTTTGTACAGGAAGCCCCTGATTAGCGCTAACGAGAACTGCAGACCATATTAATGCAACCACACACCTCTCTCTTCCTCCCACTTTTCTCTCCCGCACTTGCCATCTGCACTCTCAACAATCCCTGCCAGACATCATAAACCCACAGCAGAGCCCTGAGACACACCAGAGCACTGAGGGGGGCAGGCAAGGGGTCTGCCACGCACTCAGCCCCCTTATTGCACAATTCTATATATTCTCTAAAGCAAACACATATGGTTAAACATACATAATACACAGATGCACAAAAGGTTAAACCAAACAACAGATCATAGAATTCTCATTGGCAACATGTACAAACAAACAAACACAGGGCTCAGTCAAATTTGTGCAAAAATTCACAGTTTTCTTGAAATTGTTTTTTCAACATTTTCTCCCAGTTTCCAACAAATACAATTACAAATAAAAAAATTAAGCTTAGACATCGAAGACAATGAGACCATAAGGTTGGGAAGATGACGAGAGAAAAGAGGATGGAAAAAAAGTCTGCTGGTGTGCAAGTCTTATTAAATGTTCCTGCAGATGGACAGACAGGGCGTTTTCATATTGAGACATGGATACCCTCTCCTCTATTCTCTTGACTCCCACCCACACATTAACATGTGTTTCACATTCAAAGCAGAGATGTGCAACCCAACAGCCAGCCATTCAGCTTGACTGGCAGCTTACGTTCTCCCTGTCATCATAGAAATGAACTTACGAAACACTATGATCCCTTTTGCCTTTGTATGTTATCGTGAAAAAAATGAGATCAGTGAGGAAATGAGAACCAATGAAGATGATGTTTGTGGGAATGTTGTAAAGTGGAAACCGTATTGCTAATATGAATTGTTTGGTATTTAGATAAAAGTCAACTTTTTTTTTAATGTGCTTTGCACTTGTATCATTGTTGTGGAGTAAACTAAAAGTGAAGTGATAAGTGAGTGTTCCATATTAAAAAAAAAAAAAAATTGACATTATATTGTCTTTTTGTTATCAGCTAATATGGATTATTTTGCTTATACACATTCTGGGTGATCATTGGTTCTAACTTGTGTGGTTGCTTGTAGTACTGGAGGTTTAATCTAAACTCAACGGGGATCACACTTCTGTCAGTTTATGATATTGCACAGGGGAGTACCTCCCTTTTAAAAGTCATGTGAAGATCAAAAATTATTTTATTCCATCTGTAGGACACCCACAGAGCTCTTAAACTTCTCAATGATGCAAGATGGTGTGTTGGGGTTTGCAGATAGTCTATTAGGAGACAGAAAAAACAAAGCAAGTGGGGCTCATTTGGGGCCACATCAGGAGTATGGGCATTCTGCTCTGGTTCATTCTATTTCTGTACTAGAGAAGAAAGGGATTCATTACCACATGATCTGCTTATAACTTATGGAGAATTCCTTCTTGTAGCCAAGACGAATAGTTCCCTTTTCCATGGAGCCAGGATTCAATGATGTAGTCCTGATAGCAACATGTTGAGCATAAATACTGTTTACATCTGATGATAAAGCAGGTGCTGAATAAAATGAACACCTCTAGGTTTGAGCTCATTTCTTGTCTTTAACAGGGTTTGTTCCCAGTCCACATTGGCCCCGCTTACATGGGACTTTTAATTCCTCTTTAATTCCTAATAAAAGTTAATTTCACTTTAAACAGACAAAAAGTAACCATGTAAACACCTACTTATGAGTGGCATTGTTAACTGAACTGCTGAGAATTAAACTTAATTCCATATAAACTGGCTTGTTTTTTGTCTTTTTAAAGCAGAATTAAATAATTCCTATCTCATGTAAACTCTTAATTCCTCTCAAGGTTAATTCTGGTTGTTCTGTGCTTAACTTCTTCCACTGCAATGATGCACATGCACAGTCTTCTGCCTCCCGTCTTGCTGTTTGGTTAATGCAATGAAACTTCCCGTCTTTGATAAATTCGGCCATGTCTATTTTTCTTCTCCTCCTCGGCGGATCAAAAAAGTGAAGTAGTATACTTGTGACAAGTTAGTAATTCTAAACATTTAATCAAAGTGGAAGCTAAAATGGTTTATATTAGATTGTTTTACATTTAGCCGCTAAGGCTAAACGCAGGAAAAGATTTGCAGTGTGATGACGTCACTTCCACCATCACATCAGAATTAAGAGATGAAACTAAACGTGATGCCATGTAAACCTTTTATTCGGAATTAAAACTTCCACGTAAACTCAAACCTTTGTGAATTTAATTCAGAATTAGTTTATTCGGAATTAATAATTCTGAATTAAAAGCACAATGTAACCGTACTCATTGAGGAAGAGTTGTGGAAAAACCAAAGTTAAGATAGATGTAGCTCATGAACTAAGGAAAAGCAAAGTGAGACATTGGGAACAGTTACATGATGCTTTTAATTATGCAGGCATGCAGAGATGCCCTTCGTGACTGTATGGTGTCCAGTCATTTAGTAGCACAGGAGAGATATGGCTCTTTGGAACTTAAAGAAACTAAACTAGTCCCGCTTCCTAGCAAGTCAGAACATGCATGAAGTGATTGGAAAGATTGAGATTATGTCCTTACACAGGCTTGTTTCTACAGGCCAATAATTTACTTTGTATGCACAAAAGAGCAAACTTCTCTTGCTCATGTGTGCTTAGATGTCAGAGGGGCGTGTATAAGTGTGTGTGTGTGTGTGTGTCTGTGTGTGTGTGTGTGTGGGGGGGGGGGGGGTAGTGTTTTTTGATCACATTCGATGGAGATGCAAAGTCAGTGTGAGCGGATGAGGTGCAGACACACATGCAAACAAAAATACAGACACACCTAAAAGAACAAGTGAGATAAAGAGGTGACAGCATGAGGAAACACATGGCATTATTAGTTAGTGACCAGAGAGGGCAAGCACTGTCCATAACAATAAGTGTAATCAAAGACCAGACGAGATCGAAGAAAAGGGCTGAAGACAAAGGCGGCCGGGGGCCGGTGGGTTGTCTTTCTCTGTCTAGTTTACCCAGCTGGAACATAAAGAGACTCAGACATAGTTCTGATGTCACCCACTGTACCCTACCCTCCCAATTCCCCAATTTCCTGTCTTTGCTGAAGTGATGTCACAGGCCAGCTGGGGATGTCACGTCCACACCCCCCTGTCCCCTCTGTCTATCCCACTCCTTCTCAATATCATGGCTTCAATCACTGGCAGCCCACTGAGATTTGGGACAGTCAATGAAGCACGTACCAGACACAGAAATGCAAACATGTAGACGGTTAACACTTAATCTTGCATATCCACAATCTGCAGCTCTCCAGCAGCAACAGTAAAACAAAAACTACAGCTAGCTTCAACACAACATAGCAGGTTTAGTGTTCTACCTATTTGACCTTTTCCCTCCACAGTTTATGTGAACAAAAATAAACAAAACAAAACAAAAGTAACTCATTCATGATGAGAACAGTTAGAAAACACTGTGCATGAGTCCAAGACATATCCCAGATCCATTCACTTCTCTTCTAAAAGCTTAACGAGGAACAAGCTTAATCTAAGCAAGTCTTGATCTGATCACGCCTGCTTACAATAACAGGTGCAGAACAATTTAACCTGCGTGTGAAATTGAATCTATGTTTGTGTTTCACACCATATAAATCCATTTTACTCATAAAACACTGCTTTGCAAGCTTTTGTTTGTTTGTTTTAGGTTAGTTCACTAGAATGGGGTTATGAACAGCATTCAGAAGTGTCTTATAAAAAACACCTCCTCAAATAGGAAGTAGGTGACAGATTTATGACTAAATTTGGCCAAAAAATACCTATTTAACTTGTTTCAGGCACATCAATTTAATGCGAGTTCCTGATGAATAAGGGGACCAGTTGCAGGTCTCCCCTCATTTTCTTCATACATCTGTAGTTTGTATGAAAACCTATATTAAAACTGTGTTCCATTTTGTGTGTTCTGTGTAACCTGTACACTCAGAGTGGATAGTTATTGGAACTGACAGGTTCTTTAAACTGATTACTAATGGTGGGCGGTGAGCAGCTCACACTGCTGTTTCCTCTGCACTGGTGTTTGACCTGTAGACATCTACATGCTTCACGTATTACAACACAGAGGTCTGCAATGCTCTTTTCAATTCTGAATTATCATCAAATGTAAAGCTAAAGTCATGAATACAGGCACTGATTCTGAGATGAAAAACACTTTATGAAACATGACAACAAAATACAAGAAAAAAAGCTAAAAGAATCTTTAAAACAGCAACATTTAAAAGATTATTTTAGAAACATTTTAGGAAACATAATGAAATATTAAGCATAGCAACAAAAATTGATATTTTCAAAAACCCAAAACATGCACACAAGGAAATAAAACACAACTTTCCAAACAACATTTCACACAAAATGGCAATGTGTTTTCTGCTTTTCTTGGTGTGTTTTATCCAACATTGTTGTGATTTGCATTGTTGTGAGAGCAAAATGGTATGTGGCCCTGAAGCGTCAGTGATACAAATGCCACAACATTTCACAATTAGCTACAACACACAAGATGAACTAGAAGCATTTTTACTTTTCTTTTTATATTGCATTTGATGGAAGAAAAGCGAGATAGTTTTGGAAAAAGCTCAAGAAGTGAGTAAAATGCTGAAAAATGGGAAGTAACGTGTATTAATTTTGGTATGCGCTATTATGAACGCGATTAACTAATGTATAAATAAAGGGTATTGTCTGGTAGCAACTTCTGTCACCGCTCAGATCCTGTGGTGCAACTCTTGCTGTTGCCCACCACGTGTGGTGTAGATTCTCAATAAAAGAGTGGTGAAACATTTGTTCAATCTTTTTTGTTGCGGTTAATTACGAAGTGTTGTGGCTTTTGTATTTGCTTTGCAGTTAATTGTGTGGTGTTTTGTTTTGGTATTCATTGTTGTGGCTTTTGCATTGCTGTGACACTTCCATCGTATAAATGCATGACAACAGCATTTAGGTTCTGGGATGAAATTAGTTACAAAGGGACTGGACACCTGTAGGCTGAAATTAGGATCTTTAAAAATTCAGCTGCAGCCAAATAAAAATGTTTTTGTTTGCAATTATAATTTATATGTGATTTTATTATTATTATTATTATTAATAATAATAATAATAATAATAATAATAATAATAATAATAATAATAATAATAATAAT
>JBAMHX010000010.1:11915859-11927519 GCA_037177515.1 Pseudomugil tenellus | reverse complement strand
AAGGAGATCTCATGGGCACTTGCAGGAAGGGGAAACCAGGAGGTTCCAGGAAAACAAGGGGGGAAGAAGAAAAAGAAAAAAAAAAAGGAAAAAAAAAAAAAAAAAAAAAAAAGAAATTAAAAAAGAAAAGACATACAACTATATATTTGAACTAATTAATGAAAATGGTTGTTAGTGAATAAACTATCTGTGTCAATGTTCAGAACGTACAGGATAATATGTAACATAAAATAATAGGTCTACAATGTAGACATATTTATTCCAAATTTTCTGTTTTACACAAAGCAACTGAAATCTCACATCAATCACATTTTCTCAATGAAGCATGCAAACTGGAAATGAAAAGAACTACTTTGACTAAAGCAATACTCTTTCTTCTTTTCTCAAGAGACTCCTTCCACACCTGGACATCTAGCCTTTCCAAACCTCCTTGTTTCAGGCTAGCTGGTGGTAGCAGCTTGGAGCTAATACAGAATAGCTCCACCAAGCCTGAGTCAGAGTTGCTAATCTGGACAGTAAAGCCTGTTACATATCCTGTTCCCTCTGCAGAGTCCTTATCTACTTTCAAAAGCAGGCTACAGACGCAGCTCTTAAAGCAACATTTCTGCACTTAGTTGTGATCAATAGGAAATTATACTAACTTGAGAAATTTGTTCTAGCTCTTTGCAGAAACTCAGATCTAATTAACATAGGAAAAAAAATAGTGCCCCTAGAACTGCAGACAACACCTGATTGAGGACACGTTGCGAGTTGTATTCTTGAAAAACTAAAATTTTATCACTAAACAGTCCGAGCGTCATTGACTGGGTTGCAGTCACTACTGGAAACTTGTCAACTGGAGCTCTTTGGTCTTGAGAGGGTTTTAGCCTCTCACTGGTATTTACATTTAATATGCCCCAAAGCAAAGCCAGGACATGATTTAATGCTACACTACAAACTGAATAGTATACAAGCTACTCTAGATGTTTATATGTCTATATGTTTTTGCCTTGTCTGGATTCCTGCACATAACCTTTTAAAGCATCTGTTTAAAACTGTACTTTTTCTTCCACATCCTGATGCAGACTAAGAAGCTATCTCTCCGGACTCCACCTCTCACCCTGACCTCAAGCCCTTCAACCCAACCATGACCCTTTAGCCTCTAACTGCTGTTCACATCCTGCCTGTCTTGAAACACACATAAATACTCACACACAAGCACATACTTGAATTAAGTGAGTGCTATTCTTAATAATGTTATCATCCCATTCCTTCAATACTTCTGTCACTCCACAAATACCAAAAACATTTACCAGAATATAACTACAAAATCCATCTAAAGTTTCTAACAAATTTATGTTTGCTCACTATTTCTTTGCTTTTTGCAAAACTGAATTACGCTCCAGATATATGATGTAGTCTGTGATCATCACTGCAGAGTAATTATTATGTTGGTTTTTGCAACTTAGATCAAACTACAATGACCCTATCAAAGCTAAAATAACATTAAAATAACATCCAAACTTCATTTCTCAACAAGATTCAGAGTGCTCTGAACAATAAGCAACTATTTTGCATGTTCCCTTTTTTTTTCTGTTCCTCTTCGGTATTTTCAGAAACACAGGTAGGAGTTGATTACTGTAATCTCTAATTGGCTGTTCTATACAGGAAACAAATGTTATGCATTAAATAAAATATGCTGTCTATCTGAAAGGGCCTGTCCCACAATGTTACTAAGAATGAAGTGAAAGTTGATTTTCATCTCCAACAGGGTTTAATAATAAGCTTAAAAAATAGACAATGCTGAACATTTGCATTGCAAATTGGATTGCATCTCGCATTTGGACGTTTGCATGGTTCTTCATTAGTGTAATATGTGACCATTGTAGCTTTTGAATGCATCTGCTGGTTTGTTCAGTGTCTTGTCTGTTTTAAAAAAACAGGTTTATTGGTAAAAAAGACATGCGTAGTCATGTAATGCTAATTACAAATCATAAATGCAGCTGCTGGACAAAAAATATATAAAGCCTGAAATAAGCAGAAATATTTTCTTTGCAATATAAAATGGATTTGGTTGGATGAGTGTCTCTTGAAAGAACCATGACTGAATATAAAATTAGAGTGAAGAACGACACACATACACACATTAAAGTCTTCCCTTTCACTACTATTAGAGGGGATGAATGAACTAATCCTGATTGAATTACATATTAAACACAGTTGTTGGGTATCCAGAGCTGAGACAGTGTCCTCTATGTACCCTCGGCAAAGAGCAGGAAGCTGCCAGCCTTTCTCAGATTAGGCCTGTTTCCGCTCTCCACAGTGCACTCCCAGCGACCTCATAGCCCTGCGACCCTGCAATCTCCCTCCACATATGTATGGCACACACACCATCAGCTAAGGAGCGTGGCATTTGGTGTGTGACCCACACACACCCACACTTGCATACAAACACAGAAGGCACTAAATCATTGACACTTGAGTTCAATTCCAAAACAATATGGTCCTTCCTGGCACAGGATTGGAATGCTGAAGTGTTCAGCAGACACAACACATTCCCACATGTCAATACTGTATCCATACACAGCATCACTCCTGTCTCCCCCTTCCTCTCTAACAAATTGTGACTGTAATTTTTCCCCTTTTGCAGAGTTTTACGAGCCGTAATGTGAAGCACCTGTAGCCACAGACAAGGGCTGAAGGAGTGTCTGACCTAACTTCAGTCAAAAAAGACACACTCGGGCATACTTACCCATTATATTGGTCATACTAAAGCATGACTGTATGAATGTCATATCAGCTGTTAGTTCAACACATACAGAGTATTAAATTATGATTATTATAACATTATTTAAGTACAAAAGCCTAAGATTATAAAAAGAAAATGAAAAAAAAGAAAATAATGCTAAGATTGACTGTAATCATACTAAAACTGAAACATGTAAGACTAATGAATGCCAATATCTTCTCTTGAGTGGAAAATGCAGCATTCAGATAACACATAAAAACATATACGAAAAAAATGCAAATTTATGTGAGGCGATTTTATTTTTGTAACAATTTTGAAACCTGAACAAAGTACAGGATGCAGCATCTAAAATGAACATGACAACACTGCTTCAAAGTGCTATCACATTAAGCTGATAGCACTTGCTGTTAAATTAAGGGGAGATGCCTTTCATCTGACTGTATGTGTGGGTGGTAGGTGTTCTATTGAGGCCACATGTAACACCAGCCCACTCAGCTTTCAATAAAAACAAGGGGTCATTAGTTGGAGCACAGGGCTGTAACCTGGAGTACTGTGAGGTTTCAGGTCAGCTGCTTTCTATTACCTCAGGAGGGTGACTTGGTGCTGACTGAAAGCTTGTTAACCCTGACCAAGTGTCTAACTTTGGACACAAACATTGATGCTATTGATGGCCTTTTGGTCAGGGATAAACTTCAAGGAAAAGAAATCCAGATGAGAGGTAATGTATATGTGTGTTTTTGCATACTAAAAGATGCAAACTAACCCTTTAACATGGTCACCACAACAGTATTTCACATACACAAAACAAACGAACTGGGATCTTACACTTTAAAATAATGGCACATACCCATATATTTTAAGTCAGCTGTGTAGTATGCTCATGCATGTGGTTTCTGGACACATCGTCTTTGAAACCACTTAGAAGTTATGAGTGAAGTGAACACAAACTCCTATTCAATTTAGCTAATTTAGGCACTGTCAATTGACTTGATTGCACCATAGTTAAACCACAAATAATACATACAAAAGGCACTGCTTCATGACTGTGCTAGAGAATAGATAGAGTTGTGTGTTTCTTTTAACATGGACTTTGTGCTATTTTTAAGTAACTTGCTTCATATTAATATTTCTTGTTTTTGCCACCATAGTATGCATTCACTTGACAGAGATTAGAAAAAGTTACAATTTCTGGTAAAGTATCAATGTATGCTTTGCTCTGTAATAACACAATTTTGACTGTGCCCGTGTGTTTGTCATCAGGGATGACAGCCAAAAATGAGAAGCCCAGACTTTGCTTTTCTCCAGCTGCTTCTCTCAGCCTATAGACATAATAAAGAGGCTGCATTGACTACTACCTATAGGAGATTATGAGATGTGACATTGCCATCTTGGACTGTTTTTTTTTTTTTTTCCAGATTTTAACCTGTTCAAAAAGAAAAAAAAATTAAGATAATTCACAGGGTTTTCAATAGATATTCCAGTGATTTTTCTTTGTTACAAGTCATATGTGTTGCTATGATGCAGTATGCTTAATTCCATTGAAAGTGTGCATTATCATAGTTTATGCACAGATGATGAAGCTTAAAGTCTTTGTATTACAAAACACAGACTAGAGATGGGGACTCAAGTCTTTGGTTTGAACTTTAGTCTCTGTTAAGCCGTATTTCCTGTGACAAGACTTCAGACTGAAATCAGAGTGTTGGTTTGAGACACGTGTACAGTCTTCTGCCTTTATTCATGATCTTCTCTCTGTCCTATTTCCCCAGAAGTAACACAGACGTAGCATCTCACCAACAAGGATGCATCCGCATTTACAACAATGAATAGGCTGGTGAACTCATTTTGCTGTAGCACCATTGCAACCTTTTGGGTATTATTGTGAAAAATACAATATATAATATAAAAGCAACATCTTTGGTATTAAAATCCAGGATGTTGGGATCCAGCACATCCACCTTCATGCACTTTAAAACACAGCTGGAGTGTAAGACTTAGCTTGATGTTCTCGTTAGCAAAAAGCTTAGCACCAGTGCAGTGTAAATTCTAGCTTGTTACTACTTTTGTGCTAAAATTGTGTTAAGTGCATCAGATTTGCTCCACTAAATATGTTCAGAGGACGAATGGGACATTTACTAAACTCACTTTGCATAAACTGCTGACTTTGCCATGATGATATTAAACTGGAACAAAGCTTTTAAACACACTGTTGTCATGATTTGGACATTGTGTGATGATTTGGACTTCATGTGGGTGTTTTTGGTTTCCTGTTTTATTTTGTAGTTTTCCTGATTTGCCCTGTGTTTCTGTTTTTGCTTCATGTCTTCGTTAGTTTCACCTGGGTTTGATTGCTCATTGTGTTCACCTGTGTCCTGTCTACTTCAGTTGTATTTATGTCTGTTGGTTTATGTTCTGTTTGCGGGTTTGTTGTGTTAAGTCTATGGTTCCCTAGTCTGTAGTAGTTTTCAGTAATGTGGTGAGTTTCTCAGTTCCTTAAATAAATTTAGTTATCTGGATCCCTGCTGCCCTCCTTGTCTGCATTTGGGTTCACACCCTCCAGCGATCGTGACAACTGTAAACATGAATATTCATTAGAACAGAAAGTATTGGATATATTTAGCAAATTGGGTTGTTTTTTATTCAGTTTTCAGTATTCTCTGTAGTCATCTCACGGTTACTTCAAACCCTTAGAGACAAAAAAAAAGGTTTTGCTGATGAACTAGCACAAGCCACCATCTGTAGTCCTCTGGAACCACTCGTCCAAATTTTACACGTTTATCTGATGCAGTGTACATGAATCAAATAATCAATGCTTCATTAAGACACCAATTCAGAACTTTACAATAATTTTATTTGAATCAGGTTTACTGCAGCAGTGAAACATCTAAAACCTGCAGGTCAGTTGCTGATCCCTGCACTAAAATGTAGTTTGGTTTCTACAGTCAGAAAATAAACAGTGCTATGTTTTTCTGTATAAGTATTAGTATTTTTCTCTTTGGGTGTCCACATGGATTTATGAAAACTTTCAAATCTTTAAATATAAGTTGAAGAATAACATTCACACATATATTCCATATGAAAATATTGTATCACAAACTAAAATACAACAATGTACATTGTAAATTGTAGTAAAATTTACCAAAATATATGCATATAAACTATATACAACTTTTATTTGGTATTGTCTTTTCAATTTATCTAACATATTTTCTTGCAACGCCACTTTACTTTTAAGATGAATTCAGCAATTTGCTAACGGCATATTTTAAGGAACACTGACACAACTAATCACAGTAAGTTTGAATATTGGCTATCAATCCTACACTGTTTCTGCAACGTTTCTTTTAAACTTAAGTGGGAACATCAGTCTCATTTCTTCAATAACCCATGTCCACAAAACCTGACAGTGAAATAGTATGCAGATTATATTGCGGGAGTTTCTTGATTCTTTAAGGCAATGGCATCCAACATGAGTACAGCATATTCATGTTTAGCCTTTTTCTTCTTCCCAGCATCTTCTTTCTGGCATATTCATTATGAACTACCTCAGTAAAACATGAATGTGTCTCTTTAAATAATTTCAAGTAACTTAAGAAAGCTTAAAACATTTTGCTAGTTTTGATAGTAAGGAAATATTTATAATACCTTTATAACGACTAAGTAGGATTGTTAGGCCAAACTCTCTATGCTACTTAGTATTCTCATTGCCTGAGATTCATCTTAAGATCAGAAGCTTAATGAACATTCTTGATTGAACCTGCAAATTATTATCTGAAAGGGAAAAGTACTCCCTAACATCCTCCAGAAGACACATCATAAAAGTCTTTGCACTTTTGTTTTCTCACTGCAGACCTTCCACTCGTATCTTTGCAATGCCAGACAACCTGACAGCACATAGTTATGATTCTAGTAGAACATGGACAAACTTAGCCTCTTTCAGACAAATCATTTGGATACCATTCCAGTCGGACCTACATTCTTGAGTCAAAGTCACTGCCAGCAAAGTCTGTGTCAGGACTGCATATTCAGCAGTATTTTTTGGAATCTATGCTGTCAAGTGCATTATAAATTTACTGTGTTTAATATAAACTGCAGCAAGCAAACAACTGAGGTTTGCTAAGTTCGGAACCATTATGGAAGATGATGCTTCTTGGAATGAAGCAAAAAATACACAAAATTTAAGCATCCAATTGAACGCTGGATGATAAGAATTCTGAGAGCCTCTTCTTCTGTGTTGCATCACAATCTTTGTTATTGCTGTTTATTGCAACATTGATGAATCACTACATACCCTTTTGACTTGTAAAACTTGGTGTTTCTGACTCATTTAGATTGTGCACTGACATTTTTTTATGTAAATTCCCGGAGTCATCAATCTGGTCTGGACAGTTTGGAAATTCCAGTTGTGGTTGTGGTGGGAATAGATTCAGTCCAGCAATGGCAACAGCTTATCATTGTATCGTCTTTATCTGGGGAAAAAGCTGTGAAACTACCAGATAAAAAAAAAAAAAAAAGCTTAAACAGCATTGATAGTGACTCTAAATCAATTCATTAAGGGTTCACTCTCTCACCTTATTCCAGAAAATGTGTTTTTCTGGGTGGACGGACAGTCCTTAAACCTACAAAACACACTACTGGTAAATTCAGACGTTAGTGGGTTATCTCCACTGTATAGGTACCTACAGTTTCATAGCTGTGGGAGTAACAATGTTTAACTTAGATGAGATCTACTATTAACTGATGTGATATTTCAGCTTCACTCTTTGCAAATATGGCATCATGTTACGAACCTTGTCACTTTTTGAGGCCACTTGAGAGGCATTGTGATAATCTTTGGGAGAAGTTCCTGTGTACATGATCAACAGGCGAAAACAACAAACCTATGTGGGCACTGCTTCATACATGGGAGCAAAATTAATGGAGTCTTGCTTCAAATGTGATGGATGAGATGGGTGGCATGGATATCTGCAGTGGAACACAAAGGCATAGTTTCGCTGATATTTCAAGCAACTTAAAAATTTGCCAATTATTTGATTATTGTATATAGATATGCTTACAATGTTAGCAAGTTTGATTTATTGAAAGGACATTGGCTGGTTCTCTCTGTCCCTTCATGGATATAGAATACCTGCATTTTTTTATACCGTCTGGACTGTAATCTTATAGCTATACCATTTAGGTTGCAGAACACTATGACAACGTTTTTAACAATTGATTAGAGTAGTTGCTGACTTGGAGTGTTATGCAGTTTTATTGTCTCTTTCTTTTTTTGTTTTATTAATCTCCTGTAATTTAAGTCAGTGGTTGTCAAACAATTTAAACCATGTGCTCCAAGATAATATACATTGGTGTTTATGTGAGTGGTGTATGTGTAATTCATTGTGCAACATTTTGGGTCATTTTATGACCATTCTCTACATTTAAGGCTGTGAAACTGTCAAAATGTTCATAACGTCAGGTCAGTGGCCATCCAAAACCAATGTTGCATTGGTGGCAATCACCCTATATTACTGTTTTAGGGTTTAATAGGGAGAATAAAGTGAGAAGTAACTCAATTTGCTCCTACTGAATACATGCTAAAAATCCTAGTGATGCCTGATTTTATTTGGCCTGAAAAAATGTGCTGGAGAACAGAGTAAAGATGTCAATTGCCAACAACAAGATCATAGGTTAGGGACTTCGCACAAGTGTATTTAAAGACCCCACCACAACTCACATGTTCAAGCCATTTTGCCTTCCGCCTTTGCTTTCTACATTACAGAAACATTAACCTATGCTTCTCGTCAGTCACACACAAGTTTCTTACACACTCAAAGCTTTCTTTCTGCTGCTAAATTACAGTTTTTGGCTGCACATTGTCTTTCAGTTAAGTTTTCTTAGTGGTACTGTTGCAGCATAAAGTTGTCACAATTCAAGGGTGTCCTCCTGCAGCAGTCAAGATATAATTTGAGCGTATATAAGTCGCACCTGACTATAAAACGCAGGAATACTCAAAAGAGACTACAGTGTAGTAGTTTTAAATGGAAAATAATAAATTAGTATCATTTAGTCGAATTATATCCCCTTGAGTATTTGTTGCTGTTGTTTTGTCTCAGTGTTGGATAGTGGATATGCGGAACTGTCAATTATGTACAATAATGCGTAGCATTAATAATGGTAATGCTCACAGTTTTTGTATATTTATGTTTTGCGTCTTGTTATTTGTTCAGACAACGATTCTATAACATATGAATTTCCATGTAATGTCTCTAAATTTCCTTTATAAGGATTTTAATGACAAGTAATTGACAGTATGTCTGGTTTTCTGTCTGTGTTTCTGTATTGACCTTGAAATACACTGAAATAGGCTTCAGGATGATATAGAATGATGATGTAGTGAATTGATTAATACATTTCTGATTCCAGATGTGTTAAGAGTTATTTACTATTTTAATCAGTTTATTTATGTATTTTCAGTCACTATAAGTAACCTTTTACTTCACAACTTAAAATGTGTACTTTTTTTCTGATTGCTTCAGTACATCCATATTCCTACCTGGGAAGTGCATGCTAACACACCCCAAACATCTCTTCCTTTTCATACCCGATTACAATCTTTGCTCTGTGGTTTCATTGAGTCTCAGCTACTGAAGGATGAAGAATTCATGTCATGGATGGTTTTATTAAAACATTGTTTTGATCTAGGTCCATTTCATTGCAAAAAGAACATGTTCAGTCAGTGGAGATGCGGCTGCAGGGCAATGCAGATTATTTGAAATGGAAATGAAGGCTTTTTCGTTCTCTGTTTGCCACTGTGATAAGTCACAATTGTAAATCCCCTTCTAATTTATTACTGTTAGTGAATTCCACATTAATAAATCATTTCTTTTCCTCCCTTCTGTTTTTGTGGATGGATGCCATTCACATTGAATCAAAGCTTTGTGAAGCTACAGAAATAGCCTTACTGTTAGGTTTAAGAAGAGGATAGAAACACTTTGATAAACATTCTTATCTAAAGGTGAGATGTTAAAATATGATCTACTCAGAGCAGAGCAGAAAGCCTAAGGCAAGTGTGTGTATGTGTCTACTAGTATAATGACTGTTGTCCTTACATTGCCCCTCATTCCATTTATCTGGAGAATTGAGTGCCTGTTTTATCAGCCCCACCACTGCAGCTAAAAGTAATGTGTGCCCACCCATGTAGAGAACTTTCTGTTGATGTTCTTTCATTCGATGAATATATCTTTCCAAGTGAGTGTGTGTCTGTGCATATAAGTGTCCATGTGCCAGCCAGCAGGCTGGAACAATATTCTAAATATCTTGGCTGATATTCAGAGTGTCCTCAGGCTTTGGGGAGATTTCCTTTATGACTAAAGACAGTGCTGGGTCTGTACAAGAACAGCCAAGCTTAATGACTAAGCTAGTGCCAACTCAAAAGCGCGAATGTCTGCAGTTATTAGAGGGCACACAAAGCCAAAAAGCCATGAAAATCACTCACATTTAAATGTTCTAATATAACAACACATTGAACTAAATCAAACTAAGATAGATCTGCATTTTGAGAAGGCACTAGATAAGTTAAATCCAACATGTTTCACTGAGGAACATTTTACCCTTTTTGCTCGTAAAACTGCAGAAGCTCAACTTCAAGCTAGCTTTCTTTGTTGCGCTTAATGTAACTTTGTTTTTAAGAAACTACTCATTTCTATTTCTGCCTAGACATGAAAAAGTATCTCAATCTTATAATTCCCGTCAATATTAAAATAACACTATTCTCTTTGGTTTTAATATTACACGTATTTTAACGCTTGCCTGATAAAGCATTGAGGTGTTAAGACTATAGCATGTGATGCGTTATGAAATGTACTAATAATGCATCAAGTTCCCTTTTGTTCATGGTTAGGTTTGCACAACCAAAATAGCTCTGCTTGCTATTTTAGGGGGAAAAATAAGGAAGATGTATTTGTATATAATTAATGCAAACCAATAAAAATGGTATTCTGCAAACCCTCCTTTCAGTCTTTAGAAAAGGTTTATGATATATTTTATTCAAATGGACCCACTATATCATCACCACCCAATACACTTAGATTACGAAAACTGATGTGAAACAGTGGGGGCAGAGATTGGTACACTGGGCAAAGGTTCTTGAGTAGAGTCGAATGCACTGACAACAAAGGATGTAGGAATATCCAACCCCCTTAGACTCTGTTCGGGGGGTGATTTTGTATGTTAGTTTAGCCAATTTTGCTTGAAAGTGTAAAGTTATTGATAAAAAGCTTAATATTTCCCATTATCTAACAAGTGTAAAGTGCATAAGAGGCTGCAGTAAGTGTCCTGACACCATATAGTAGTTTTCTTTCATTTGCCATTAAAAGCTCTGAGATAACATTTGTTACGTTTTTTTAGCCTTTTTCCAAGTTGACATGTGCTTAAAATTAGTACATGTAATACATCCCTGTGTTTTATAAGTATAGCTTGTAAATATGAGGATTATGACCATACGTTTCCTTATATAGCATTCACACAGCTTTTCTTTCGCATTTCCATAGCATGCAATATCATTACAAAACATGACCAGTTAATAAACCAAAGACGTAAACAACTGCTTTGAAGAATGATGATCATGGGTTGCTGAAGATGTATGTTTCCTCTGTTATTAGTTACACTCTGCAGGTGTACATCCACCTGCAGTGGCTTTCTTGTGCCCCATGGGTGCGATGTTAACAGATTTGGAACAACTTGTCATTTTTGTTTTTGTAAGTTTTTCTCGGTGGCTGGAGCCAATCCCAGGTGCCATTGGGCGAGAGGCGGGGCAGATCCTGGACAGGTCGCCAGTCCATCACAGGGCCAACACACATTGACAAACAACCATGCACCCTTAAGCTGGGCAGACACTGTGCGATATTTTTGTCGTGGATAGTCAGCGCCTGCTCAAACTGTACGAGTGAATCGC
>JBAMHX010000010.1:11841992-11852956 GCA_037177515.1 Pseudomugil tenellus | reverse complement strand
TTGTGACCCGATGGGTACGTGATCTCGATAACAAGGATCAATGACACCGAGGACACTTGTCTTCATCTTGGAGTATTCTGAAAATGTCCCATCAACTGCCCCCCAGCCTTCGATCTTCTGACACCGAGGACACGCGTTGTAAGAAGACGAAGGGTTTTGCAACAACCTACATACCAAATAAATTGAAGACCATAAGACACTATTTACCCATTGTATACCATATATACATTAACAAACATGCTGTGTAAAAATGTTGGTTATAATCAAATTAGTAAACTTGTGTAAAAATGATTCGTGCTATTTTTAAAAAGATAATGTTTGCAGATGCATTTATAAATATACTAATATTTTTGGACCTGGTCCAAGAGGCACTTACATAAAACAAGGAAATTGCGCAAAAGAGCGCATCTCAGACAATGTCTTACAATTCCAGGCATCTTTCAGTGTTCTTCTGTCAAGGTTAGCGAGCAAAGATAACACAAAGATGTGTGAGCATGTGCATGGAAGAGGGGAGGTGGGGAGGAGGGGTGAGTCATCTGGATGAGTCATTTGCAATGTGTGTGGACAGCTTAGCAAGGGATGGATAGGGAGAAGAGGGTTGTAGAGGTGTCATAGATCTTCAAATTGAACTAAGGCAAAGTAACAGATTTTTTATAGTCTGATATTGTTTTATTAGCATAAACGAGCGTAATAGGTGTGCAAAAGATGAAGCTACCGTATCGTTTGCCTGATTCAGGTTTCATACTTTCCTGAGAGGCAGAATGACAAATACAGTTAAATATCATTCACATGGAGACATGCTTGTGATATTTGGTCCCAACCAGCAGGGGGGGTCTAATTATGCTGCTTGAAGGTAACATCTCCAAGGCAGTAATATCGTAGAGAACTAGAGAGAATCTGAAGACTGAGAAAGTTTCAGCTAAAACAGGAAGTCATTACAGAAAATAAAGACAAAGAAAATGAGATTTTAAAGTCGGAACTCAGGTCTCTGGCTGTGTTTGGTCGTTTTTCATGGCTGCATTTTAATGAGCTCATCCTCACATTCCCATTTTCTCTTCCTTTCTCTATTCCCCATGGAGAATATGTTCGCATCAAAGACTGCTACATTTCCCTGACAGTACCAGTCACTCCAGTCTACAACCCATATCACGGTATGCAATTCCAATATTGTTTCAGTTCTTTATTCTAGAGGACAAATATGGTAAAGGAAAGTGGTCTGGCAAACATTAACGTAAGAAAGACAACAATATGCTTTTCCGCCAAAATGTACTGCTGTGCTTGGATCACTCGGGTTGGAAGAATCGTGATCGGTTGAGTCAGACTGCAGATTTTGTCCAAATCTATCTGTTTTATTCTCAATGAGTCAGTGGGACTTAAGGTCTTTACCTCACTGAAAAATAGTCCTTTGCTTCAAGACAATCAGTGACAAAAACAGTTTCAATGAGCACAGAATATGATGGCATCAAGTTTACATCATATATTTCGCAAAAAGAAATTCAGGATGGATATCATATCATGGTGTATTATAAGAACAGGAACGCTATATTGAAATGAGTTATAGACACATTTTCATTTCTCTTTAATTAGACAGCTCACACCTGTAACTGTGTATGATCAGTCACGCCTGGCGAATCAAACTTGCTTGGGGTGATTCTGCTTAATTAATTCTCTCCCACTAACACTGGTTTTGCAGGAAGGAGGAGGAGAGCTGTGGAAGAGGGAGGTGGGGAGTGGGGGGAGTGATGAAAGATTCATGAGCGGTGGTGATGTCAGGATGGAGACAGGGGTTTCATGTCAATCTCAGAGAAGCTGATGCTGGAACCAGTGGACATGCACGAGAAGAACCAAACACACAACACAATACATTTAGCATAACTGAAACAAATGAGTGTGATGTAGCAGGAGGGGCCGCGTTGATTTCCTTTACTGCTGCAGTGAGCAAAGGGGGAATTCCCAATTCTAAGAGTAGCACCGTTGTTGGCATTCTCCGGGCCCTGATTTCCAACAAGCTGTAGACTGGAAACCTGTCTGAATTGCTGTCTGTGTTGCAATGCTGCACATGTAAAACTATGCAGTTGGGGATGACAGTGGTGGGTAGAGAGGAGGCACTGGCTGAATGGAAATAAAAGATGAAGAAAAAGAGATAGTTAGAAGAGTAGTAAAGCAGAATACTGATGAGTAGTATGTGGGAGGGAGGGGTAGAGTCATGGAGTTGGGTAGTGGGGCTCTGCAGGTGAATGTGGAGCCCTGTGGGGTCTTCCTCTCTCTCTCACTCTCTCACTTTCTGTTTGCTTGTGTAACCGTCACAGGCAGAAATGAAAAGACACTTACCAGATGGGAAGACATGACAAAATAGATAGAGGAGGAGTGTGAAGGACAGCAAGAGAATTAGTAGAGGGAGGTGATCAGTTTACACTAGCAGAATAGAAATGACACAAGGAATCAAGAAGCAGTTATGGAGATATTCCTTGGACATGAAAGCGGTTCCCTCAGCCCCTCCCTCCCTTTTCTCCATCTATCTGCTTTTTTTTTTTTTTTTTTTTTTTGTTCCTCTTTCTGACAAATGCAAATCGTGCTTCGGAAAGCAGAGTTTCTGCTTTGTGGAGTAGAACTTGTGTTCAGATAGCGCCACTGGAGATGATGCTACTTACTGTACAACAAGAGAAAAGAGGGAATCTGATACGAGGAGTTGTGAAATATAGCTGCAGGGTGAAAGGGTGGGGGTTGAAGGGGGTAAAATCAGCGTAAGAACATGAGGTGCACTGAGATTTTCAATCCCATTGACGCATTACTCTTTCATGCTTTATTCATGATCCCCTGGTGAGAACAGTGATGACTGGTTCTGGCATTTGTGTAAGAGTACTGACCGAAGTTATCTTTGATTCGGTATTATTTATTAATGTTTGTCTCATTAATTTATATCAATCATCCCATCTTTAGTTCTTTCTTTCAGACACGACTGTGGACATCACAAGATGTTGTCTTGTGACCTAATAAACACAAGAAGGGGGATGTTTATGTGAAGGGGCCTGCTTAGAAAATGACTTGTAATAAAGTGATTAATACTGTTTAAAAAGCAATTATTGGGATCCTAAATGAAACTCGCGATGAGAAAAATCTACTTTTTGTGAAATTCTCAGCATGATGACTCGATTTTCAAAAAAACTGTACAAGGAAATAAAAAATTCAGATTGTAGATGGCTTTGTAGGCAACTCAATCTGCAGCAGTGCTGATTCTAATCTCTCCCCAGATAAACTAGGTCTTTGGAAGGATTTCATAAGAAGTACATTTTCTTTATCAGTATTATCTTAAATTTCCATATTTTTGCTCTTTAGTTTTAAAAAAACTGCAAGATATGTCACATGTGTCATTTGCCACAGGCATGTGACACATCTGACATATTTTGACATATCTTCTGACATATTTTTACACAATTTTTTCAAATTCGTGACACGATCTGTGAAAGCAAAACTAACAATATGCTGCAACACAGAAGTTATTTCTTTAAATTTTACCCTGATGACACAGGACACTGGAAAAAGTGTTTCCAGACATAATGTAAACCTTTAATCTGTTTACCTGTATTGCATCGTCCAAGTGCAACAGAAATGATGATAATAATTATGACAATGACAATAATATTAATAATCAGAGTAAAAATAGTATATTGCGGACCATAAAACATAGAGTCTTAATCCCTTCAGATTCACGACATGCTTTTAAAACCTTTATGTCTATCTTGTGTACTGTCCTATATTATTTTATAGTATTTTAGAAAATCCTTTAGAGTAGGAATTTGTCCATTAAGCAACAGCGGACTGTTGTGTTGCTTTATTATATATTTCTTAGATGGTTTGATCTAAATAAATTATTGATGGCATCTTTAAAAATATGAACTAGACCAAAAAGGTCCTTAAGAGCAAAAAAGGGATTTTTTTAAAGGATGATCCTTTTCTAAAGGATGAAACAAACGGAGTTACTGACAACCGCATATGAAGTTGACGATTGTTTTATCCAACTGTGACGTTCTCAATGACTTTTATCACCCCTCGACTAAAACTCCTACTTGTAAGTGACCTGAACGGATGAGCAAACTCTGTATAGAATGAAGTCATCAGCTCATTTAGTACAATTTTTTTTTCAGGCTGTATATGTTTACCTCCCCCTTGTCGCTTTTCTGCTTACGCTCAGCTAGTGAATCATCATTGCCGCTCCCTCCCTTTTCTGTTAACTGCAGTTTTCTTGCCTGTACACTCACACAAGGAAAAATCAGCCTTCAGCAGCCAGTGAATGGATATTAACTATGTGAAGGTAATACATATAAAAGAATTAAAAGGGAAAGTTTGTGAAAATAAGAAAGTGTAATTATATGACAAAAACATTTCCATCCCGTATGCCTGTTTTACTAATGGATGCAAACTTTGCAGCTGTTATTAAGCAAACAGAAACATCTGTCTTGTAGAGTTAATCTGTCCAATAAATACAATATTCTGTAATTTAGCTGTATAATAAATAAACTATTCATGAGCAATCAAAATGAAAAGTCAATTTTTAAGCTTTAAAAGGTAGATTATAATATAGAAATATAAAAATCTTCACTGTTCTCAAACCTCTTCTTCTCATAGCAGAGTTTTTACCTGCTTGTTTCACAGTGAACTGTGTTCACAGACACTCAAAGTGTTGCTGAGCTCATGCAGTGATTTCACCTTCAGAATCATGTCTGTTTATAATGCAGCATTGCTTGAGTCCCTGAAAACCATAAACATCTTGAGCTTAGAGGATTTTCCTTGTGGACGGATATGTCTTTAGTTCGGTCCTTGAGATCTACCATCCTGAAAGTTTTAAATGCACTGCTTGTCCAATACACCTGAATCAAATTAATATATCGTTATCATGCCCCTTTAGAGTTGGATGACATGTAGAGATTTTTGATTCAGGTGTGCTGGAGTAGGGATGCATCTAAAAATTGAAAGATGGAAAATTTCAAGGATCAGATTTGGGCACCTTTTATTAATGTGATTTGATGATGTGTTTGATAAAATAATCAAATATTTTCTTGCCAGTTTATTAAGGAATATAATTTTGTGAATTCATCTTTAAATTTACCTATTCTGCTTTCAGACAGACACCACTCTGGTTTTGGTTCCTGTCTGGAGTGTCAGAACTTTGGTACATTATGGGAAACTGGCGTGCATTCATACCAGTTTAACCAGTACTAAAGAAAAAGGACATTAATCTTCAGGGGTAAAAATACGCAGCTTGAAGATTTTATAGTAAAAGTTGATAGTTGAGTCAGCAGACTCTTTTATAACCTCATACATGAGCCTTATAAATTATTATGTGGAGACAGTTAACTTTACAAGATGTTAGAAAACTTTTGAAATTTAAGTAACATTACATAAGTAATAAATAGTTCTGGCATTCAGATGAATTCAGTCTTTGCCCATTTATGATGTCATGCTTCACAATGAAGAATCACCCTTCTTTTGGTTCAAGTTTAGAAACCAACTTTGCAGGCTTGTCTGAATGTGAAAGTTGGTTTTAAATTAGGTTTGGGAACTGGCACAGAACACTGTTAGTGTGAAAGGGTAAGAAAGATGGCCTCATAGGTATTTCTACACCAAACCACTTTCCTGACATGTTTCCAATTAGTCTTATCGGTTGCATATTGTTTTTTTATAGAGCTACTTTTTGAGCTCTTTGCAACCAACTCATCAACATTTTTGTCTCTAACATAATCACATGGCCTATAATGTATGGAAGATTCTCAAATAGAGGAGATATGTTTAAATTTGTGGCAGTAAAAATGTCAACCAGAAAAGCAAAATTGATTAACTTGCTATTAACTTTTTAAGTCTATTTTTAACGTAAAAGTTTCTCTACCTTTATACAACTTAGACTATTTTTTAGACTGTAAAACTATGTGTCCTAAATACCAGATCAGGCTGTTTAGAAAAGTGTTAGCTTAAAAAATTAGTGTCTATTTCCACCAGTTCTGTTGTGTCACAGTTTAGGTGATTAACCTTGGAGATGACTAAAATGTTACACATACAAATTTGACCTTTATAACTATTACATAGAGAGGGAAGTAGATAACTCACTCTAAGAGGAAGTTACAGAGGATACATTTAGGAAAAACTCACAAACAAGTTTCAGAGCCCAGTACTAATAGTTTCATATATCACCAACAGTAGCTTCAAGATGACTAATTTTTCACTTAACTTTTTCCTCCTTCCTCCTGTGAGACTTCTACCTCACACCACAATTTCTGCACACCTCCAAAGCAATTTCCTGCGGGACAATTAATTCACTGGTCTGAAGCGTGCCTGACAAACACAAGCGGGACTAGTGGGTAGCATTTCTGCTCCCCCCAAACCTTTTATCATGCTTGCTTCTCTCTCCTCTATTTCCCTCTTCCTGCCTCCCCTCGCGGAACCCTGAGCGTCCCCCTGTTGAGTAAATTTCCTCGATGACGTAAGACTCCACGTAGATTGCCGAGGTAGGTGATGCTTCTGAATGAATGAGTGTCTCCTCCCATCTCCATTACTAGTACTACGGGGTGTCTATAAGAGCACTTCACCGGGACAGCCCGCTAAATTTCATGAGATACCACCGTGCAAAGGAGAGAGATGCGAGACGAGAAGAAATCAGAATTAAAGCAATCTGTCGAAAATTAAGTCGGC
The DNA here is from genome assembly GCA_037177515.1 of Pseudomugil tenellus. Lineage (NCBI taxonomy): Eukaryota > Metazoa > Chordata > Actinopteri > Atheriniformes > Pseudomugilidae > Pseudomugil > Pseudomugil tenellus. Next base: position 11,846,272 of record JBAMHX010000010.1, on the reverse strand, counting down.
AATCCCGACGCGGAGATAAGACAGAAAAATCTTATTATATATGGACATGTTTTGCCGCCATCACGTCATAATTTCACGAGGTGGAATTGGCAAAAATGTGTTTTCTTTTTAGTTTGAGCCAGTCGTAAACTTGTGAAATCTCAAGTGGACCAGTGAAACCAAAAAAGGTAAGTTTTTATTTCAACACTTTTGCTTATTTTTCCCTTCAAATGATTAAAAATAACAGCAGTAGTTTCCTTCCTCGTTTAGAAAGACATGTCGAGCAGTTATAAGTCTGCTGAATAGCTATAAACTCACTTTTATCTCTTTCCTCTCATCTAATTTTTCTCTGCGTGTCATTTTGAGAATTTACGGTAGATTACAGAGGCTGGAAGTTACTGCAGTGTGAGTCACTTTGGCGCACATGGGCAGTGACAACTGTGGAAAAAAAGGGAGAATGACTTGTGGGGTGTAGGCTACGCGGATTGCATGCTAACCAGAGTGAATCCCCGCAGATTGTGAGCGGATCACGACATGTTCTTTATTTATTTATTTCAAATGTTTCAGTCTATGTGGGACGTCCTAGCCAGCTGTTTCTCGGACTTATTCCAGTGTTCGAAATCCCGGTTATATGGCAAAAAACAATGCGTTAGTGAGCTTTGATGGCAAGATGACCGAAATATGTAACAAAAATTGGTCTATGCACGTATAGATGGAGATACTCGCTTTAAATAAAGTGACCTAGTATCCAGACTGTAAACCTTATAGCCTCCCTCCCCCTTTTTTAATGTTGAAATGACATCATGACGCGTTCTTTAGATGAAGTGGATTTTGCGTCATTCCTGCGCACATGCGGACGGCTTCCAATCACTCAACAGTATGCTGTAAAGACAGTTTGGGTCGCCTATATACGGCTATAACCTGCATTGCGATGTGTCTTTATACAATGAGGGGAGATGAGGGGGCGGAAAGGACTGAGTCTGATGAAAACTCCCCAAGGTAACTCCTGAAACTGGCTATGACCAGAATTATAATGAGCGCAATTCAATAACCTCTCCGTCGGTTTTTAGCTTGAATGTCCACCTGCGCAGGGCATCCACGCAGAGCACAGTAAACACTATGAGGCATACAGATAAGCTGCCAGTTGATGGGCTGACCTATTTAAACAACACCGTGATCAAACATGAAGCTGACTTTCTTGTATTAAACATTATAAGTTAGTTTGTGCAGTGACTGCGAACCATCAGGCAATTTATTCACACAGAAACATGTTGGAAGCCATTAAAACGTGGAGGTTTCTTTAAAGCATCTTACATTTCACATAAGCTATTATGTCCTTCATAGATTTCTGTTCCGTTTAATACAAATATCAGTATTCATGGAGTGGATAGTATGAACTCTCTGACTGGTTAATGTGCATGTTTCTTAGAAATGGCGAAGCGCATCTTTTAGGATATTTACGGCTCACCTAACTGCAGAACTCTGCCAGCAGTCTTAGTCTTCAGGACCAAGGAGAGCGACAGTCCACATTGAAATCTGTTTCAGTTAATTTGGTTTAAATTACATCAAAAATAATAATAAATGCATTACTTCTACGCTTGTCAGTTTAAGTGTAAAGTGACTGATTATGACATCACTTGTGATAGACAGAAATATAATACAGAAACAATCTCAAGTCAGTGTTAACCTCTGACAAGGCATAAATGGTAACTTGTATTCACAGAGCTGAAACTTTCTGAATTCTTCTGAGAGCACAACCATTTGCATACAGATGCATAGATCTCCTGCACAACCACTTTACGGTGTGTCAGACAGTGTTTTGGCATACATCAGATGAGTGATCTGGAGAACTTAAAAATTTCCTGTCTGTTGACGTCAGCTCTTCACTTGAGCTTGCATAAGCTACAAGTTTGCCTGGCGTTCCTGTCTATCCTATCTTTTGGCTGAGTCATACATAATCAACATGGAAATCAATACAACAAACACAAGTGGGCTATGTAACTGCCTGTCTTGCCATAGCCTACGGTCTCCGCCAGGAAAGGTCATGTTGTGTGTTACTGGGAGCACTGTTTCATCTTGTTAGCCTGATGCCAGTAATGCTTCAAAACTATTCTTAACTTTTTTTTTTTTGTGCTGTCCTCGACTTTTAATGTAAAAGAGCTTTAGATTACATTGAAATGCTGGACAAAAGGCAGCCTCATAGTGTCTCATTCGGTCTACACCCACACAGTTAATTATACATGTTGTCAGCCTGTATTTGTACTAACAGCCGGATTTTTCTTTTTCTATGCTGCTGTTCATAGTCAGTGCATCATTACCTTGGCTCTAGACTGCTTACTGCTAAAACTCATCAAAAGTACAGTAACAGTCTACAGTCATGGCTACTGATGCCTGGCAAGCCTCTGCACTCTGTGGGAAAACTCACACTTACGAGTTAAGATGCTGCTGTATTGTCTGAAGTTTCCTCCTGGAGCCCGGCACAACTGAAGGCTGCATCATCAACATCATAAAGCCCACAGCTGACGTCAGTGGTTACCACAGCCAATCACATTACTTTTGCTGTCTCCATGGTAACCGTGGCATTAGATTGTTACTGTAGCAACAGCACCACTGGTAACAGTCTACAGCCATGGTCGCTGGGGGGCAAAACCCACAGCTGATCCAGAGCAGTGCAAAAAGGGTAATGTCACCAAAAGAGCTTCTAACATTCATTCTGAGAATGAGAAGTGCAGCGTTTGCTGTTTTTAGTGTGTATATATGTGCTGTGCCAACGTGTGGACAATACCTTCTATTCTGTAAGTTGATCTCACTAAGTAATTAATTTGAAGGATCTGGGAGGTTTATCATACTAGAAAATTAGATCTGTAGCAGTCATAAGCAGTTCCATGTTCAGGGATCATCCTGGAATCCTGTTTGTATCTGCAAGCAGTTGTGAATGATTATTAGACTGTTGTGTATCATTATCAAACAAATATAGCAGGTTAGTTAAAACAAGTTTGAATTGTACATGTTGTTTAAATATTTACTATAAATAAATAAATTAAACATGAGCACATCAAGTCTTTTATCTTTGCCAGTAATAATGGTTCTTTTCTTTCTTATGTTTTCCAGAATCATGTGAAAGCTCAAGGTTTGCCACACTACAGTGACCTTAGATATTGGAGGGGTTTGATAATAATTTAGCTGAATAAAACACATTTTTCTTGAGGGTGTGGTAGTTACCTACAGGGTGATTCAATTTGCATCGTTAGATAAAGCAAGCTCAAATTTAATGAAAGACATAAACTGTTGTTGCTCAAAAGCTGAAACTCCAAGACAAGACAAGTTTAACAGATGTGAAAAGTTCAAAATAAAGTTAATGATATTATTGATAAATGTCTTTTTGATACCTTCTAAGTGAAGTTTTCTACACAGCCCTCTTAAGATAAACATATTAGGAATAAAAAATACCAAGAAATTTTCATCAGGGAAAACAAGTTCAGTCTAAGAGTTAAGGAGACTTTTCATGACACAGCTCATCCGTTAGTTTTAGGTTATTTTAACTTCTCAATATCAAAACATTGTTTATTACTATTTAACAAAATATTACAACCCTTATAAAAAAGAAAAGGGGTTTACAAAAGTCAGAAATGTTTAGTGATTTTTTTCATCTCATCTAAGCTGAAAATAAACAATTATTCTGTGACTATGACTGGAAAAATGAAATTTTAATTCTTGTATCTTTTACAATATTTAAGTCTTTAAGAAAAACACTTTTTTATAATGAGTAACAAGATAATTAAAGTATTAATTCATATGATCACCTTGCCTCTTGCCTGCTAATTTCTGGGATACGATCCAGCCTCCCAGTAACCCTGAATTGGATAATGTATTATAAATTAATGTATTCATATCTGTTATCTTGCAGTAGGGTACAATTCTCGGAGAAATTATTTTCTTTTCACATACAATTACTACAAATAAATGGCACATTTTCTAACTTAACCAGTGAAAAACTACCTTGCTTGGTGTAAAGTGCTTTAATGGTTTTTAAACCATGCATATCTGCTGTAACAGTTGCTGGATTAACATCTGTCCTAAACTCCTATTCAGGATTAAAAAGTACTTTTGTCTTTTTTTAAATGTGAGATCTTCATTAAATAAATTTTTTAAAATAAATTTTATTGTCAATTTTACATTATTACTACGTAGGAAAAACATCAGTGGAACACATATAACTAGTAGAGTGGAAAGAATTGGCAATCACAACAGAACACACACACACACACACATACATACATACATACATACAAGCAAGCATA
>JBAMHX010000010.1:11823936-11841258 GCA_037177515.1 Pseudomugil tenellus | reverse complement strand
TATATATATAGTTATAGTTATAGTTAGAACAGCATCACAAAAATTTACATCAGAAAAAAAGGTTAATTTATTTCAAAACATGAAACACAATCTAAAAAAGATGTGTTTACAAAAGGACACTGAAGAGTTGGTCTGAGGGTTTGTTAGTCCTTGTCATGACAATACTGCTTATCTGATAGTAAGAAGTGTTCATTGATCTGTACTGTGGTGATAAAGTAGCAAAACCTATAAGAACTTATTGAAATTCTATAAGACTATAAATAATAATAAATAAATGCTTAGAGCAAAAACAGGAGCTATCTTTTTTTTTCTTCAATACAGAGTCAACTGGACAACAAGAGCAGTTTATCTGCTAACTTAGGACTTGTATTTACATCAGCGAGAACCAAACTCAGTCCCATAAACAGTAAATACAGCAATTCAGAACCGTGTTTATAAAAGCAGCTGATCATCAGAATGATTATCTTTACACTAAAAGCATAATTAGATCACAAATATCACCAAACAGATAGCTGAAGCACACATGGTAAAAAGCTTTAAGATCATTTCATCATCTTGTTTCCTTAATATTGACAGTTACTTTAAAAAAAAACGTTCATACACAGATTTACATAAAACCCAGGATTAATCATTAACTTTTCCCCCTAATTATTCATTTATTAGCAGAATATTGTTTATTCACAAGTAGCCTTAATGGAATTAAATGAAAGATAATTAAAAGGAGAAATGTTTAATCCCAGATGCAATGTTGTAGCAGTTTTGCCTTATCAATGTTTACTGTCTTTTCTTTTACATTATTCAAAAGCTGATCCATATTTTATTTGACTTTCTATCTTACAAATGAATTAGGACACAGTTGAGAATTCTTGTATTTAAACTGATGTGCTCCCTTTTGTTGGTGACAAAGTTCAATAATTTGATGGATATTAAGACTGCTTCAGTCAGAAAAAAGAAACATTTCTAATTCTTAAAACCTTTTACGAATGGTTCCAAAGTGTCCTCAGTGCAAACCTATGTGCACCTAAAACACACAAAAAAACCATGAATGAAAGAAAATGACTAACACTAACATGTTTTTCAGGATTTGTCATTCATCCCTGGATAAAACTGCAAACCTGAAAAGGTAGACAGATAAATGCCTAATAAAAGACAGATGAAAGAATGAGAAACAAACCCCAACAATCAATGGCAGGATGTTCAGGAAGGAGGTGACTTTTGTGACAACCCTGTGCTGGGGTGGCTGTTGGCCGGATAATCTGGGACAGGCTGACCTCCCACACAGAATTAGTCATCTCTTTGTGGCATTTATTTATTTTTTTTCCCACTTAAGACTCTTATTCAACCTACAAGCAACCTTCCACCACACACTCGTTCTCTCCCACACAGCCACACAGAGAAAGGCAGCCTCTACATGTAATTATTTATTGTTCAAATTTCCACAGAGATGCTGATCAAGAGCTTACTTATCAAGAGCCAGTTGCACAGAAACAAAGAGAAGCTGGAATTAGACAAGTTTGAACTCAAACCCTGTGGGGGGCTAACTCTTCATTGTTCTTATTCTGCCAGTATTGAACCAGTTTCCTTTCTTTTGATTAAAAAAAAATGCAGAACACAACGTAAGAGATTAGCGCCACCTGCCCCTGCCACACAATACCTAATCACATCTTGGTTTGAACATGCTAAAAAACAATGTCTTGAAAAAAGAAGATCAATAATTGCGAATACCTCTTACATCAGAAATATTATAAAACCAACTGCATGCTCAAAGAAATATCTTTCAAAGCAGAAACCTTTTACTTTTACAGGTTCTTAACCACTAACAGTGTTTTTACAGACACAAATACACACAAGCTTGAAAAAGTCAACCATTCTTAAGTCAAATTTTATATAATCCAAATAATAGTGGACGAAGATAGAAAATGCATAAAGGCAGACAACAAAACGCACAATACATACACTTACTCCGTTTGACTGAACTCCCCTCCATCTTGCAACAAATAACTATTTTTTTCTACTCATGTCTATTCTGTTCTGCATAGAAAAAAAACTAACAAACATCACAAACGGAAAGATACACAAAGATACAGAAGGTTGTGAGAATGTATTTAATGTCCAAGAGTATAAATGTAAAGTTGTCTGACATGCAGGCGGGTGTTGAACACGTGGTCAGTGAAAATGAGAGGGAGGATGGGACACTTAGATGCTGCTGTGAGTCATTCTCTCCCTGGTCAGAGGAAAACAACAAATACATCAGCAGTGCTGACATGCTTTTCCAACTTACAGGTAGCAGACAAAGGAACAGGGAAGCAAACCAGATGATTTGTATGTGGATGCAGAGAATATGCCATTTCAAATCAATTCTTCTGTTTTATGGATGATGGGTGTTGAGAATGCATTAAATGCTGTTAACTGCTGTGTTACACAAACACAGAGCACTAATGGCAACTTAAAAATCATCCAAGGACGGTATCTGTGTGTTACATGCACCTGTTGCATTAAGCCCATGACCTGGTTTAGTTAAACCTCTACAACACCAAGACAAATACAGAAAAAAAATGTACTAATTTCAAACACACTCCTGTCGGAAGACAAGAACAGACGGGATGTGTGGAGCTGAATTCCCCATGTAGGAAAGAAGCTGCACACAGCTGCAGCAACAGAAAGTACAGGATGCTTGCAGTCTGCCTAGCACCTGGTGCACATTCTCCCTCTTTGCAGTCAGTCTACAGTAAGAAGTGTGTAACATCAACGCCTCAAAACTGCAAATAAGCTATGAAAACAGCTCCACTTAGTGGTCAGAAGGCTGCTGGCATGGCAAGGAAAGAAAGTCAGGTTTGTATGAGTCACACTAAGGATGTCTGTTTGCCACTGGCAGATAAAACATGTGTAGATCAGCACATTGTTGATGTTTACATCTTGCATTTCAGTGATGATATCTGCTTTGAAACTGTTACATGTCACTTCTTAGATTTACTTTCATTACATTGACTTAATGCATTTCTACCAAAGTCTTAGACAAATATGATATAAAGAGCAATATCTAAGAAGGATATTCATTCAAACACTATGTTCTAATTAGGAAAGAGGATATGTGTGAATACAGACACACTGAGAGATCAACACTCTGAATAAATAACTGTAAGGTCGGGTACCGTTTCAATAAATGTGTGGGTAAGTTAAAAAAAACATATATATTGTTCTGTAATGTAGCAATAAAAGTAGTTGATTTTATATTTTTATACACGAATAGAAGAACAGTCGTTGCCAAGGCAACAGTTAATAAGCTGGAACTGAGAGCAAAAACTCATAATTTCTTTACTTAATTAATATTTTCATAAAAACCCCTAATTACATTACACCTGTTGATTATTCCTTTAACATAATTCGTGTTTTACTGAACAAAATAAAATAAAATGAAATACAATAAACATGAAAAAGAGACTGCTGGACAAGAAAAACAAATTAGTCTGTAAAACAACACAAAGTGTCAAGTTCTGAATCCACTTGATAATTTAGTTAATAATAACTGAAGTTAACTTATGCTTCTATGTTTAATATTCAGGTCATATCTGTGTTTTTTCTGTTATGAGCAGCCGGAAGCCATTAGAATTGTGTTTCACAAAACCTAATAAGACTCTTAAACCTTGAACAAAGTTATGCCGCTTGCTTTCTTTCTCCTAATGTTTAAATTAGATATTAATCTAATCTATTTAAATTTATTCAGACTGAGTTAAAAAGCAGCATCTTTTGGATGGAAAAAAGATTTTCAAAACATCTTGCCTCTTTATTCCTGACAGAATATCCCAAAAATAAATTAAACATCAGCTCAGAGAGACAGAGAGCACTGTGCTGGTCAATTATTTATTCTTGACCACTGCAGATCATACAGCGTACGGTGGCAAGTAGTGAGCTCTTTAAGATAAGCGCCGCTAGGAGGACACATCCTGAGAAATATTGATATCTGGCTGGATGGTTGCATCGCCCTGTTCTCTGATCATGGAAACGATGATGAACCTGACCAGATAAGCCTGCCAGTATAAAAACACAAATAAAACTCGGACCACCTGAGAGAATGATCGGTCACCTGAAGAGGGTTTATGAGTTCTTCAGATCTGCAGAGGCCAAAGCAAGTGGCTTTCAATCAGTTATTACTAAAGCAGATACCGCAATAGAATGCTTATTTATTTATTTTTTACTTATTGACAGACTCCAATATCAATAAATAATGAGGATGGAGAGCGGTCGTGACTAGCTCTGCACACATCTAGGAATTCACAACGCTTAGTTTTAAAAACAGGCACATCATTCAAGCGTGGTTCTGCATTTAAAAAAAAAAACTGAACACAAGAAACGAGTTTGCAATTTCATTTAATTTTTCAAAATGTATTAGAAATAGAATAAAATGTATTCTCACACTGTACATGTACAGAAGTGCTTCCCCTCAGAATACCTTTGACCATCTTAAGACCATAAAGGGAAGCTCATTTGACATGCTAAGACATTTAGTAGCGCTTCTTCCAAGATGAGTGGTTTAATTCTATACATGTTCAGGGTAAATTTCTGTTCTTCATTACAAAAGCATGGCCTGCATTACAAAAAGACCCACCCGTTACCCCTATGCAGGTAGAAGTACTGCATTAGCACAGCAGAGAGAAGCTCCTGTATTTGAATTTAACTCACATGTACATGCATGAGCTGGAACACACAAACTATTCTTGCAGTTGCGTGTATTCATGTAATCAAAATGTGAAAAGGAGCAATGAGCTTGGTTTGATCTCCTCGGCTGTAAGATTAGGGATTAGATATGGCTGGTAATCCCTTTGATGAGGCTGAAAACTCCTCTGGCTTTAGTCCTGCTCAGTGATAGATGCTTTGGACAAATACCCACTCTCCTCATCTGCTCTGAGCTCCTTCCCTTCATCGGGCAGCCACATGATGAATCAAAGACAGCACCGTGATGATGTGACTGGTTATTTCCCTTGACATCCACAGGGGGTGCACTGGCTCTGCTCACACTGCTTTGTAGGAAGGGCTGAGTCCGTGCCTTGGTTCTGCAGGGAGGCAGTGGGATAGCATTAACACTTGGAGCAGTGACAGTACCTACCTCAGACAGATTAGTGGCAATGCTGGGCATTATGGCTGCTGTGGGGTGTATTTGCAGAGCTGCATTTAGGATTATATTTAACCTTGTTTTTACCTCCTGAACAAATAAATAGATAAATACTAATAAAAAAAACAAAGCACATGAAGATCAGTGTTAGTGCCACTCCTTGTAGAAAATGTCTGATGTCCTGATGTCACTGTACCACTGGGTGTCAGTGTGGTGACGTACTCATCAAACAGCTTGATTTCAACCTTCCCCGTCCCTTCTTCCCTTTATTAGTAATTTCTTTTTTCCTCAGCGTATTCACCTGAGTCCGTCTACGGCTGGGTTGGTTGTCAGGGTGGTTGGGCGCCCATGGCCCCAAGCTCTGATTAGCATAAAAGTCCATGGGGTACACTTCCTTCCAGCTTACTTCCTGTAGAGCAACAGCTGCCTGAAATAAAAATGGATAAAGTGTCATGAGAAAAAAATGAAAAAGAACACTGCTGAGGAGATTTTCTGCACAGCTATTCTATTTCTCTATGTGATGCAGTGCAACATTTGTAGTTTTACGGAGAGATTAGCAGAAAACCACTGAGTGATAAGAAAACACAACAGACTGAGTATACAGACAGCCATCATGACATTAAGCTTGGATAACACACAGAGTTGTCATATCCCTATGCAGGTGCCATGTGTGACACAACAGCTGTTGGAGAACAGCAGCAATGGAAAGACAGCACTGTGACATAAGAGCAGACTGCTCCATATGGAAGAGAAGTGCTTATGAATAATGATTCTGAATGAAAAAAGCAGCAGGATGACTTAACAGATGAATAAACAAGCATTACAAATAAGGAAATAAATGCTTTTATTATTCGTGTATTCATTCATCCAACTCCTCATTTATTTTTCAAACTATTTAGATGCCAGAGATTTAAGATAACTTAAAGAACAGATGGAAACATCGCTTGCAACAAACTGTAGCTAACTGCAAAGACCAAAATCACTTGAACATAATTTGTCAATTAAGTTTAAATCATACATATATATTAACATACAGGTAGACATTATGACAGGTAGGATGTAGTTCATAACTGTTTTAAAACTCGGTAACAAGCTGGTGATTGTGTGCTACCTAAAAAAACAGAATAAACAAACCTACAGAGGAACATGACAAGAAAGAGTGCATTTAACACATAAAGCAATTACTCTCTTGTTCTTTGTTATTTATTTTTTTAATTTTATTTTTTTAAAGAAGCACTTTATGAGAACTGAATGAGTCCTGGGATGATTCATTACTTTACAGCAGCCTTTTTATTTTTTAAACATTTGACGGTATTATGTTTAATGCCATCCACTAGATATCAACAGACTGGCTATTCTTAACATGCACCATGGCTGAATTCTTAAAGAAACACAAAAGGACATTAAAAGACAGGAAAGAGTAAGTGATAAAACAAGAGCTGACATCAGACTGACTTTTACCCGTCAGAGAGAGCTCAGAGTAGAGACAGGATGCAAGGTGAGTTAGATGTTGTTTGGAGCTGCCTCTGAGAAAATCTGCAGCTTGAACATCTTTATAGGCATGTGACTTTAACTTGAAACTTAATGAAATCTTCCATCAAATCAGCTTTAAAAAAATATATGAAATGAAAGTAATATATCTTAAGGAACCAAACTATATAGAAAAATAGATCATGATGACACATCTTCTATTTTGTTAATTCCCAAAACATTATTCTCTCTTTGTCTTTATTCCACTTGTCTTTTATTTATCCAGCTAACCACTCCTCTCCGTTTCTCCCCTCTCACACTAACTGCCTCTCTGAAAGCTAGCTTCCTTTGCTAATCCCTGCTCTGTCAGAAGAGCCAAGTGTGTCTTATTGACTATAAATATAACATGAGACGCACTGAAAATAAATGCTCCCCCCATCCTTCTCCAAGCTCACTCCACCCTCCCATCTCATTCCTCTTCATCTTAAATGCCACAGTGAAAAGCATGGTGCTCTGAGACGCATGACACTCATAGGCAGAAATGAAGAGAAATTAAGTATCACTACCATGTAGACACAAGTGCATCTGCAACTTATTTAAATTCAGATACATTTTCCCAAATAGCAGGTGTGAAGAGCAACACATACAGAAACACAAAGACATGTAAGAAAACAGATTTCTATTCTACTCATACCAGTGGGGGCAACTTTCAGACTTTATAGACAAAATTATCGACCTTAGTGACAAACTATACAAAATAAACACTGTTTCTGTCACAGCTGAATGCTTCCATTTATATTGGCCTTATTTTGCAGTGTTACCGCTCAGAGAAGCAGTGAAAAGGTGGAGAGTTAATATCAAACAGTAACCATCTCAAATCCAAATCCAATACTCAAGACAGAAAGGGTTCAAATCGGTCGCATGTCATTGAGAAAAAAAAAATCCTAAAGGAATTGGTAGCCTTTATGCTACTTAGTGAGGTCATGTGCACAACATTGTAAACAAACCCATCACAAAGTTTATTTTTTGATTTTATTGATGTGGCTACTTGAAATGGGCTGATGCCCAATCGATCTTTTTCCTTTTAGAAAAACAAGACAGAGTGGAACTATGTGGTCCTGGGGCCAGCAGGGGGGGCTAGTCTGCTGCACAAAGTGTTTAGCATATGTATGCATGTGTGTGTGCTAGTGTGCTTAATGGCACAGAGAGGAAAAAGGGGGAAGAAGCAAGCATGATAGTCCATCTCAAGCACAAGCACTTGATGAGAGCTTCATAAATTCACTTTCAGACATACTTAACATAGTAACTTGTCTCCTGTACTACCATAAAAGCTTCAGCAGGACAAGGGCTCCATTTACTGTCAGGATGGTCGGTGTGTGTGTGTGTGAAAGGTGACTGGCAGCTGGTTGAGATTACTGCAAGCTTTATGTTTACCTCATATGGAGACAACAGGGGTTTGGAGAAAGCTGTGCCCCAATCGATGGACAGGCGTGGACAAGCAATCTGGACCCACCTGCAGAGAAAACACAAGGAACCACTTTGCACTCAAACATACATTCATGAATGCAAGTGTTTGTGTAAATCTGAAGCAAAGAGAGAAACTGAAGCACCGAGATCCTATTAGACAGGCAGGGCACATCTGCGGCTGCACGCTGCTTGTGGATACGTGATGCAGTGGGTTGTACAGGGAGCCTCCCTCCATCTGATCGCTAGCATCTGTTTGTAAGATCTGTCCTGATTTGGATCAGTTCTAAAGGCAGCCATGATACACTGTCTGAATGCATAGCCAGCCTCAGTCCAGGAGGAGAGCAGGGGCAAGGACATGAGGGAGGATGGTTTATAGTGGTCTAGAAGGGTGGACCTACTGCAGGAGGCAACAACAGAAAAACAGGAAAAGAAGAGAACAGAGGTGAAAAGAAAAGAAATGCTGTGATAGAAATGAGGAAGAGGTTAGGTGAGTGTGAATAAAAAAGCTGCACCAGCTGGTCTCCACGGAGGTAGCCTACATAGCTCGCAGACAGGGTGGTGGGGGGGCTGTGTATACGAGAGATGGGGAGGTAGTGGCGTGAAGGGGGGGGACAGAGATATGCAGCAACAGGGAGAGAGGAAAAAGAAGACAAAAACAGAAGGGGTTGAAAAGGCAAAAGTAAGAAGAGAAAGCAGAACAGAAGGCGAAAAGAGGGAGAAGACTGACAGAAAGAAAAGTGTTTACTCTGGAAAACGCATGAGAGGGATGGGGTGGGGGGGGGGGGTGTGGATGTAAACAGCTTCAGGGAAGGGTGAACAATGGGAAAATGAAGATGGAAAGCGGCTGAGGCTACGAGGGTTAGCTTTCACAGATCAATGCAATTCACAGCTTAGTCTCTGCTGAGGCAGTGTACCCCCCCCCCCCCCCATGTCCCTAATCCTTATGATAAAGCCCTGCCAGAAATATTGATAAATACAGATTGAAGTGCAGCGCATAAAGATAAGAAAAACAAATACTAAGTGAAGGTAAATGTCAAGAAGAACACACCAATCTGAGTTGAGAGTTTCAGATTCAGGTCAAGGACAGAAGGGTAGGTGGCAATCATGAAAAAAGAAAAAAAACATGCAGTAATTACTTTAATACTTCCTGGGTAACTGTAATGCATCACATTCCTTTATTGTTTAGTTTCCAACTTTCTCATAGATCCTGAGATACAGAAGTGTCTGACTCTCTTTTCACTGTTTTCAGTCACAAATATATTCCACCCCTGGGCAAACACGCAGCATTTTCTCATTTTCAAACAGCATTAAGTCTCCCCCAAAAGAATTTTTTTCCATCCTTCTAATTTGAGTCAGCTAAGTCAAAAACATTAGCGCCCAGCTGCAATCTCAAAGACCCGAGTCTGCTGAGTTTAGAAAAAGAGTGGAATCTGTGATGTGACCTTTAAGTCGATCAGCTGCTATTCCCTAATCAGAGACCTTTAAACACTGCAGATATCGCAAAGCTGCTGCAGCCCATGTAGACCCACAAAAACCTGTCACTTTGCATGTCTGTAAACATGTTTATGAAAGGTGCTCATTTATACTTCTGCTGTATTTCCAGTTGAGCTGAAAATGATAAATACATGTACCAAATATTCTTTCACAGTTAGTGTTATTAAGCCAACAGTGTTGATCTGGAAAAAAATTACAATGAATAATTAATGGAAAATTGCATACAGACACTTTTGGAGATTGTAAAAATCCAATCTACAAAATGATTAATGCTTTTTGTCATTTTGACATATTCATCCACAAAACCCCTTAATTTATGGATCATGGTGGGGAACTCTCGTCCTCCAGAGCCAGAATCCTGCAGAACATCCTGTATCCCTGTACCAGCAAACCTAATTTAAATCAAATGTATCCCAACAATTTATCAAGATCTGCACAGTGATTCATTCATTTGAATTGGGTGTGTTGGAACTGTGAGACGTGGAAAACCTTCAGGATGAGAGGTTCCTCCAGGCGGCAATTTCTGGCTGCCTATTGTGAGGCTAATAAAGAAGTTGAAATAATTGCAGTTCAGGGGAGGAGAATTTTTTTTCTAACGCTTCGGTTTCGATATTATTTTAATCTTAAATTTAGAGGCGTGTCCTTTTGATTGATGTGTGTTAGAGCGCTATCACTGGTTACAGCTGTGTACTTCCTGCTGTCTCCACCGTGACAGAGCCCTCTCAACTCTACCTTTTCATCCATTTTGGGATTTTCCGGTGATGACAAACACCAAGATGGCGACGGTAGGATCCGCCTATTGGTTTCAAATCCGCTCTTCAGAAACCTATGGGTCACGTAATGGAATGCGCAGTCCAGTATTTATACAGTGCATGGGTTACTCACCCCTGATCTAACAGTTTTCACATGCCCCCATGGGATTTTGCGCTACTCCTCTATACTAATATTATTACAGTCTTTGAGGGTAGGACGTTTTTTATCATCACTCTTGATCTTTTGAAAAGGAATTCTGGTTGACTCTAAAGAAAAAGAAATTATCACATTTTCTTCTTTTTTAAATATGTCTTGACTATTTTCTATGCTTGATTTGAATTACTATGTTGTTAGAAGGACATGGAACATGGATAATTATGTCCAAAATCATAATATAATCTTTATGAATAGTTTTCTAAGAGTCAACGAAAACCTCCAAGGCCACCCTGATTAATTTAATAGATGTTGGTACCACAATCTCATGGCAGACATTTCAGTGAGGTCTGCTCTTAAGGTCAAAAGGCCTTAAGGGCGTTGGCCAAGGAAGACTCCACTTCCCCAACAAAGGCACTTAAAAGGCCCCTCTACTTCGGAAAAAGCTCACGTAAACAAAAACAGACAACTATTCTGCAGTTTGACAAGATGATAATGGAGTAGTTTTAACAGATGATTAAGAGGCACTCAACCTCAAGAAGATTCTCCTCACTATCAAGCAAAGGGATAAGAAACACTTTGTGCTTTTTTGTGAACCGGTGGCTCGGAAAAAGTAATTGTTATTGTGAGAAACAAAGACCACCTTGAGATTCTTGAAGAAAATATCAGGTTATGGAAATAAAATGTTTGCCTTGGGCAGCAATGAAGCTTTACATGAGGATAATAAAAATGAGTAAAAACAAAACATTTATAAAAAGAAAAAAAACAATACAGACGGTTTGGATAATGCCACAATGTTTGTATTGTTCTGCCAAAGTGCCATCAAGAATCTGGAGAGAACATAAGACCATTATGATGAAAATTAAGCCTTCAAACCAAATGGTGTGAATTTCCAGTGAAGATGTGCTGAAACCCAGTTAGCAATTCTATGAACTGTCATATGCAATGATGGCAAACACATTTATTCTATTAAAGGTGAGAATGTAGGAATTGATTAAAACAAAGGCAGTACACATTATTGATCAATGATGTGTAAATGTGTTAGATTTTAGTCTCAGCGGACAATGGGCGAGGCGGGGTACAACCTGGACAGGTTGCCAGTATATCGCAGGGCTTCAAATTATCGCAATGTAAATATTTTAGTCAGAGAAGTGTCAATGAAGCCATCTAAGTTAAATTGAAAATGAAGTCATTTCTGAACAGAGATTTTCTCAAATATACAACACAGCCCTGACTCACAATTACACATTGGATCTTCTGACCAAAACAGTTATGGTCATGCAGGTAAATAACCTATAATGACTTAAATGGCATACAAATTGGGACAATTTGGTACAAACTGGTACAACATCCTAAAGATAAGAAATAGAAGTACAGCTGCCTTTATTCAAGCTCCCATGATCCCCTATGAACTAAGAGTAGTTGGAACAGCAATAACCATATATTGTATCAAATCTGCTTTACAACCTCTGAAAACACAACAAGTGGTTGTACTCTTACTCTGTCAAATTATTAGCATCAAGCAAACAAACCATGGAGATTGTTTAAACTAACAAAATTGGTTGAAGAGCAATTCAAGGCATTCGACCTGGAAATAAACTAGTGAAGCATTGTCTCTTAGAAAGAGAAAATCTTGGGTGAAAATCTTGAATAATGTTTAGTGGTACAATCAAGTAAAACACAAGTGTGTGTTTAAATTAAACACACAAGATAAAAAAAATCAAAGTACTAGAAACAGGAAGTTGTGTGGACTTAAAAGAAAATCACCTATCAGTAAGACTAATAAATAAATAAATACAATCCTCTCTGGTATATGCTCAGGAACAGTGTGTGCCCAACCAATTATTCAAGCTGCCTACCTAAGAATACAGAGTGTACTATATCTTTTAACATATAGGCATGTTTAAGATTGAGGAGATTGAGATTGAGCAGTGATCAAACTCTGTCATCAATACAAAACTAGGGAAAAATAAAAGCAACGCTTGAAAGCTCAATTAATTATTTATGTGAAATTGGAAACATTTATTTCTTTATTATTTACAGATGTCACATATTGCCTAATCACCTTTTACCCTTTGTTTATATAATTTATAAGCAGATGAAACTCACTGGTTACATTGACTGATGGTCAAATTTTGGCATGTGATATGAATAATTATGGGTCTAACTGGATCTGTGTTTATCATTCCATTGTAGCCAGTGTGCACATATGTAGCATGAAATGCAAGAAAAACACTGGGAATGCGCTTGTGGGTTTGAGAGGGGGCTGTGATAAATGAGCAAAAACTCTTCTGACTAAATCCGATTAGCTCTGGGCGTAGAGTCTGAGAGGAAAGAAAGACAAAAAGCAGGGAAGAGTAGGCAGAAGATCGCTTCTAAAGAACAGAAAGCTGATTGGCAAAGGAAGCAAGGGGGGACTTTCACTATTTAAAGATGGACTGAATCAAGCATTTCAGTAAAACGTATCTTTCCAAGTCAAGTCTCCCCCCCCCCCCCCCCCAGAAGCTGATCCAAATTGCTTTTCAGCCCTTATCAAGCATTCAATCAAGCCATTATGTTAAAGAATCCAAATCAATGAATACAACTTTGATGGACATCTCTATTTTAAGGAAATGTTTACTTCAGAAGAAAGTAGAACCTTTCAGCACTTACAGGAATTAGATAATCAAAAATCAGATCCATGCCATGACATATAAAAGTAAAACTGCATGACATTTACAGCTGCTATGCAATGTGAACTGCAGCCTGGCCTCGCTGCTTCACCTGCTGTGGATCATTAAAGCCCCATGCTGTGAGCAGGACCTTTGCCTGCATGGAACTGCTTCAATTGGACACACATTTTATTCATCGGCAGCAACAGCAGCTAACCTTTCAGAACTGCAGGGGAAAGAGTGGTCACCTTTAATGCCAAACTTAATTTAATTAAAATATTTTCATTTCAATATAGCACAAAAAATAAAACTCAAACGGAAAGATAAAGAGGCTGAAATAAACCAGGTGGCATTTGCTGTCTTACTTGGATACATTTGTGTGTGGTTATAGGGAGTGTTTGTGATGTGCAGATATCTGTACAATAGTTTAAAACCTGCTTGGGGACAGCTTAATTACACACTTAAGAGCATATGCTAATGGTTTCACTCTTTCCATGTGCAAGTATGCGAGTTTTTAATGACAGAGAAAGCCTGGAGTGAGCTCTTGACTGTGTGTGCCTGCTAGTACTGCAGAACTGCATGTGCTCCTCCACTCTACTGTATCTCTCTCTTTGATTTCTAACCCTTCTGTCTTTGACATATCTGGTTTTTACCAAGCTTAAAAAACTTGGGGGTTTGGGTTGTGTACTGTGGCTCATTTGGGAGGACTGTTCTTGCAAACTATTCTAAGCAATCAAATAGTGAGGCAAAAAGAAACAGAACAAAATGCTAAGATATGCAACAAACTACTTATCAGTTTTCAGCTTTAATGTTATTGTCTGTAGCGGAGAATTATTTTCTCAACCACTTCATCCAATTCAGGGTCGCGGGTAGGTGAAGCCTATTTCAGCGGTCATTGGGTGAGAAGCGGGGTACACCCTGGACTTCGCCAGTCTATAACAGGGCAACACCGGGAGAAAAACAACCAGGCAAACACACATTCACTCCTAAAGACAAATTAGAATAACTAATCAACTTAACATGCATGTTTTTGGATGGTGGGAGGACGTCAGAGTAACTGAAGAGAACATGCAAAGTCCATTTAGAAAAGCCACTGTCCAACCCGATGTCAGAAACTGTGAGGCTGCAGCTTTTTTTTTTTTTTTTTTTTTTTGTCTTGTCCAGCATAGAGGCAGGCAGAATGAGGATCTGTCCGCTAATTTATTCTGTCAAGAGGAACTACACTGGACACTGGACATGGGGTAGACTCCTTCTTAACCTCTGCGTTTTATCATGTGTGATCTAAACTTCCTCCTGTGGTGAGCTTATTATTAGGTCACAGCTGATAGGACGCCTTGACACTTGTCAATGTGGACACTGATGGGCAAGTATTCGTGAACTAGACATGAACATTGCGGGAGCCTCCTGGTTTGTGCCTCAAAATGACAAAATCGTGGCCAAAAGTGTCAGCCTACCCTTAATTGCTTAGATGTTGTACTTGCCATCGAGCAGACTCCTCAGTACTAGCCTTGTGCTTCAGGATTTTGGCTGTAGCAATTTTACTTGTGACCTCTTCGCAGTTGCCATTTACTTGTGGTATGCCAAGGTACTTGTACCTTTCCTCCACTCTCCTCCAGGACTGCACTGCCATCTGCATGGACCACCTTCCCTGTCTTTGTTAACATTCAGTCATTTCTCCTGTCCGAATGGCATTCCTATGTCAGTGCAGCACATCCTGGTGGTGTGGTTCAGTCAGTCAATGTCGCAGTGACTGTACTCACTCAGTGGTTGAAGGGGTTCAGGCCTATGTAGAACAGCAGCAGGTACAGCACATCTCCTTGGTCTATTCCACATTTGATGGGAACCTGTGCAATTAGCTCAAAGTTGGCTACCAGGGTGGTCTCCCACAGCCTCATTGAGTTTGCAATGAATTCTCTTAGAATGCACAAGTTTGTTTGTCTAGTTTTGCAGCCTCGGGTGACAGTTCTTTCAACCAGCAGCTGGTGTTTGGCTCCTCTGGTCCCCTTACCAATGCCTTTTTGTCTCTGTCATCTATTGATCCCTGTGCCCACTTAGCTGCTATGATGCCTGATAGGAGCTTCCATGTTATTGAGAGACAGGCTATTGGCTGATAGTTGAACGGGACTGTTTACTTCTGGGGATCTTTCAGTATCAGGATTGTTAGTCAATTGATCGGTTACTCAGGGTGGACCCCATCCCTCAACATCTGGTTCATTTGTGCCGTTAGGCACTCATGAAGTGAAGTGAGCATCTATAACCAGCAGGCATAGATCATGTCTTTATCAGGTGTCACCAGTTCTTCACCTATAGTGAAATTATCTATATTTTGTTGCCATTGCTTAAAGTTAGATATACAAGATGGCAGCAGTAAAGGGAGTGGGATGCAATTGAATTTATTACAATAAAAATGTAATTGTTACTGACTTTTAAAAAGTTACATCTTTTATGCATTTCAGTCATATCTTCAAAGGAAAAGGAAAACATTACTACAATAATTGACAGCTATACCTTCATATTTTATCAACATTACTTCAAAATGTGGATTTAAGCAAACCCATTTCATCATAGCTGGTAGTTTTTCAAATGTGCATCGATTACATGCAAGACAGCCATTGTTGTCTTTGACCGTTAGAATCCAATCCCAAAAACAAGAATAAAAGTTAGTCTTTCAGTTATATGATTTATTCATTCATTTTTAGCACGTTTACACAGCATACCAGCTTTTTCAGAAATAGGTTTTAGCTTAAGTCTTTATTTTGTATCCAAACACTTGGATTCTAATACATAAAGACTTTGCTTGTTGCTCAAAAATATATTCTTGAAAAGCTATTTGTCTGTAATGAGGGTTTGTTTTGATCGGGTGAATCGTGCCTGGATTACATAATTTCAGACTTGCCCTCATACGTCAGTCTGAAGCCAAAAAAATAAAGAAAAACAAAGTAAAGAATTGCTTTTACCACAATTGTTTTCGTTCCAAACACAACCCCCTCAACTACCTCTGTATTTCTTTCTCTTTCTCTCCAACTCAGTCTCTCTTAGACCTTCTGTCACCATATCACCCACTCCTCCCTCACACATCACACCTCTCATTACTCCACAGTGAGAGGCCAATCCGAGAAATGGTGAGCGCCTGCGCCTGTGTGATTGGAGCTGTTGCACATCAGTGTCTTATTCATCCCTGGTCCATCTTCAACTCTGCTCTTGTGGCTGGATGTCAGATAAGTCAGACAAACTACGACGAATATACTGAGTACTTGCTATTTCATTGAAGAATCTGAAGAGGCCTATTTCTAAAGATAACAATGAATGGTTCACTGCATAACAGTTGCAGTTGGTGGAGGATGCTCTAACATATGCTACTGTGATTTTTCAGAAATATGGATTATAGATGAGATACGTGCATTCACCATGACTTCAGTCTATGAGAGAATGAGTGTTACTAAGCCAGTTAGATTGAGTTTACTTTGCTTCCGATAAAGGAACACATTGGGCAGGTTCAAATGATAGTTTTAATTCCTCTTTAATTCAGAATAATAGCTAAAACCCCTTTAAACTGATGAAAAATGACCATATAAATACCTAATTACAAATTCAAAGGTCATTTGGACTTAAGTTTAATCCTGAAGTAAGTGGTTGGTTTATGTAAGAGACAGGCTATTGCCTGACGTGATGTCCATTATAAGACATAATGGACAACACAGAGGCATGAACAGTCAAACGCAAAGTGGAAGATGGTTGCTTCTGCACAGGCCATTAATTTCTGATAATGGACACCTCATCAGGCATTATCCTGCTTATGCCATGGACACTTAAAAAATAAACACATATTAAATCAATTATTAATATGGTAATGTTTTTTTTTTTTATTGTTAAAATCATACGTTTTTCAGGAGAAGTGGCTGAGCGGACTATTTAACATTTGTTGTTGTGATGTGTTGCCAAAGAAAACGGTTCTGGCTACAGAACATTTAGATGAAATAATGTGTGTTCACATATGTTCTGAGTTCCTGTTGCCAAGTAGTGTTTCAGCCTGCGCAATAATTTTAGGCTATCTGATCAGATCTTTTTTTTTTTTTTGAGCTGTCCTATAACTTTTTAACAGACACCCTTCAGCCAATCAGGATCGAGTATTCACACGGACCGTGGTATAGTCCCACTTTACACCATGGTCTGGGTGAATATTTAATCCCGATTGTCTGGAGCAGAGGACGGTTGATTCTGTTA
>JBAMHX010000010.1:11730244-11741234 GCA_037177515.1 Pseudomugil tenellus | reverse complement strand
TAGAGAGGGTGGGGGGGGGGTGGGTGTACTATACAACGCGTGATGTGGTGTATTCGGGGAGATTGATATATATATCGCGATGTGCTACAACCAGGACGTATATATATATATATATATATATATATATATATATATATATCCTTCCACACACACACACACACACATATATATGTATGTGTGTGTGTGTGTGTCATGTGTAGTATAACTCTGTGAATGAGTGGTAAAACTATATTGTCTGACATGTACTCTCATCACTCTCATAGGCAGACTTGATAAAAATAAAATTAGATGTATTGATCGGTGATGGATGTTCCTTGACCTGATTTGAGCTTCTTTCTGTTGCTGGTTTGACTGTACTGAGGTATCCCAGTACAGAACAATCCTTTGGTTGCCCCTTCGACCTGCCATTTAGGTGTTGGGAAAAGAGATAATGGCTAAGCTGTCATCCATGTTGAAGGACAGTCTTTCTCCTCACCACCACAAAACCCTTCCTGAACACTAACGGCTCTGCAGAGCTCTTTTAGTGACAAACTGCTGCATGCAAAGCATGAAGGAACTGAACTATTGCAGATGTTGCAGTAATAAGACTGGAAACCAGCACTGCTTCCAGTACACCACAAAAACACTCAATAAAACCCAGTACAGTTTAATGATGTGTATATATGTTCTTATTTCTTTAATTCTTATGGTGACAAGACAATGTTTGGAGGCAACCTGTGTGGAGTTTGCATGATCTAACCATGTTTGCATGCTCTCTGACCTGACTTCCTTCCACAGTTCAAAGACATGCATTTAAGGCTATTTTTAGTCTAAAATTTTCACTGAGAGCTACTGTGACTGATTGAATGCCAGTTCTGCAATGTACTAGGGACAACTCCAACCCACTTGCAACCACTCATTCAAATTATCTGCCATATTTACAAAAAATGGTTTGCTTTCTCAAGATAGCGAGATTAATTATCCTGTTATCACGAGAAAACAGTGTTTGCCAAAAACATGCAAGCACAAGCACTCCTGTTTATATTTATTTGTTTTTTTGTTCTTCCCATGGTTTTTGACAAACCATTAAGCATTTGTAGCAGGTAAAGTGTATTTATAATCTTGCTGGTTTGTATTTCTGTAATGGGTTTCAGGTTTAAAATCGGGCTCGGCCACTCTGAAATATTGCTCTTTTGTGAATGCTTTGGCTGAATGTGGGTAATTACTGTCTAGCTGGAAAGTCCAACACTGCTTTTAGCCAAGTTTACATACATTACGATTAATCCTTTTATTCTTTTTTTTTCCAAAGAGTAAAGTTCACCCAGCTTTTGCACAAGTTCAGCTTGACAAATACAAAAGTTTTTGTGCACTTTTTTGTTAACAGTTATGACAAAATGCAGCCTTTTGAATGCACTTGACTTTCATTTGGGGAAAGAGGGGAAACAGAAGCAGAGTAGAAATGTTATGTTTTTGGTTCTTTGTTGTTTATAGCTGACATTCTAGAAAACATTCTCCAACTAAATAGAAGAGCAAATGACAATGACTTAAAAATTTTGCTTTAGTAAGAATATTATTGACTCAGGATATTTTATTGTGTGTATTTTGCAAAGTCACACAATGGTATAATTTATTAGAGGATCTGTTCCATAATGTTGACAGTCAGCAGAAACAGCCCAGAAAAGCTGCCAGAATAAAGGACAAATTCAGTTGACATAGCAGACTGATAACATTCAGGTTGTGAGAGGATGAATGGATTAATAAACATTATATAATAATATGGAAGGAGATAGATTGTCTCTTGTTGACTTAATGGCAAAAATCTGAATGTTATAAGTCCCGAAAGATGGTGAAAAAGTATTTATATGTCTTTTTGTGCTCTGAAAAAGAGGCAAGCACATTAATATTTTTATTATTTTTCAGGAAAATGTTAACGTTATTAAACTTCTTTATCAAACTTCGATTTACCTGACAAAATAATAATAAAAAAAAAAATTCAGAAATAAATGGGAGCATGTAAAAATGAAGGTTTGGATAATCTGCTCTGCATTGTGGTATTTCTGTAAAAAATCCAAGCATGTGCAACATTTGACTTCTGTTAAAAGAAATAACACCAAAGTTTCTACATAACAAAAATTAAATCTGATTTAACTTTAAGCTTGCTCCATTAGTCAGTAAAAGGAAATGTTTCACAAAAAAATCACAGAAGAGATGAAGTCAATGTTAAAGACCACAGGGATTATAAATTATAGTTTAATGAGGCAATGGGTAGATCTTGTAGGACTGTGCAAGGCAGACAGTGTCAAAGCTGAGTCTTTTATTGTGATCAATGTATGGTAATGAGGCAGAAGGAGATTGTGCTACTGCTCATAATGCAGCAGAAAAGATTGGTGATAGGGTTTGTTCAAGACGGCTCATTTTAGCATAGGCTTGTCATTGGGCGGCTCATTTTTGCTCTGGAATTCGCCTGTGGCTGCGCTACTCTGAATGAATAATCAACAAGTTCGAGAGACGCATTTATTGTGGTCTTTCCAAGCATTACTGGATGGCAGCGATCCACGGTAACTGCCAACAGCATGTAAAAGCATGTTCACCTAATCACACCTCAAGAGCAGCAAAGACTGCTGAGCGAAATCATTGGAGGACAGGCTAAATCAAAGCCCTGCAATGGAATCCAGTGTTCTCATCTCCCTTGAGCATGCCTCCAGGGCTGGCTGTGTCCACAGTGACACAGTCTGTGATCAGCTTTGGTTCAGAGCAGAGTATTGCACAGAAATATCATGTAAGTGGGGGTAATTTTAGGTGGATGTGATATAAGACAGATGTGGAATAAAAAGTTAACAGCAGAAACATAGACAGCATTCCTCAGTCGTCTGTACTTTAGGGTTTGAATTGTGCTACAGTGCCACATTTCACTGTTCTGTCTTCCTCTGTTTCATTATAATTTAAGCTTCTCTGCACGGATCTCCACACTGGTCTTGAATTATTTCCCTCCTCATATCCATCCGCCTCTCCTTCTCTCTTGTTTGTCTCCCACACTATCACCCACTGAGTTGGCAGAGGGGAGAAAACACTTGTTTTGACAGCTATGATAACTGTCTAAATGGCATATGTCTGGAAGAAAAGGATCTGTGTAGTACTAGAATGCAGTGCACTCAGTTTCTTTTACGATCTCCATCATCCACTGTGGATTTTGATGTGTGTGTGTATTCAAATGGGACAACATGGGGTGGGTTGTGTTGTATATGCTGGATTTTAGTATTTTATTGTTTAGGGTTTTTTGCAGCTTGTTTGTCATTTATGGTGGACACATGAACAATGATGCATAGCTGTGTATTAATTAGTTGCCTGCAGTATTAATTACATTATTTCTTTTATATATAATTTCTGACATATAATCACTGTCATTGAAGCCATTTGCAGCATCAGGTTGTGAGATGGTGAAATAATAATTCTGTTGCCACCTAGAGGAAAGTAGCAGATTGTTGGAAACTTTTCAAATAATAAATGTTTTTTAATTAATCATATATCTAAATAATGTGTACTACAGTTTAAAAAAAACATGTACTTGCCCCTGAAGACTTTTATTCAAATGTTCTAGGTTAGATATACAATATAAGTGCATAGTATGCTGGCATTTAAAATACTCCCCTAAGGTCTGCTTAATGGCGAGATATGGAAAAATAAAAATTAGTTTGACCCTAATTGCAGCTTCAAATTTTGTTTTGATCTATTTACAATGTGTTGGTACCATTTAAAGGCTATTAATCTAAGACCGCCTAATGTTTTTGCTTGCAGGGATGTAGTTGGAAATGAAAAATGTGTAGTCCTTGAAGAGACGATCCGCCCACCCTCATGCAGTCTCGCTTCTCTTTCTCTGAAGATCACATTTACTGCCTGATTCGTGTATGACACTTTTTATTTCCCAAATAATTAATAAATAAGCAAAAATAATGAAAGAAAATGTGGGAAACATTTCTTTTCTACCCAATCCAAGCAGGTCGAAGTGAAATTTAAGTGTTTCTTGCATTGTTTAAATGTAATATTGCTAGTTTTGTTGTGACCAAGTCTGAGTCCTAAAATGAATTAATCATGATCAAGAAAATGTGTGAGTGTGTTTCATGAGCCACATAAAAAGAACATTATTTGTGTTCATATTAAAAATGTGGTTCATTTGCACAAATCCGGGCACACATACCGGAGATGAGTCACCTCAGAGTGAGTGCAGCGCATCCCAATGTGACATAAAAAAAGGTGTTCACAACTTAGCTGTTTCATTTGCCAACGTTACATTGTGTGATCCCTGCAGAAAACCTTTAAACAAACCTCTCTCCCAATTTAGATACATGCTATAAAAGGTAAAAAGTCAAATCCAGCAAAGTGACATCACATTATCAGCCAGCAGTCACTTCTATTTTTGCATCTGGCGACATCTTCTATATCTGCAATGTACCTTCTCCCAAAGGAGATGGAAAGACAGGTTCTGCAAAACCAGATGATAGAGAGCAGGAAGCCAAGCTTGGTTTTCAGCACAGCAGGGGGTAGGAATATTAAAAACGCTTGGCTCTTTAAGATGAGCCAAAACTCCAATTTTAACAGTACTGCACACTTTGCAGCCACAGGAATAAAAACTTCCTGCACATGTAATGACTCAGTAGGGACCAAGGCTGAAACTTGTTTTGTGTCATACTCCAACAAGGATGAGTGATTGTAGAAAACATTCTTTTTTAGTTTCTTTTAGAAAAGGTGAAAATAGCTATGATAAAACTACAGTCAACCTAGAGTGAAAGTACAAGATAATGTTCACCATTAACTTTGATTTGTCAGAAAAAAAGAAAAGCTAAAAAAAGAAGAAATCAAACCTAAAAGCTTCATAGTTTTTGAAGCCTTTCCTTAATCAGTTGAGCTTGGTTTTACTTGTTGAGATACTATTTGGCACATTAATGCATTCATCCATCCATTTTCTAAACCGCTTTATCCAAGTAAGGGTAGCGGGTAGCTGGAACCTATCCCAGTAGTCATCGGGTGAGTGGCAGGGTACACCCCGGACAGTACGTCAGTCCATCACAGCACGTTGATGCAGTTCACTGCAATTGATATGGTGAACATGGGGTAAGAGGTGTCAACAACAATGTCCATCTTAGGATTAAAGCTCTTTATTTTTTTTTTTTAACTGGAACTGAACATTGAACTTGAAAATCATGATAACACACTTAAGGACCTGATTACAGTGTTACCCCGCCATTATCTCTGGATCAGATTCAGCAACAAAATGGAGCTGGCGGCAAAGATGTGCAACCAAAAACTCTGGATATTTTATCAGAGAAGCTGTTATAAAGTGGCAACATGTTGCTGCTTCCCAAATGGTCTGCTTGGCTGTCCCAGTAGTGGGATATGAAAAATCAAGTGCCTCCTCACAGCAGAAGATCACACATTACAGAACTATAGCAAAAAGGAAGCTGATGAATGATTAAGGTCTGGCGATGGTCTGTTACCATGACGACTCATCAAATGCAATGCCAGTGGCTCCTCTGTGAGTTGGAATACTGCGACTAGTTTGGGATGAGTAACTGACAGAATTTCAGGCAGTGAGTTTTGGGATTATGTTGTTGCAACAGCAACAATTTTTTTTGTAAACAGTCCAACATAGAGGTCGACTTTGTTTCCATTTGATTACACTAGTGTTATCATATTAACACTTAGCATTCTTAGCTATATGTCATTACAAATTGCACATACTTTAAAAAACCTTTCTATTTCAATGGATTTAAATAGAAATATGTTTTTGAGCTGTGCAAAGCTAAAAAAAAAAAGATAAGCTTTTCTTATGTAGCCTGTTTGTAATATAATTAGGAAGTGGCAGCAAGCAGAAAGGTAAAGTTAAGGTTTATGTCTAGAAAATCTCCATGACAAACTGCTTATGCAGTTGGTAGAAGGTCATTAAGATGCCTGTTTGGCTGCAAAAAAGCATTACAAAAGCTTTTACTAGACTGTGGAGGAGTTATGCTCTGTTCCACTGTGCTGCCACACCTGCACCATTATGACCTTCAAAAATAAATTTCTCTTCTTAGCAAAAATTGTGTCTTAACAACTCAAACATCAGATGTTTGCAAATGACTTCTGACATAAAGAGCATTTTTCAAACTAGTCGTGTGGTAGACAAAATAGAAGTTCTTGCTGCATTTTTTCAGAAAACTAAAAGAAGAAGAAAAAAAGAGAAATTGCTGAATGTGGGCAGATTTTCATGAAAACAGCATGTTGCTGATCTATTATTTTATGAGCTTATGTTGCCTCAGGTTGGGAACATTTTGCTGGCAGAGGAAAAACTGGATTCAATAAATGCCAGCAAATGCTGAGAGAAATTAAAGATCCTAAACATAACTCTCAATGAATGTTATTTCATAGCCCTTGTAGTACCCTGACCCAAAGATTATTAACAATCCTTGGATGGATCACAAAAGGGCTCACATGTCAAAGAGAGGTTTTTCCAGGAAGAATAAATAAAAATATCCCAAACAAAAATTGAGACCGTTAAAATTCCTTCCTCTGGTGTTCTTCATCATTTTGGAATTGTAAAAGATGGCTATTAAAAGTCTTTTTTTATATTAAAAAAAAATCTTAAAGTGCACCATATCTAATTTTATGCCTTTGGGAAATCTTTTCCTATCTTTTCATCTATGTTGATAAATACCTAAGTGGTTACTTTGAATTTGCAGCTCATAG
Source organism: Pseudomugil tenellus (assembly GCA_037177515.1). NCBI lineage: Eukaryota > Metazoa > Chordata > Actinopteri > Atheriniformes > Pseudomugilidae > Pseudomugil > Pseudomugil tenellus. The sequence goes on along the minus strand of JBAMHX010000010.1, from coordinate 11,734,535 downwards.
AAAAGAATAATGTTAATTTCAGGTTATTAAGGGAGTAAAGTTTGTGATTACATATTTTATATCATGACTAAAAAGAAAAAAAAAACATTAATTCATTCATTTTCTATACCACTTAGACCAACTTAAGGTCTAAAAAAAACAATTTTATTTATGTATTTAGAAATTTCTCAAATCTATTTAAGTAATTAATACAGTTTTAATTTCTTCAGATACTCCTGATAACTTCATTCTGCAGTTCCTGTTTGTTAAACGGTAAAAGATGCAGAAAAATACAAATGTTATCCTGCCAGCTTGGATTGCTTGACTTCACTTGACAACCTGATTGACCCAGACAAGGTGTTCACTCTGTGGGATGATAGGACCAGATGGCATGTGCAATGGGCAGCAGTATGTCTGGCTGTAACAGCACAGGAGGAAGTGTGTTAAAATACCACAAAGGAGAAGAGGGAAGTGTCCTAATGCACTCGCGTTCAGACATCTCAAGGAGAAAAGTGATGTCAAGTGGATCTAAAACATGGTAGCTGTCGTCATGAACAAGCAAGGATTTAATGAAAGAATGAATAGAGGACAGGTAACATAAACAAATCTAAAATCCCCTTTCCCTGCTTTTCTATTTAAACTTTAAGGCAAAATCTAGGAGTAACATTACAAGGACAAAGGCAGACATAAGGGGACAAAGAGTGTAGAAGTTCAGAAGACTCCTACTGCTAGGAGGTTGTATAAAGTACTGCATCACTAGTTATTACTGTTTCTGATATTACTGTTAGTGTGTTCTTTAAATAGCTCAAGATGATAAAAATAGAATATTAATGTACTGACTGTAATATATTATCACCTTTTTATCTATCTGCACAGCATGGACACATAATCTGTGTTCCTGAACCAACAGAATGTACCGTCACTCCTAGCTCAGAATATATGCACACCTTGCCAGGACCATTATGTTTTGTTTTTAGGAATAAAACAGGAGTCAGAGGATGCTGTATTAATAGACTGAACATTATCCAGAAAAGTTGGTGCCTTTTGTGTGCAGTAAGATTGAATCGATAACGGTTGCACACACAGAAATAGAAGCACCATTTCTAAGACAAAGTTCCCAAAACCCTTCACTGACAAGGATAACTTGCAGACAGCTTCTGAAGTAGAGGTTAGTGTAGGTCCCATCTAATAGATATTGACAATCCATGAAAAAATATGCAGGTCAAAGTTTAAAAATGAATGAAAATATCTTTAAAAACTGACCCAATGAGATCCATAACCAATAAATAAGAAACTATCTCAAAATAATCATTTATGAAATGAAAAATGAAAACGTGCAGTTTCATTAATTAATGAAACTACAATGATATACAGTAAAAAACATGATGAAAAATAGTAACAGGATATTTGCAGTCCCCTCCTTTTCTGGAATGCCTACCGCCCTAAACACAGTTTTATTTTTAGAGACAATGAATATTTATAATTAGTAACTTGCTACCCCTGCACTGCGGACTGTGTGACAGTGCAATTTGTTATTGGTACTGAATGAGGAAAGGGAGGGGCTGAAACATGAACTCAAAAAGTGCTGTTGTTGTCTTGTCTAATCAGACTTCCCCGTGTGTGAACGTACATCAAACACCGCTTCTCACTCTTTGCTTCTGTTTCCTGCACTCTTTCCTCCCAGCTTGACTCATTCCCCCTCTTGTAACATGACAGTATAGAAAGGAGCGAAACAATTCAGTGAGCCGTGAGCCTGTTTACCCTTACGCCCTCTAGGGCACTCCTACAGAGAGTGTGTAGCTGCATCCTACCCATCCAGTATAGAAATATTGCCACCACTCATGAAGGAAGTGTGGGCGATAAGAGAGCCACAGCAGCCTCTGAGTAGTAGCCAGGACAGAGAGGGTGATACATTACAGCTTCATATCCTTTCTCCTCCTGGACTTTTGTTGCATGTGTCTCTGTGATTATGTTTTTGTCTCCACATCTGTGAGCTGAAGAGATGGAAGACTGGATATAGCTTTGCTGAAGTAAAATACTGCAAATCCATTGTATGAAATTCCGTCTGTTGTGGGAAGAGTGTGGCCCCCTGTGACTACGAGCTGACTAATACGTTTTGAAGTATAAACAGGGTAAGGTTGTGAGCTGTTATGAGTGCTGGGACGTGAGGATAAAGATTGTTTAGAGGAAAGAAAAGCAATCATGACTAACATTAATAAGAAATGGCAGCAGTGCAACAACAATGAAATAAACCATGAACTGAAGCGAACGTAGATTGGCAGTGGTAGTTGTAAAAAAAGAAATGTTAAATAAAGAGAATTTTTAAAATTTGGTCAAAGGTAATGAGAAAAGGAATAGCACTTAAATTGAAACGTGTTTTTGAAGAGAAAACACAGAAGGGCCAGCCCTTCCAAACTGCACGCTTTACAATCTGACACTGCTTGGAAAAGCCTTTTCATGCTTTTTTCATCACAACTGCAGGATGTAATTTGCATCTGTTAACAAGAGCTCTCCACATATACGCTATATCTCATCCCTATTCTGGCCTGTTTCACATGCTCCACTTTCATTTTCTCGCCACCTATATCGTCCACATCCTAACATATAATTTACAACCAAATTTAGTATCAGAAAATATGACGCATAGGTTCTGGGATAGTGCAGCGTTACCATTGTAATGGTACCTATCGTGAAATCAGTGAGGTGGATTGCACATAAAATCTCACTGTTGCTACACTTGACTGGCTCCACATAGCTTTAAAAAAAGCATTGACATTGTAAATTATTCTCCCATTCCCATGTTTACTGTGAAATGTGACTGCATGAAAAGGTGTTCTTTGTTGACCAGTGTTCATCTCTGCACACAGACCCTGCACAATATGCACTCTAAAAGGAATACTTCAATTCAGATGCTTCACTCAACAAACTGTTTGGGACTTTACTTACAATATTACTTAAGTTGTTATCTTTTCTCATTGGGTATGCAGCAAGTCACTGGACAGTTTCATCAACTTTGTTTAATAGTGCAAACATGTTATTGTCTTCAAAGATTGTGCTTGCTTTCTTTCTTTTCCTCTCCTTTATTTATATTTGAAACTCTCCCAGGTAATTATTGAAATTAGCAGGATAGAAAATATCCAGTCATTAAAAACCTTGGTATTTTTCAGGAATGCATGTTGAACTGAGAAAAAATCACTGAAACTGTGCTTAAAAAGGTTTGATGTTTTTCGTAAGTATATCCCAATAATCATTACTGCAATGCTTCTTCACATTTTATATGAAGGAACCTAGCGGGTGTCCTTTATGATGAAGAAAGGGGTGATTGTCATGGATGACAAAAACAGGCTCAATAAGTGAATCAAGACCACTATTCTGTTTGGCTTTACTGTTTAGAGGTCATAATATAAAGTCTGTATGCTGCACGCCATCTTCTAATGATGTTAAATGGCCTCTGTAGCTCCTTTTTGCTCTCCACAGCTTGACTGAGGAGGTCTCTTGTTTCAGCACTTAGATTTTATAGAAAAGCTTTTTTTTGCTACAGGTACTTTTCAGATCACGGCTAGAATTCTGTCTTTGTACAAAGCTACTGCAGATATATCTCTCAATTCTTTATTAATAAGCTTTTGCTGCAGTGTCTTTGCTCTGAACCAACAAATGAATTTCCCTTGTGGGGATTAATGAAACTTTATGTCTTATGTTAACTCAAAAGATCTTCAAGCCTGACTTTGAATCTTACTTTCTCAAAAATGTGTAATGTCTGTCTTATGATGCTCTTAATATGATGACTGATGACTCATTACACAAACGGTTAGAACCCTTTTTTTTTGTTTATTAAACTATATATATATATATATATATATATATATATATACATGTGTTTTAACTGTAAACACACTTTGAGACATTCATGTTTCTCTTCCCTCCACTTGTTGTGGCACAGATGTTAAGGATCATACTGTTGTACTACTCATAACCTACTTTGTCCCACATGAGGTACACCAAATGCTAACACCAGAAACGGAAACCCAACATTATTTTCCAGTCTTTATTGATAAGAAAAAATGTAGTTAAAAGAGGGTTAAAGGAACCTGAGTTTGATCCAGTTTAGAAGACTTGTGCTTTCACTTTTTTGTTTTCAGCTTACTTGGTAATCTTTCCTAGCAGCTTTTTTCAGTTTTTAGTCATGTTTGCATATTTGATTTCTAGAACTTCAAACAGATGTTTAGTTGATATTATTGTAGAGGAAATTCATGTATTAGCTTAATTACCTTGCTCTTAATATCTAGCTGAAAGGTTTGACTATAAGGCTCCT
>JBAMHX010000010.1:11709964-11721111 GCA_037177515.1 Pseudomugil tenellus | reverse complement strand
ATTCTTATTCTTATTCTTATTCTTATTCTTATTCTTATTCTTATTCTTATTCTTATTCTTATTCTTATTCTTATTCTATTTGACTTACATAATCCACCAATTCTGATTGTAAAAAAATAAATGTAACCATTTATGTTTATTACAGGGGTGCTTGGATGTTTCCTAATTCCTCTTAATTTTATTAAACATTTTTTAAGTGTTTTAATAGGACAGCAAATCACCAGCAACATTTTTTTTTATTGTTATCTGGGCTTTAATCCTTAAAATGAATTCTTTCACATTACACACAATGACAGTGATTTAAATTGATTATATTAGCTTCAAACATTATGCACATATCTACAGCCTTGTGGCAAACGTAGATTTGGTGTTTTAAATCTGGATAAAAGCTTAAAAATAGCTTTTATCTGTTGCAGATCCCCCTGTGGAACACAGACAAAGTTTCAGCTCACTTCTTTACATTCCTAATTTAAAATGACAAAATCAGCTCAAGCTCAGCTAGACAAAGTTCCTGCTGCAAACAGATCAATTAGAGTCCTGGAAGTCCCAGAATAGAAAAATAAAATATATCACATAGTTTAGTATTTTAATTTTAATCTAAATAAGTACTGTTACATCTATTTAGCCAGTTGCTGTACTACAGCTGTGCTAAATAATGCATTCATCCTTGTACATTCAAGTAGAATTATTCACAGAACTCTTTCCTTTCTTGTGGCTGCATATGAGTGTTTGAAATTTTATTTTATGTTTATCTATTCTCAAGGCTGTGTGCAGTTAACAGTGCTCTATGCTTGTTATTGTGAGTAAAACGACTTCCAGCTATGTATCTCTAACTCTTTCTGTCTCTGTCTACACCGCAGTGAATCTGCCGATGAAAAATGCTGCAGGCTAAAGGGTTCATTTGTATTTATGCACATTGGGTTCATATGATTAACTACATATATCTTGTTTAGTTTTTAGGTGACTTTTTACAGCGAGGTGAAGGGAAGGGGAATGAAATAAAAGAGTGACAGATGTGTCTGAATTAGATTAAGATTTTAAAAAAATCTAAACAAAACCATAATTTGCAAGCAAGTTTATATTCACACCCACATGCAAATGCACACATTAATGGAGGTTCTTACCTCTTTTTGAAGACACTTCTCCTGATCTGACATTCATTTTGGATCTAGCCTTAACTTTCATCACTTATCTGCTCCTCTATTATTCTTTAAAAGATAAGAGACTTTCTGTGTTAGACTGTTTTTGACCAATCACCCAATTGCTTTTGGCAGACTGGACCTTTTGGGAGAGTTACTTTAGTAAAACAGGAGCTGTTGTTGCTCGAACCCACAACCGCTTTGCTTTGAGGCTATACAACACTTATCACACCACTGTGATTCTCTTTTAGTTTAAGGTTTCATTAACTTTAAACTAAAATTCATCTAAAAAATAGAATAATTAACTATTAAATACACATTATTTTAGTTCTTTCATTCAAGTAGATTGCAATGAAGCCGATTTCCCCAATCCAATTTTGATTTCCATCTTCTCACACTGACACTTAGTGAGGAAATCTGCAGGATTCCCTGGACTGACAGTCTAACAGCTGTGAGGTCTGCTGCCATTGCAGTTTTAAAAATGCTGGTGTTCTGTATTATTTTGTCCAACTACTGTATTTTTCCTAACCTTTCCCAAGTACTTTCAATTCATGGTGATGATGTGCAGTAGTAGTGCATAAGAAGTAATAATAAACCATTTGACCCTCATCAAGAGGAGCTGTTTCAGTTCTGATGGAGATGATGTGAGATTTCACTTAAGTAGCCTGTAAACGCTATGGTATTATAGAGTCTAGGACCATCGTTGACAGTCATGAGTCACCTGAAGTCTCACAGGAGTGACTATTGTCCATTTCACTTGAGGCTAAGTGTGAATCTCCTTGAAATTGCTGTTGGATGCTGTTGAAGGTAGGAGAGATGTGATGTCTCAGTCTTTCTCTTCCGCTTTAGCAAAGCATTTTCTACTTTACATAGATAACTTCTTTCAGTCTCCACGCAAACTATTTGCCTTCCTTGTCCTGCCCAGAAGATTAACACTGTGGCCCTCAAATGGATCTTTTATCATTAAGATCTAAGTTGGCTCTCCTGTGATGAACCATCTGTTAAGTGTTGTTTGGTTCCCCCACTGTACAGCTCAGAGCAGTCCTTATATGTGTGAACTTCTTTGGATGACCCAAAGTCTGTCTGATGGTTTGGCTGTGTTGCATAAGCACATGTATTTGGTGTTTGTTAGAAATCCATGTGTCATGACCATATAAGGAATGGCAACATCTCCCTTTTAACTTTTCTTCTCATCCTTAGTCTCTGGCTTGGTGGTGTTACTTGATCTTATTGCAGTTTTAACTAGGTCCAGTATGGGTAAGCACTACCCTTAAAAGCAACCTTCAGGTGGTTCTTTTTTCCCTCTTGGGTTTCCTAATGGATGGCAATATTGTCTGCTTGGTACTGAAGAGTCCTAGTCATTCCCAGCTGATGGTGGGAATTGAAAAAGATAAACTATGTAAACTACATTCTGAACATTTTTTTAAATAACACACAATGGAAAAACTTGATCTATTTAGAAAAAATCGAATTTATGTATTTTTATTGCAATGTTCACAGGTAAAAGTCTATATTTGTAACTTAGTCGGTCGTGAAGTTATTGACCATTGTGTAAAAGCCTCCACAGCCACACTGAAATGTGTCCAGGGATTTTACACACATACGGGCTCTTTGCCTTGTCAGCCGGCTATGTGGCATGTGTGTGTGAGCTGAAGGTAACAAGGTGACAGCGATGGTACCTGGGTGAGCAATGAGCACTGAGGCGCATGCGGGCCATCTGTAGTGAATACCGTGTTTCTGCACAGAGGTCAAAAGCAGAGAGAGATGCAAACCACAGAGCTGCTTTTATTCCTTTGGCCCAAATGACCTGCTGTATATCCTCTCATACAAGTTCCCATTTGCCAGCAAGTGCTGGACCATTTGTTCATGTGAACCAGCATCTAATCGGCATCTCTGGAGCCGTGGAGACTAACTAAATTCAGTCTTGCATAATGGACTCACAGAGAGTTTCAGCTTACATGTCAGGACCTGTGGTTTATTTAGAGCAGCCCAGACTAAAAAAGTAAGGTTGAGTTCCTCTAGTACCATGTTATTCTCCTCTCCTGGATAGCAAATACGCTGTATGACTGTTTAAAAGCAGTAGAGATGTACAGATTTTATAGGAATGACCAGTTGAAGTAGATGTATTTTCAAATTGATGCATGGCAAACAATATTTTGCCTACAGGCGCTCTAAATGGTGTTGATGAATGTCGGGGTTCTCCGAATTTGCTGTTAAGAGAATCCATCCTGATAATGTTTTCTCCTGGTCTCCAGTGTGATCATTTCAGATAACTGTAAGAATTGATGGTAATGAAAAGTGATGTTTGAGAAAGGTCAAAGGAGTGAAATAAAATGTGATGCATAGCTGAAGAAGAAGTGATATATAATATATAGATGCCACGGATGTTATAGATAGGAATGTCTCCTCTAAAGGAATGCTGGGAGGTTAGCAGGATAGAGGAGATGCAGAAGATAGGCGCTACCATCAAAACAGAGATCTGTGATTACTGCTGTCACAAACAGGGCAGTAAAATGTGTCATCTGTTCATGTCCATGTATGATCTCCTACATGGCTGTGCCATTAGGCCATTAGGCTACGTCCTCCACAACTCGTGCATACTAGCCATGCCAGACAAGAGGGATTTAAATAAAAATCAACTTTTATAAGCTTCTGAAAGCCTGCAGGAGTCATGCATTTGCACAGTTACCTCACACAGAGAACACAGAGGAACAGCTAATGTGAATGTTTTGTAAATCAGATCCAATTGCAAACAATTCAGCATAAGAAGTGATGTAATGACAGCTTTACTTCAGCTGCTGCCACAACAACAAAAGCCTTGTCTGAATCTAATAGGATATTGGTGTTGATTGCAATTTCAATCCATACTCTGGGTGGCTGAGAGTGTGGCATTGAGTATATTTCCTATTACCACTTTGAATCCTGTAATTACTTTTAGGTCCCTCTGAGGGACGGACAGAAATGTGTGTGCACACCAGGCAGCCTAAGCAGCTCCATTAATCTGCATTTTCACTCTTGTCTGCCCTACATGGCATGCATCATTGTTCATAGTCCGGGGAAAGGTACAGTATCTGAGCACCATGCGACTCTTAATATCAGGTAGCCAGAACACAGTCTCACAGTGGTCTGCCCCATTACAGAATCCCATTACAGAGCATAATTGTGAGATTACAGGTAATCATTAGACAGTGATCACTTTCTTTCTGGAAAATAGAAGCAAATTTTATATCCAAGTTCTTGTCTTGTATTTGAGTCTTTATATTACGTTTCATTTGAGAACGCAGATGCAGGGCTAAGCTCCATAGAAATGAAAAGATACAGCATCTCTACATATAGGTACAGCATAGAAACTGCGGTGGTCCAACAGGTTAGAGTTAGGCATCAGAGTCCATATGGCTGCTTTTGAAAACTAGTTTGTCCTGGAGGAGGATAAACAGAGCGGAACTGACCCCAAAATGGACTCATCATAGGTGTGATGGCAACAGATGAGGGAGTTTAGTCCACATGGTCTCCCTTTGCTCATTAAGCGGACTTGCACCTGTGTTCCTGCTGCATAGCACATCTGCCAGCCGTGCTCTGGCTCTTTTCCACAGCTATCTCATGGGATGATGCACCCCATTCATGAATATTGACACACTTTCAGTGAATCTTACTGTAATGCTCTCCACAAAATGCCTTGTGTTACCAGATATGTTTTCCTGGAGGAATAAATCTTGATTATGCAGTCATTATTTTAGCAATGCATATTGCCTCTTCACATTAATTAAATTATGCAATCTTATGTAAAGCTAACTTAAGCATTGTGTTGCTGTCTGTGGTTTGATGTGTTACATGAGAATACATCAGACAGTTTACATTTGATGCTATTTGATCACCTATTATTGTTTTGAAGTTGGTGTGGCTGCATGTGCTCCCAGTCACTCATCTTCCTGTCTCTCTGAAGTTAGCCTTTCTACTCAAGGAAGAAAGCTGTGCCAAGCTTCTAAGCTTAAATTAAATCCATGTCCAAGATTTTTTCAAAGAATGGCACAGCAGTAGCCCAATAAGATATTCACATTAACTTGTGCTTTGCAAGCATCAAAGAGAGGGCTGTCTGCCGCTGCCACGTCCTTGTTGAGCACCAAAGAAAAGTACCCCCCCCCCCCCATTTTTTTCTTTTTGTTTGCATTGATCCCAAATGTTCAGTTTTTGCTTGCATGGAAACTAACTAACTGCAATTATATAAAGTTCTGCTCATCTCATTTGTGCGCTGAGAATTTATCTTATGCCTTTTCTCTTTTTTCTATTATCAGTTGTTTACTTCTTTAATGATGTCATTCCAACTGTGTGCATTTTCTGTAACAGATTAACAGATAGGGCCCGTTTTCCTTTTGTGTTGTTGCTAAACACAACGTATTTGTGGAATAGGCCTTAATGTTTACTGGCAAAGACAAAGCGTTCTGAAATCAGATATGAAATGTAGGTGCTTTCCCTTTGTGCTTTTAAACAAAAAATAAATATCATGATTTGGTTAAAGGTGAAATGAAAAGATGAAAAGTTGGGTTTGATGTTCTCCAAGGTTGAAAAGTGATTGGAAAGTAGAAAAAAGTTCAAGATTTTCAAAACAGCTTGTATTTTTTCTGTTAAGAAAGAACGTCCTAAACAAGAATTCATATAATATAAGATAAACAGAGGAAAACCTAGTAGGAGAAAGAGGAAAAGAAAAAGAAAAAAAACTTAGCGGTCTAATATAAATATTAAGATTCTGTTAAGAAATCATGTATCATGCTTTAGTGAAAAGAACCACTTACTAAACTTTTTAAAAGTCAGCAGATCTGTAAAGAATATTAAAATGCATTTGAAATGTTGTCGTTGTATAATTTTAATTACATATGGGACATCAACAGTTTGCAAATCATTGCATTTTATTTCTGGTTTTTGTGGGTATTTTTCCTGTATTTCATAGGTAGTAATATAAAAGTGAAATACTATTAAACATGACATTTAGGATGTCATTTGTAGAGTAGCTGCACAGATGTCAAGTCAATATTTGTGTACCAGAACATAGTTCTGTGTGCTTGGTCCAGTTAACATTTTCTAATAGCTCTGAAATGTGTGTTGGGGCAACAAAGGGATTTAGTAGAAAACGAGGTATATAGTGGGATAGAAGTGCTAGAACATTTTGTAAAGACTTGATGCATATAGCTGCCTAGACTCTATTAAGGTTGATGGCACCCTTGTGAAGCTTCTCTCTGCTTTTCCTGCTTATGTTCCCGTCTTTGTTCAAAACACAAAGTGATGTTTGAACTTGACACATTCAGGCCACAGCTGGTTTAGGCTTCGATACACATATTTGTGGTGTGTGCATATGTTTTTCCACACTAACTCAATGGAGTAAAGACTCAAGCGCAACAGCTCTTATCCAGCATTATGCATCAGGAAACGACAAGGCTTCAAATCCTCCATGAGGCTGTTGATACAAACTAAGACAATGTAAGTCTTACATATATCTGTATGCCATGCGCCAATTTACCATGTGTGTCTGAAAAGGGCTATTTGCAGTTTCTTGAGATGGTAAAAAGAGAGCAATGGTCTTTCTGTCTAATGTTCTTCTGTCTCCTCAACTTACCTTTCAATATTAGCAAAGCCTGTAAAAGACTGGCAACAGAGTTAGCACAACATACAGTAGCACTTAACATGCTGACAGTAAGTCAATGACTCAACAAGATTACTTTGCAAGAAAACACTATACAGCAGGAATAGCAAGTAAACATTATGCACTAGTTTCATAGACAGGAAAAGAAGGAAAACCTTCACAAGAGGACAAAACACAGGCCGGCATCCATATGAATGAGTCAAGAAAGGAAGTCAGTAATAGTTATTCAGTTGGTATAAGATCAAATGAGGAAAACTAAACTGACAAAAGATGAAGGTAAAATATGGAGATTTTTCTTAAACCTGGTTAAAACCATGGGTGTTGTTGCATTAAACCATCCTAATGTGCCCAGTGGTTTGTCTGACAATCACCTTTAAAATGTTATATCTTTTAGTTGAGAGCAGGCAACTGGATGAAAACATTTTTGTTTTAAAGTCGAAAGCAAACTTCAATCAGTTTGGATAATCCAAGTGGGGGAATGTTGAGCCATAGCTTGAATACAAAGAGCCACTGCTGATGTCATCAACCTAAAATGTATCCATAGCTACCTGAATAAATTGCATATTGGTTTAATTTCCAGAGTTTTGACTCCAGAGCTTGGAGCCTGATAAAAAGCGGATGTTCTAATGATTGTGATATATAAACCCAATCTTGCTTGTTAAGCCTTGCTGCATAACCCAAAGCAGTTTGAAGACACATTTCTACATTGATTCCAGGCTTCTTATGGTAAAATTTAAGCAAATTGTTTGAGACTGTAGTGAAGCAAGTGCTTCACAAGAAAAAAAGAAATTACAAAGGTTTGAAACAATATGATAAAAATATCTTCTGCCCTTCTGGAGAGTCAAACAAATGGAGACAAATGACAGGTGGACAAGAAATTTCTTTTCAAGATATTAGGATGAGTTGGAGGCATGCAGTAAGTAAATGTCAGGGAAGAGAAGAGCAGACATGCTAAGCAGAAGTCTTGTGGGATATGTGCCACATGACAAATAGGCCTTTAGTAGAAACAATATTATATCACTGTTGCAATGAACTCAGTTTGCTGTTTCATAGGCCTGTTGTTTTTATAGCTGTCAGCAAGGAGGGCAAGAAGGACTAGGACACCTTTCCATGTTTTTGCCACAGGAAAGACAGCAATGTCTGTTTATTTTTGTGGCTAAAAGGAATGCTGAAAAATTTGCTGTACATAAATAGAGCAATGAAATGCTTTTGGTTTAAATTAGTGGGCTTATTTGAAATTGATGAGCTGTATCGAACAATGAAATAAGTCCTCCAACTGAAAAAGTCACATAGTTTGTTTATACTATTCATTATGCATCTTATCCTACAAAGTAAACCAACAGTGTGACAGAAAATTCGCCTCACACTACTGTTTGTTACAAAATCCTAAAAGCAAAAGGACTGGTTAGTTATTTAAATGCTGCATGTGAAACGGAAGAAACACATACAGCCCATAAGTTCCTGGTTCAAAACTTTCCTGGGATTTTTCTGTGTGAAGTTTATGTGGTCATTCAGTGGATGCGTAGGTTCGGGATACTTTGACATCCTCCCACAGAGGATGTCTCTAAATGTTCTCCAGGATTGTTCATGACTCGTTGTCTTACTGTCTTGGCACACCCTGCAAGCAGCCCAGGGTATGGATAAGCTCAAACAAGTATGGGGAATGAATTAATGGAAAGAAATTGCTCATAGTTTTTATTCAAATTTATGCTTTTTACAAAAAAAAACAAAACATAATACACATGATCACCATTTTAAAAATTGCCATAGCAACATGCTAACAAATGTTGCAGAATACGCTTGTATCATAGAACTACAAAAGCAAGGTTAAACTTTCTTTCATAAGGCAAACGTCAAATGGGTGCAATTTTTACCTTTCACATCCATCTGCTCTTATGATCTGCCTTTTCTTTTAATGCAATTATAGTCAACAACTGCCTGTATGTGCATGTACCATTAGGGCATGTTTTGTGGAGGATGATGGTCTCATAATTCCTGTCACCATAAATACCATCACAACATCGCATCAGAGTCAGTAAGCCCCCATGACTGATGCCTCTCCTGTAGCAGAGCACAGCCTTGCACCCTGTGGAGTTACAGATGAGTGGACAGAGAAGGACAGAAGCATGTATCAAGTCCCAGGGGTCTGGTTCTCAGTAGATGCATGTGGACTGCAATGTGAGGTAGGCACTGCTGACATTTAAAGCACCCCTTTGATGAGGCAACAGGGGCAAGAGCAAAAGTGGGTTGGTGGGGTGTGGAGATGAATAGACAGTGGTGCAAAGCTCTCTTTCTGTTCCTTGCCCCTTTGCCACCCGCTGTAGCCAGGATTGATGAGCAATAGGTGGTGAGGAGACACTGGGCAAGATTACAAGCGTAACACTTTGTCTTGTATGCAGTAGTTCTTCAAAGAGCAGCCCTGCTCGATTTAATTGGTTTCAATTTCTCCAAACCTATTTTCTCTGCATGACCTGTATATGTTGTGTATTGTTTTAGTGGGGTAAGAGAGAGAAAATGTGAAACTTTAGTTAAGAAAACAAACAGAGCAGTTGTTATAGTTGCTTCATGATCCTAATTTTCCTTTATCATATTCTCACCTCTGGGTACGTGTCCATGGCTATTGTCCAGAAGCAGAATAGTGCACCGCATGGTACGTCTTTGCATATCAGAGATTTGGTGTTTTAGTTAATAAGTCTCTCCTTAAAGTCCTATCAAAGATGTAAAAGATTGAGAAGCAGTTTAAATTCAGCTTGTTTTGCAGACCTTGCATTGTAAATAGCAATTTTTGGTGTAGTTAAGGATGGAAAAACTCGGAAGATTGAACTGATTTTCAAGGATTGAGGATGAACTAAACTGAAAGATAAGAGGAGAGATGCTGGCTCAGATTTGAATAATTCCTCAGTTAGAGTAGCAGGTGCAGTTCAGACACAGGTGCTCGCGTTTATTAGATCTCAGTGCTGTATCCTAGCAACCTTGCAGTGGGAATAGGCAGGCGCCCCACCCATGCCCCAGGGGCTGCTGGGATTGAGATTCTGATTAAGGCTTTAGGCCAGGCATAGACAGATTTGCAAATCATCAGTGCAGCTTTTAAGAGTTGTGGGAACTTGGCAGCCTTCAAGCCTTGAGGGTCCAAAACCAACTCCAGCGACGACTCAAGACCTACCCTGGTGACTCAGCAAATTATTCATCCTTTTGGCCTCACAGCCAGATGATCTCTCAGGAGGATTAGTTTAAAGTATTCAGTCCATATTCAAGAATAAATGTTCACAGGAAGGTGGTTTAATTGTACAGAGACCATAAACTTTTTTGTTAAAAAGCCTTTGAGCATGACACGTCCGATTTGACTAAATTCATCTTTGTGCAAGCCTATGCATCTATACGAGTACTCCACAATAAGTAATATGCATTGCTTATGTTTAATGTGATTCCTGAATCTCAGTGGAACGCTGCTAATGGAGATCATCAGGTGTCTGCAATGCAGTAATGTCTGACTTATTCTACCTTTGCCTGTTTTAAGGAAAGATACATGGGAAATTCTGCACAGATGTAGCTGTGAAGAAGGGGTAGTCGGGGGGAGTCAGTATAAGAGCGATTGGACTGATAATAAGAATAATTAGGTTAGAGTAAGAAAGACAAAGAGCCAATGTTGTAGAATTAGAAGTGTTTCCCTTAAAGGACAAAAAAGCGGGAAAAAAGAAGATGAGAGATATGTAGTGAATCTGGTGTCAGGCATATAAAAGGGCTGCATGATTAGGAGGTGAGATAGTGACTGAGGGAAGAGGGAAAGTATGGAGGTGGATAATATGCTGACCCATTTTGTAGGCACCATGCTGAGATCCTAACCAGTGCTGCAATAAATAACACAAGGCAAGCCAGAAGAACTTCACAGCTTTTTGGTGGCAGCCTGTGCCCCCTCATCCCCTGCCATTGATTCCCCTGCAACTCCCACCCGTAACCCTATAACCCTACCTGTCACTTTTGCCAATCGTCTACTCATACAACCCAGGTATAGGGAGTTTAAATTGTTTTATACTGTACACTCCAATCACTCTCATGGATATACATTAAACAGGTAATATTGCATCTAGAGTTTGTCTGTAATATAAATGCACTCATGACTACTGATAAAAATCTGAAGTTTACATGCAAGCGTATTAAAAACGAAAAAGAAAAGTGAAAATTAGCTATATAATTACACCATATACACTTGTTTACTGCTTTCTTGATTTGAAAAGTTCATTTGTACTTGATTTATGACCCCTGAGGAAAAAAAAGCACATTCATCAATGTATGTGAAAGAAAAAATGTTGTCTAGGGCAGATTATTTACTTAAATTAATTTTCTCCAACATGCTATATAAAAAATAACACAAT
>JBAMHX010000010.1:11687323-11698714 GCA_037177515.1 Pseudomugil tenellus | reverse complement strand
ATTTATATATAGTCTTATATATATATAAAAAGTCTTAATCTTTGAGATTAAGACTTTTTATTTCTCACATTAAAAATCCTAATTAATATGTATAAATGTGAAGTTTATCTGCCTGTTGCTCTTTGACCTCTGTTTTTCCTGGACTTCTGCACACCCATATGTTGAGAAACTAGCCAAGACACCATGCCAGGGAGATGCTGAATTAATGATGCGAGAGACATTGGCTCTACCTACATGCCTAACAAACTGGACACTGAATGGGCAGATTGTCACATGTAAACCGAGCCACCAAATCCATCCGGCTCAGCAAATGTTGTCATATTTCATACCACAGCCGTGAAGCTGTTATGGCTTATCTGGAAAAGCAGGCTTTTCATTTCATTGAATTAATTCCTCCATTTGCCATTCTTTTGCAGTGTGCTCACATATTCATTTATTCATAATGGAATTTGTATCTTTGTAAAAGAAGGCCTCATCATTGTCATTCAGCCGGAGATCGAGCATGTGGAAAACAAGCAAAAGCTTGTGAGATTAATTTTGTTTTCCATTTACTAAGAACGTAACTTTCTATGCAACCATTTGTAAAATATGACACAAAATGTCTGTGATGTACCACAGCTGAGACAGTGTCATCCATAATGGCATTACACCATAGATTAGTTAGTTTAGTCGGTTTTCTGCTGCTACAAAGTCATCATGTTGAGCCAACCAACAACTTTCACTTCTAATAGGCTCATTTGTTGCAGGAATGAAGATTGAGGTTTTATAACGAGGAAAAAAAACTTGCACAAAACTTTCTTTTAACTCTGTTCAAATGACATGATGAATCAATTCAGAAGTGTCAACCAAATGTGTAAAATTAAGATTCAATATCTTAAATGTTCTATTATTTTATATCCCAATTTATAACATAGACACACCACCAGTCAAAAGTTTGGACACACTTTACTATAAGATTTAATGGGAATGTGTGTTGAAACTTTTGTTAATATTGATTAGTTGAACATATCAACCTATTTTTTAAACCAAGCATACAAGCCTTTGGAAATGCCACTTCTTGATGCCAGTGGTTTCCACCAGTAGGGAAATATAAGAGCAGCAGGGGGCGAAGAGACTGGTTATGACTTGAGGAACACAAGAGCCCATGATATTGACAGAGATTCCAGTGATATCTTTATCCAACTATGCTTCTGTAGGATGAGCCTGAAAACGTTGATCTACAGAGCAAGCACAACCCACCGAACCCACATGATCTGGTCCTCTTCAGTGGAAATCCCTTTAATCTCAGTGACATGTGTGAAACTGATTTTCATGTATTGTTTTGTATTAGTGTTATTTTGCTACAGAATATGTGGACAAATAACTTTTGCAGTGGATCTTGTAGAGAAGATCCAGAAAGTTTACTATTTTCAGACAAAACAGGCTATAGAATATGTGTAAGCTGAAAAATCCATCAAATGCATCATGCATTGTTGTTTTATATATTTTACAAATATCATTACCAGGAAGGAGAACCTTTAACTCATCCTTTTCCTAGTGTCATTCTTTTATAGTAATTCTATATCATGTGAGCCTAAAAAGAAAAACTGACAACACTTGCCTTCTCCATTGCTGTAGTGAGGTCTATAGAAAGAAATTTGTTTATTTATATTAAAGGAAGCACACGTAGCATGTACATAACAAATATATGGTGGAAAAGTCACACCACACAACAATCTTAGTACCTTCAAATGAACTTGAACTTTACTTATCTACAAACTTTATGACTTTACATGTCAGACAGCAAGTATTTTCTCATGACTCTTGTGAGAGCAGGATGCAGTGACAGATGGTCAACTGTAAGTACCAGACATGACCTTTTACACTCAGGCAGAATTGAAGGTTTCCGATTAGATGCTTCAACTACCAATTAGTGCATTTTCTTTGAACCCATTATACCTTGAGGTTTTATTTAAAACACAAAAAAAACAAAATATACGTAAAACTGCAGTTTTAATCTTTCATTTCTCTGTGTCTGAAGATTGTACATTTAATTGTAGCATAACGTTGGTTTTGGCTTAGTGATATTTGTGGATCTTGAAAAATTATAATGCAGTGTTAGACAAGTAAAATTATACTTGTGTCAGGTCAACATGGCCTACAAAATAAATACACTTCTTCCTTCAGGTACCAGTTTACTTTTCTCTGTGCTCTCTATACTCTGCAGTCATTTAGCAGACGCTTTTCTCCAAAGGGACATCTGAGAGTGAGAATAACACAAGCAAGAAATCATACAGAAGGGGGCGTCATAATTAAACGGCAGTCAGACTGCTCTGAATTCCTTTGGATAGGGTCATGTTATGGGCAGCACCAATCCAACTGGAGTCTGAGCATTCCACACAGAGATGTATTCATTTAGTAAACAAGTAAATGAATGACAATAACCTGGAAAATACATGTTTTGCAGCATTCTAAAAATTCAAAGGATACAATTTGTTTCTCCATACGCTGATCAAAACTATAGGCTCACCTACTTGCTCTAAATATAGTTTTACTTCTCAATAAAGTAGAAGTTATAAGATTTCCCAACAGAGGGAGGAGAGCTGAGGTGGATACTGATGTTGTGTGTAATTGAAATTAACAATCACATACACATGAACTCAGAGAATCACAGCCTAATTGCTTCTCTCATTAAAAAACATGTGTTGCGTCTTTGCAATCTGCACTAGATTCCATATTAAACTGGATTATTGCAGCTGCTGCTACATTAAGAAGTGCATATCAGTCTTCTTTTTTTGTCAGGCCATTTTGCAACGACATAGTAAAAGTGGGAAAGCGCTGTTTGGTGTCATGCTATGGGCTTTAAATGAATAAGCTTCATTATAAAAGTCTCGCTCCTCTGAGCTTCTATTCCACTTAGTGCCCAATCCACTATTGGTAGAGACCTTGATCGTAAGAAAATTTAATTACAGACCCTAAAAAAACTTGAATCAGATGAATTACTCAGTGTGGCTATGATTTTTTCTTTGAGGGGTTTCCTGAATATTTCCAGAAAGCTGTAAAGACTTGCTAGACTCCATTTAAACAAGATTCAAACAAAAAATGCACCATTAAATAAGACCATTTAGTACAGATATTGCTTGCAAAGACACAGCTTTTGTATTACATTACACTACCACATGTGAGCATAGCAACCAAGTTACGTTTTTTTTATTTCAAATTTGACAACAGGGACATTTGAAAGAACTGATACTTAAGTTTGGAAATGAATTTGTGCTGTTTGTTATTCATTTATGTGCATCATAAATTATTGTAAGGATTGCATGTCAGGCATGTTAGCAGTAGTGTACGTTTGTTTGGGATATAAATGTGTAAAAAAAAGTGTTGTGTCCTCTTTTTTTGCCCAGTAACAGATCACAGGGTTCAGTTTTCAGACTTTTTATGAGCTTTTCTCTTTGTTATATAAACACCACACATACTTTGATATGCATGCATCCACTGGCTCAGGAAGTAAAAGATAAATGGTATTAATAATGTATATTTTAACTGAAGTGGTGAAACAGGTGTCAGGAAGAAATCAGTGTTTGCAGGTTCAAATGTGTTGATGGATTGTCTCACTTTCAAGTGTTCAATTCCTATTCAGAGTTTGACAGTTCCAGTTGAAATGCTGCTCAATATTTGATGAAGCCACCTTAGATCTCAGTAAGAATTCATTGTACAAAGCTGCACACACTGTGAGTTTCTTTTTTGCAATTGAAAATATAAGACTCTTACTTTTATACGTTAGAGCATTTGACAGCGGATTATTTCCTTTTTGTGTATTTTAATTGTATTGAAATCTATTGAAAACAAGTTCCAGCAGTGTTCCAGTGTCAAAGAATTCAAAGGTTTTTGTCACTTGCAAAAGATTCTGATTTTAGTTCAGTAATGGGATCTTCAATTTTCATAATTTCTTGTCAGAAGCAGCTGATGTTGGTAAATACTCTTCTAAAAAGAAATAAAATGTGCAGAGATTATCAGATAAAATTGCTTTTCCTTTTTAATAAACAGAATTGCCCCGCCCCTAACAGTTTTTATGAAAAACAGTCCCACTTGACGTGCATTTGATAATGTGCACATCTCAAACTTGTGCAGGATTCGTCAGAGGAAACTTACATCTTCCAGTGTAATAACTTTTTTTATTTCAGTAAATGGCTGCTTCAAAGGTAAATTATCTCTTTTTTTTAACCTAAAGCCCAGCTTCCATCTTTATGACCATGCTTTTCTGTTTACAAGATCAGTTGTGCTCGTGCTAGGAGAGATGGTGTTATTGTTAGGATACACTACTTAAGCAATTGGCAGAGAGAAACTGTCACAGCAAAAACAAGCTAGTTAGCATGTGCAGCTTTGCCAACTAAAATGATCTTCACTCATACATTCATACATATATGCAATCAATGAGCAATTTTTAAAACATAAAATAACTTTTTTTTTACTACTTTATACATTGTGTAAAAAGCTTTGTGGGAATAAAATGGGAATAAAATAAAATCAGATACAGCTGCTTTAATTAACTCTTGCTCTGGAGGTCATTTGCAATAAAGTGTCTTCACCTTGATAAAGGAGAACTGAGGAGCAGGCCGTCCATCCTCATCGTGTTGCATCTCTTTGGAGAGAGGGAATGCTCACTACAGCAAGGTAGTGAGTATTGACAGATCTGGGGTAACCCAGGTTACCAAACTTCTGCAGTCCATGCTGTTATTAATGCAAAAGGAGCATACTCTTCTTTTAATAACCCTGCTCATGCAGTTTTTACATGTAACTGTAACTTTTAATAGGCTTGGGTGTAAAGGCTGTTATTCTTAGGTGAAATTCTTATCCATTAAGCCAACCTGTCATTCAAAAACTAGCATCAGTAGCATAAGGTTGTCACCCTGTTAATAGTTCAACAGGGTGGGGAGCCAATGCTCTGCAGCATCACTCTGCAGCATCTTTTCTGACTCACATTTCTGCCTGTGGTTGGTCATGTGAAGTTGTATTAGCTGTGTTTGTCTTCCATTTTGGAGCCAAAGATGATATTTACTTAGAATTTTTCTTTGATGTGAAAGCACAGGTTAGTATTGTGGTATATCCTCCTTTCTGCTTTTTATTCCTCCTCTTCCACCATTACTCAGTGCATGCTGCTATTGAAATTCTGCTCACATTTGCCTGCCTAATTAGAGTGAAGCAGAGAGAAAGAAAAATAAAAAAACTTTACATGTCTCTTTCCTCCTTCAGCTGGATTACAAATAGATAGTGCTGGTTCATTTGCTGAAAACCACTTCATTTCTCATGATTTTTAAAGGACTTCTTTTAAGTATAAGGAACTGAAAGAAAGTTTTGTTGTGTGTTTTATCGTTATTATTTTTAATCCTATCTGCACCTGTTGTTTGAGTAAATGTGTGGTTGCAGATATTCTGAAAAAAAGAACAACTCAATGATTATTTCATGGGCCTTTGAAACACATTAACATTGCCTACAATTGCAATGCATATTGCATAATCCTCTTATACAATTTTATGCATCATATCTAGACCCTATGCATTTTAAATCAAACTCCATCCAAATAAATCATGCGCTAGATATAAATATTGGAGCTCATTATCAGTGTTGAAAGTATATGAACGAAAGTTTGTGAAATATTGTGTGGTGCCAGAATTTATTGAGAAGCACTTTTTGCATATATCTGCATTACTCTGATTCATCTATCTATCGTTGTGTTTGCCAGAACATTCTTCCTCTTTTGTGCATCTAATGTCCCAGAAAAGTGTCATTTTAGCCGCAGGCCTGTTTATTTCCCCAGGATTTGTGATGACTGTTCCTTGGTGCTTACGTCATTACATCACCATGTGCATACATGCACAGATGTGGACATATGCTTGGACACACTCTCTATCATGCAACCCACACCGATTTTACCACTTCAGCTAACACAGCTGGGCCAACAAACTTCTCTCCCCCCAATTCTCAAATTACCAGCTGCCCCAAGCTTGGTCCAGCTGCCCCAGTGAGCTATGTTCATTTATAATAGAGCCTGTGTGACAGACCTTAGCGTTGTATGTGCACACACACATTCCATTCTGCGGGAAAGCACGCATTCTTCTGTAAGTGTGTCTGTTGCACTGGTGACTTCCTAGGATTGTGTTTTTGTCTCAGCTGCGTTGACTTGAGCTCAAAGTCTGCCACTTGGTGTCACATATCCATCCCAATTAGTTGCTTTTGAAAGGAAAATTCAATCACTAGCTCATTATACATCTTTGACCCTAGGAACTAGGAAAATAATGTTTATGGTAAAGCTTGGCAATAAAGAAAGCATAAGAAGCATGCTAAGTTTGGGTTTTTCGATCGAAAATGAAAAATCTACTGATAATCTTGGATGTTAAAGACAGTCAGTGAAAACTGCAGATAGAAGAATTCTGTCGTCATCCTTTTAGTGGTGTTTTTACGCTTGCCTTACTTTTGCTGTACAGGGCATTTGCTTAATGATCTGTATCAGATTAGAAAAATAAATCATTAAACACACAGCGGTTTATTGTCATCCTCATATGGCCTTTTTAGTCGTGCGATGGAGTGTAAACCAGTGTTTGTTATATTCTTTTATTTAAACTTATTTTCTTAGGTATCAAGAATTTATATCCCTGGCTTTACACCTCTAGTCTCTCCACCTTTTTTCCCATTAGTAGCATATCACACTGACAGACAACTTAAAATTCATTTTTTGCACAGTGTTTTTTTATTGGTAATTTATATTTTATGGTCACTAATTCAATCTTCTTTTAGTACCGTGTTAAAATCTGCAAGCCTTTTTCATTATTTGGATTTGATGGAGGAGATGGATACATTTATAACAAATGATTACAAAAGTCTTGAATTTTTTTCTTTTTAACTTTAATTGGATTTTAAAGGTATTTTGCTAAGTCATAATGTGAAGGAGGTCTTCTCACAAGATAAATGTGTTGAAGAAGACTCTCCTTCCAAATTTCACACTGCAATTGGTGCTTAGCATAAAAAATGGGTTTCCAAATCAAGCAATGTCTTTGCAGTGCCTGAGTCACTTAAATGCTTAAATATTTTAGAGGTTAAATTAGAGCACAAAATTAGATCAGGGAAAGAAGATCATTAGTGATAAATAGACTTCAGACAATCGATGGGACTGTTGGAGGTAAGGACTGGTATGAAGCGTGGGCCACTGGCTTAAGTGGCTGCCTGTTGTCACCTCCATTGCTGAGTGGAGAGATTTTTTTTCTACAAGTCAATTTTCTATTAACAAAAAAGAAATTAAAGATGTGTACTTTATATATACAGGAAGTTATGGCTTGACTGAGTCACTGAATGCACTGCTGTGGTAAACTAATGCTCTAATCATTGTAAGAGTTCTTGATGTTATTGAACATTGCAAGCAGGAGATGGCAGGTTGTAGCTCATCACTTGTCTGCAAGATCAGTAGAGTAAAAGAATACATAGATAAATTAAGTTGATGCAACAACCATGAAGCAGTGATTACAACAGCTCCAATACCGATTGCTTTGCCTCATGATCTTCCTTTTTTATTTATTTTTATTGCATTTCTTGTGCCATTCTTTAAATGTGACTGTAATTCAGTTATAAAGTAAATGCTATAAATGTTATTTTGTCTGAAATATTTGGCTTGAACAAGTTAGAATAGAACATAACCATCTGGATCCAGGACTGTTTTGAAGGATTCTTTGACATTAGAGGTATAGTTACAATATGAGGGGAAACTGTGAACTTGACAGAGGTTTGCGCTCTCTGAGTGCTTTTTAGTTACTCCATAAGACCTGCAGGTACTGCTTTTCAGCCCAGTTCTGGATCCTTTGGCATATCACAGCCTTCTTAACAATCACTTGTCCACAGAGACCGTTTTCTGATGAGACTCTGGTAAACAGCAGATGGATTATCTGAAAATGAAGATGCATCTCTCATGTCAAGTCTGTGCTGGATTTTAGATAATCGTTTTATTGAGCAAATCACTCTTAGATACAAATGCTTTTTATCAGCCATTTTAACGCCTTATGCTTCTTGGATTAGAGAAAAAGCAAATTTTCAGCAAACAACTCTGAGAATCATGTTGTTTTAAGACTTTCAAGCCTGTGAAACTTTATTATCTTAACATTTTTTGCTGATGTAACTAAAGAAAAAAAACACAGCAATGTTTTATAAATGTGTTATTTTTTATTAAAATATGTTATTTTGTAATCTGTCTGTTTTGTTGTGACATACAGTGGTTTATCACCCAGATAGGTGCATTTTAAAATTTGAATAATTAATAAATCAGCATAAAGTACCTCCACAAAAAAATCTTCTGAAATTGCAAAATAAAACATACAAAGATCATTTTACACTTTTGTGTGTGTTCCAGATAAAAAAAAACCTCTTCTGGTTCTGTTTGGGAAATTTTATATATAAACTCAATTACCTTGACCTTAGTAAACCATCTGCAAAGCCAGCGTTCTTCGATCAGGGAAATGTTAAGACGAGATCTCGGCTTTGTTGTCATATCTTAAGAACAGGCCCCAGACTGATGCACATAACCAAAGTCTTTAAACAAAGGTGCCTCTAAGTGACTGAGGAGAATAGTTTTAGACTTCTGTGTGATAACAGATCTCAGGAGAGATTCTCCCCAGGTTGTAACCTTGTACCTTGTCTGTATGTCTTAATGTATGTTTCATTTAATGTTTATAGTATGTTCAACTTCATTTATTCTTCATTATTAAATTTATATTCTTCTCAATCTAAAGAAACCAAACTCCTTGTCCTTGACAGGAATAACAGTCAATACAGTTTTATCATAAGACTATAACTACATAGCAAGTTTTTTTTCTGCCTATATTTCAGATGATTTTCAATAACATTTTCCAATTCTTCCCTTTATGTTAATTTAGACACATCAACCACTTTGCAGAAGTGAAGACAGCGACCTGCATCACTTTTTAACTGCAGTGTGTGCTCTTATAAAGAACAGATTCAATTCTAATCAGCAGAATTATTGACTCACACAAACAAACACATGAAGTGATTTAGCTGGCTGAGGGTGCAAAGTCAAGTACATTCACCAGACAATAATTACTGGATTAACAATAGATTTAAGCATGTCTTCCGGTTCAATTATTAAAAAAGGTTCCATAAAGCCACTCTGAAATGCAAAAGCTTAATAGCACTCTAGGTTGCTTTTCCCATTTAACATCACTAAAATCAACAGATTAGTGGCTAAAATGTTATTATTATAATACATAGCACAGTGTGATGGTTTCTAAAGAGAAGCATTACCAGTTAAGTGTTAATGCATTATTACTAACATCTAATTTTGAGTATATAAATATAGCTTCATTTTGTATTGGCTGGAAATTGCCTTTCTGTGACAATGTATTTTTCTAGTGGTGACAACAGCCCATAAAGTGGATCTCAGATCATTTATTTCTGTGACTGCCCACAGTATTCTGACTGCACTCCAGGGACACTCAACTCCATCAAACAGAAGAAACAAATAGAATCAACAACAGAGTTGTCTACTCCTGCTGAGTAGTAGAGTATGTCCTTGGCTGGTGGAGCTGTAGATTGGGTTTTGTAGCTATATGTGTGTCTGTGTGTGTGTGTGAGAGAGAGAGAGAGAGAGAGAGAGAGAATTGATGCTCATTAGTTGTCCTGACAGTAACATTTCAGGGTTAACCTGTAACATAATTCTGACAGAAAAAAACATTTCTTTCTTCTTGGGGTGACCAGCTTTGAAGAGGAAAAGACAGCGCTCAGTCACAGTGTATTGGTTGACAGCTGACAGACAGCCTGAGAAAGCCTGTGTGTCTGTGTGTGCTGTGTTAGATGAGTAAAAAGAATCAAAGTGCTGTGTGGTTTTATTGCCAGAGAGGAACACACTTTACCAGCATGCTTCTCCAATCTCCACATTCCCTGTTGTTACTAAAGCATCTGACACTCATACGCATTGACTGTGGCCAAAATATTGGCACTGGCTGTGCAGCGCCGGCCTCTTTTGTTGCTGTGCAGAAAGACAAACAGGCTGAACACCTCTGGTGGCCTTCCACCAGACCAGAGCGAAGCAACCAAGCTCAGCCAGCTGCTGAAGCTTGTCTGTGCTTATTTGGATCAGATCAGAATCTGGCTATGCTTCATCTGGCTCTGATCCAGCTCCAAAGCCACCTTACATTCACAAGCAAATGTTATGAATGATTGATGAGAATCCGGAGAGTATGGCAGTCTTGCAGATGCAGGGAACAGCTAATGGAACTTCTAGACATAAACGGACTGGACCTGTCTCATCCAGTTTTAATTTAGATCTGATACCGTGCAGTTTTCCCATTTTCCCTTCTAGTCTACCACTGAACTTCATAATGGTTATTCTAACTCTGATGCACTGGAGGGACAGGGTTTCTCTGGTGTCCTTTATAAGCATTTGAACAGACTTGAACTTTCATTAACCCCAATTCAAACGCAACCCATCTCTGCAGAGGTGATTCAAAATTCCTGTTTGCTTGAATGCATGTGCTTAATCAAATCTTTTATGAGCTTTTAGTTTATTTTGTTATGCTGGAAAACATCTAGGTTGCATGGGCCATTTAACAGAATACTTATAACAGCCTAAAAAGAAGTTTGTACAGATGCAGGATTTTTTTTTTTTTTTTCATTTCAATAACCGAAACAGTTCAGTGTCCTCTTGTTCACATTATTATAACAGCTGATTCAGATATTTTCTATCATAAAATATAATATCCTGTGGCTTATATTTTAATGTTTTTTTCATGTCATCTGACAGCAGTGTAAATGCTCTACACAACGTAAGAAAATAGAATCAAAAATAGGGCTATTAAGAAAAATTGAAAAAACATGCCACATTTCACACTGCTGCAACTGTACAGAGGAATGATGATATTAGTCAGATTTTACCAGACTTGATTGAGTGGAGAGCCAACCAACCATGCAGAACAGAGGGCAATGTGCATACAAAGCTCACTTCAATGAATTTCAATTTGCAACCCTGTTTCTCCCCCCACCCTTAAAATACAACCAAAATGGCTAAAGGAACTGTTACAGTAAAAAATCACAGCGCTGCCAGATACGGCAGTGATTTTGATGAATTTCCTCATCAAAGACTCGTCACGCCATATGGGAGATCTCTATTTTGCATCTGACCTTCTCCTGTTAAATACCTTTCTTCAGAGCAGCAAGCTGAGCAGATAATGGCCTTGAGTGAGCCCATGGGAACAAGAAAGCTCTCATAAACTACGGTTGTTCTGCTGCGCACAACAAAACAAACAAGAAAAGGTAAAAAAAAAATGGTAAATGACGTTCACTTATATAGCGCTTTACTTTCATCTCTCGATGCCCAAAGCGCTTTACAGATCCTGCAATCCACCCATTCAC
>JBAMHX010000010.1:11653877-11668519 GCA_037177515.1 Pseudomugil tenellus | reverse complement strand
GATTATATATATATGATATATGAATATGATTATGAATTTAAAACAGTAATACATCTTGCTTAGAAATGAGAGAAGACAGATGTCTGTCTTCTCCCATATCTAGTCTGCAAATCATCACCAATCCTCATCAGGAGGCTTGTTTTTTTCATATTAAAGGGAAGTTCTGATCCAAAATATCAAGATTTTGTCAGATTTATAAAATACAACTTTCAGTGTACATCTGAAAGTACAGTTTATGAGATCAGGTCAGTCTGGTCAGAAGACTGGGAGAGGAATGCAACGGGAGCATTCTGACAAACATCACTGCCAATGCACATGGAGGAAGGAAGCCTGAAAGAAAGATTATTTGGTATCATTGGTATGGAATGATCATCATAAATCTACAGTTTGCTGATTTCTTAGGAGATAAAATGCATTTTGTTTTGAGTTGTTTATTTCTAAGTAGCTCCTCTTGCAGAGGTCCCCCCCCCACCTAACTGTCAGGGCAACTTCCTTGTGCCATTCATGCCCAATCTGACCAATGTACTTCCCTTCAAGCTCCATCTGAGTGAGACTGATAGGGCCAACACGGGAAACTAACAGCAGGCCAAGCTTTGAACAGTATTAGAGTGTTAAGTATCAGCACAATGTATCTCTCCCTCAACAATACTTTAGGTCAACCTTTCTACATTATAGATGACTTTAGCTAAATTATGGCATTAGACTTGGCCGAACATAAAGATAATTTTGCTTGCCTTTAGGGATTTTATGAGCCAAGCAGAAGCTGAGGAACTGTAGAGAGGATGTGGTCTTAGAGGCTGCGTGGCTCTTTATTAATCAACCCATACAGTGATACTGTGTTTGAGAAAATGTGCAGGCTCTTCCAATTTTAGATCAGAGTTAGACATCACAAGGCTCTTAAGTGTTTTTTTCCTACTGCTCAGTAGTGTTCAGTTTCAGGTCATTAGGAGCGCCTGTTCCTGTTGTGAACAACACCAGACTAGCTGGTCACAAGTTGCGGTTGCTGGCTGGGCTGTATTGTAGACAAAAGGTTTTCTGTCCTGCATAAGATACTAAGTGCTGCATAAGCACAATACTCGGAAGTGCAGTAAATCAGGGTTATTCAAGAGGGAAGAACAACTGAAAACAGAACTTTTTTTAGGTAACAACTGTTCTTTTGTTGTATTGTGAGCAAACTTAGTTTAAAAGTTATGAAAATATAACAAAGGAACATATAGTTGTTAAAGATTTTTGTGACAAGTTAGATTTCTACATTGCTTTTGATTAGCTTATAAAGTTTAATGTTTGTATAAAATGTCTCTAGGGATGTTATAGGGGATGTTTAGTATCGAGTTTGCTGGTATCTTTTGCAATAATTTCCTCCACAGCTACACGGCAGAACTATGTGGATGGTGCATGTTCTTCATTGTCTTCAATTGGTTTAATCAGCTATGCCAGCAAATGTGGGCAAGCACATCTACAGATGCTTGCAATGAAACAGTGTTTAAATAACAAAACAGTAAAAGCCTCACAAAAATGTTTTTGTGAGGTTTTATAAAACTTTAATCGATGTTTGTAGCCATCTTTGAAGGCGTGCTGCTACAGGCTGGCTGCACCTCAGAATAGTCATTACCTGTTTGATTTTGGCTGTACTGGAAAGTTGAATGTCCCTCCGGGTATTAATAAAGTATCTATTATAATCTCTCATTTTTATCTTTGACTATCAGGCTGCAACCTAAAATGCTTATCAATAAAGTAAGAACAAAAGTAAAACTGCAGTGTCATTCACGACTGGTACCAAAGGTAGGGGAGTCACTCCATAAACAACAGAAAAAGACACTTTAACAGCCTCATTCACACTTAACGAAGGTAGTATGGTTCTAAATGATGCTACAATATTTATTTCAAACTGTTTCAGCCATATTTGAATTTGAAATTGTGCATCAACATGGTCAAACACCATGCTTATGATGTAATTTCCTCTGCCTCTTGCTCAGATACATCCCTTGAAAGCCACTTCTGGTAAAAACTTATCACTAAGGTTAAACCTTCAAAACTGCAGTTTAGAAAATAGACAATCAAGGTTGCTCAAGATCGGTCCTGGAGATCCACCATCCTGCCATTTCTAGATGCATCCCCTATCAAAAACATCTAAATTAAATGAAGGGCTCGTTACAAGGCTTTCGCAGAGCTGGATGACATGCAGAAGCAGAAATTCAACAATTTGATTTAGTTGTGTTGAAGAAGGGATGTAACCTCATAAAAGGTCTTAACATAAAATAATTAAAAGCGTAGTGTTAGTGCTGTGAGTTGCTGTAAATATTATTGCTTTATAGTTATTTGGTCTTTTTTTTACAACTATGAAGTCACTCAAAATAAAAAACTAGTGTTTTAATTGCTTCTACATTAGAAAAGAGTAAACATTTACATTCTTAGCATTTTCATCACGTATGTGACTTTTTCATCTTTCCATTGCTCTCAGAAATGGTTGCCAGATGTCACCGGCTCATCTGCAGGGAAAGCAGCAACGTCAGGGATCTTCAGGGCATGCTGAGTGTGATTATCCCATAAGAACTCCCCGTGAAACATAACAAAATGTAATGTGTGAAACACAGTATCCCCCTTATATTTCAATTTCCCAAGTGCAATTGTTGGTGGAAAAGTGGATAATTGCTACGAGCACAAAGGTATTGTTTGCTGTTGGGGTGGCCTATTTTAAGTCCACAAGGGGACTATTTCAGAAAATCCTGTTTAAAACAAGAAAGTAAAACATGCAGCACACTTCAGTTGCGTTAACACCAGTGAACTGAGCTGTGTCAGAGAGTTAACATAGTGAGAATAACGTTCATCAGAAGACTGTGTACAGACATATTTTATCAGCAGCATCCAAATGAGCGATCTCCAGCCAAGCGACTTTTGGTGAGCAATGAGTAGTTTTTTAGACCATAAACTCAGTACTTTTCTTCATGACATTATGGTTTCTCTTTTCATTACTTCAGCCAAACAAACACCCACTGAGTTTTTGTCTTTTTGGAAGAGAGTGTACCCATTACATATAGTGGTCCATTTACGGTAATTGAGGACATTTTTTTTTTTTTTTAAACGTGACCTGGTGATAGATTTCTGACTTCAGGCTGCTTTTTTATTGCTATCAAGTAGGAGTTTGTTATCACAGAATAAACATCGTGTATTTAAGTATCCCCTGAATAAGTCTGAGATATAAATTTGATGGTCTCTTCTTGCATAAAAACTTTCCTGCATCAGGTTAATACTCACTTTACCACCCTATCTTTTGATATATTTATCTCATAATCACAACCTCATTCACATATGCCCCATATTACTTTTTAATAAATAGTTTTTCTTTCCTAGTGGCTTCCACAAGCACCTTTTTGGGAGGAAGGGATTGTGAACTGATAATCAATTAGAGTTCAATAAGCAGAAAATGAGCTAAAAATAACTTGATTCAAATGCATCTCTGTAGTTAATGGACTTCCCAGGCAATATGCTTTTTATCCACATCAAGTTATTGGTGTATGAGAATGGGTAGAGTCTAGACATCAATGTCAAACCACTGAAATGCAAACAAAACACTCACGATATTTGACTAGAAGACAAGCTTAACATGAGATTTAGAAATGATAGATAAAATGGAAAAGTGAAAGACACACAGATAGTCCTTTTAAACTCCATTGAATTAATGAGACAGACGCTGTAATGAAATTAACTGCAAGGAAGATAAAAATTTAATTTAGACTGTGATAATCTGCAGGTCTTTGGGGTCAATTATGATCTGCATTGAAAATGTATTATACATCCTTCATTAGCAAATTATGTCATTGCATAATGGTTGGACACATGGGTGTTCATGTGTGAAGGGATGTGCTGTAAGTCGGAGAGATTGTTTTCAAAGAGGACTCTATGAGCATTAATTCATTTCTCTGCATCACAAACATGCCTGTTTTCTTACATAAGATGTTAAGAGCTTATCTCTACCAGACCTGCTCATGCTATGAAATTCTCCTAAATGTTTATCTCTCATGTAATTGAAAAATAGAGCAGTTCTAGGATCATACTCTAGTTATACTACAATCCAAGTTGCTAAGCAGCTTCATGACATTCATATGTTTCCTACATCCACTGATTAATGTGACTTTAAGTCACACTTTAGCCTCACTTTGTTTAACATGAAGAGCGGATGAAGGGATTGGATAATATGCATTACCAAGCACCTAATTATTATTTGTCCCTGTCTTCCCGTTTTAATGTCATGTACGGAGGTTCGACAAGAAAAGTGATTACATTTGACATTGCTCATGTGCCAAAGGTTATGAGAAAATTCACTGAGATTTGTCAAAAGTAGAAGAAAAAAATGCAATAAGGCTAAGCCGTGGCCCAGAAAGAGAGGATGTTAAACTGAGCCGGATTTTTCATTTAGGCTTCACAACTGTCTCTCCCTCTTTTATTACTCTGTGGTTCAGAAAGGGAAATGATTTGGTTTGAACTGCATCCATGGTGGGTGCACAGTGACTGGGACCTCTAGCAGGTGTTGCCTCTGTGTTTGGGCTGAAAGAAACAAAAAATAAAGAGAAATATATTTGTATTTATAAGTCATTTTTGAGTATAGCTTGTGCGCAGGTGCAACATTGCTGCACAGTTTGCTTGTTCCACCTCAGCAGCTTTCTCCCAAACACACGGCAGTGTGCGGGAGTGAAGGTATGCATCTCAGTGTGTGTATCCCGACGTCTGCACATAGCTGTGGTAGCTTGCAAATGTCCAGTCCCTAGTGGGTGATGTGAGTACTGTTTCCAGATGGCTGCCAGTGAAACTCAGTCTTAATCGTGGCTCACACCTGTCCTCTCAGGGGTAATGATGGTGGGCCGCTTTGCTCTACCACCATTTGATATGTCCTTCTGACATATCACACACATAAGTCTCTGTCCCCTTTCTCTCTCCATGTTTCCCTGTTTCTATTGTGGTCCATGTGAGGCTTTGTGTTTTTCTTTTTAAAATTTAGCTTGTATAACAACCCAAATAACTCAATTTTTTGTTGGTATCGGAACAAAGAATGTCAATTTATTCATTACGGAATGAACAGCCTTTATTGGTCTTTTCTTACTATCTTAATTGAGTGAGTAAAAATGTCACACAGCATTTATTTTTTTGCAGTTAGTGCTGTTGAAAATATCCCACTTTAAAAGATGTGTTTGCAACAGAAGGTGTGAATGGGTTAAGAGGCAACTTTGATGCCCAGCAAAAATGGGCACCAACTTTCTGCAACCCAAATAAAAAATAAATATTATACTGCAAAAATAAATATATTAAATTAACTAAAGTAAAACAGTAATATGTCAATGGATTTTGCCTTCTGAGTTATTGAAAGGCTTTTAATTGCAGAAAATAGAAAAAGAAAATAGAAAAATTTTTGAAAAAGGATAATGCGGGAAATAGTTAACTTTTAAATGCAGAGCAGGACCTGTAGCAAAAGATGAAGATTTGCATAAAAACACAGTGGAAAATCTAATTGAAAAGTAATTAAATCATTTATTTTATTTTGATCTGCTCGAAGCAAAATAATAAATCAAACCATTTGTCGTTTTTAAAAAATATATCTTATATAAAATGTCTCAGTCAATTAAACAGAAAGTTAAATTGGTTTTAGTGAAACCTATGATAGTGGAACTGTCACAGTGTCACTTTTTTGTTTGCCTGCCCAAAAAAGCAGTGTATTTTTAATTTTATTTGTATTTTTTCAACAAAGCTCTACATGCAAGACTGGCATCTTAAAAGCCAAAAGTATATTAAATTATTTCTGCTTAAAGTCAATTTATTAAAGTTGTGTTGTGTGACTGTGTACATTTTCCCTTATCATTTCAACCTTATTTAAATGAAATAATGAGATTTCCATTAGAAGCAGAAGGAAGACTTTTTTTATTTTTATATCCCCACATGGAACCATATCACCAACCTGGAGATGAGAGCAAAGAACCAATTAACCTCTCAGGATTCAAATATATGTTAAACCAATTCTGACATGTCTTTGAGCTATGCTGTGCATCAAGGTGGTTAATACCAAGACAATAATGACTGATTCCTCTATAAATGAACTAGAGGTCTTAGCTGTTCTGTCGAGGAGAAAAAGGGCTGGTTTGTAGCTAATAAGTACTTCAGCTCTTGGGATCAGGGGACTAGCTGTGAAACTTTTGGTAGAGAGTGGTCCTCTTGGGTGCTGCATGTATTACTGAGTGCTTGTGTGACCTTTATGTTTGCTATAAAAGCAAACTAACCAGCACTGGGAATAAAATAAATTGCAAGCTTGTCAATACATCCCAAAACGACTTTTCTGTGTGGCTACAGCATCGCCTGCGGGTCATACAGAAGAAAAATATAAAGAAAATCTTTTTGATACTTTTGCAAAGGCTTTACAAAAAGAGTCTGTCATGATATCTACACCCTTCTTCTTGAAACTGTATTTAGCCTAAACAATGTAGCTGGCCTTTACCTCATTGGACAAGAGGTGTTTAACCAGTGAAATGCCATCTACAAAGTAGCCATTAGTAAAAGCAGTCAGCCACAGCCCAGCAGACAAGCACTAGCAGTTTAAATGTCATCTCTTAGCTGTAATCAGCCAGGACAGACAGAATAAAACTTTTACCAGTCCAATAAGGGGGTGGTATAATATGACCTCTGACACTGCAATCAATAGACCCTGTCTGTGGAGGGAATACTTTCTTCCTCTCAGGGTCTGGGTGTGAAATACACAGCTGTAACCAAAACCTAATGCAGGGCAACGTTGGACCATTCTGAGTCACAGCTTACAGAAGCAGCATGAGTCAACCTACTCACCAACCAGCTTCTCTTTCATAGACGACACTACCAAAATGCTGACACCTGTGCAGACTTCCAGGCATAATCTCTATTTCTTTTAGCAGTGTTTTAGCATTATCTCTTCTGGTTTCATCTTCTACTCTGCACTCACCAGGAATAAACACAAAAGTGCTGCTACACAAGTATATCCACAGCAACGCTCATACTGCATTTCGAGCTATTTCAACATTGTATTTATCCCTTGCTTCACCAATGCCCTGATTTTAAGCGGTCAGTCCAGCTGGGACTCAACCATCCCACCATCCATCGCATGCTTTGACTACAAGCCAGAAGGGATGAGCCGTCCTTCAGCAGTGGACTTGATACAGTACATAGAGTCGCAGCCTCTTCAATGCCCTCTCAGATACCCCTCACTGTCTTGTTCCAGTGAGACCCTCTAAAGTTTTTGTCAGAGTTCCATAGTTAAAGCAGATTCAGACTCAAAAAGCTGTCAGTGAGGAGGACCATGTCTCTTCCTTCAAACTCACAAAGACAAAAACACAAAGAGACAGACACACAGTGAGTTCATCTTGATAGATAGTTCCTGAGAGACAGAGAAAGCATAGGGACTCTCTGACAGCATAGATATATCCACACACTGAAGATAGAAGGTAGGGGTGACAGGGAATAAGACAATGTGAGATGCAGCAAGAAGCAAGAGGGCAGCTGTGATGGAGGATGAGAGACAGGATGGAGATAGATGGAGACAAGCCTGGTAAACACGCACAGACAGATGAACATATGATGATAAATGATAGACAGTAATATACAAGACAGAGTGCCTGCCCTGTCCTAAACTGTCTCTGTCCAGTCTGTGAGGGTTAATGTAATTCGCACACCAGCAATTTAATAATATGCCAACCATGGAGTTAAAATGGATAAACATATAAAAGATTCATCAACCTGTCAAAGAAGAACGCTATAGTGTATGTGTGTGTGTGTGTGTGTGTGTGTGTGTGTGTGTGTGTGTGTGTGTGTGTGTGTGTGTGTGTGTGTGTGTGCGTGTGTGTGTGTGTGTGTGTGTGTGTTTCTTTCAGCATTTTAACATGCTACCTTCTCTTCTAGGAAAGCAGCTGCATGTGTCTTTTTAACTCGTATCCCACCAGTAGTGCAAGGGTCATTACACCTCTGCATTTAACTGATGCTACATTAATATTAATTGCAGTTCAAGGAGTTTTATCTTTCTAAGTCCCTATGCATTATGGATTTAGGAGGCACCGTTATGCCAAGGAGCAAAGTTTCTGCTCATGATTAAATTTGTTTGATATGAAAGTAGATTTTTATTTCAATGAATAATAGCATCCAGTCAATTGCAATAAATTTAGAAAAAGTGTAAACTTCATTTTGATTGTGGCTTCACCGACAGCAATTTTCTCAGCATGTACATTGAAGTATTTGGGCTTCTTATTGGATAAGAAAAATATATTGTAGTCCACAAAGTCTTTGACAGTTGAATTCAATTTTAATTTACTTTATAACTTTCCACAGTGATTGGATTCATTGCAACATGGTTGTGTCTCTGTAGAGCATAAGGTGGTATTCAACAAGCATTGCATATGGTTGAAGTAGGGACTGGGTTCCAGTTACTTTCCACCGTAACCCTGTGATCTACAGATGCTTCGACCTGAATATTTAAAATTTCGTGTTAATTTCCCCATAAGCAATCATTAAAACAAATTCCAAGAAAAAAACACACAATTTCCTGCTTAAAGAGTTTTTGTTAAACGTTGTTGGACATTTTTTTTTATCTTTCATTAAGTGTCCCACAGGTTCTAATAAAATGTTTGTGAAATGATAAATCCTGGGCTACAGAAGGCACAGCTCTTGAAATGCCTGAAACACCTGAGTCCAAGCTTTTCTCTCTTCAATTGTCTGATTCACCATGAAACACATTTGCATAGTGTTTGCCTAAAGGAGACTGAAGGGGACCCTGTAAGAGACGAGAGCTTAAACAGTTTTACAGACAGAAAGTGACACGAGATGTTGCATAGATGAAAATAATGTTTTTTTTCATAGCTTTAAAGCTTGTATGTTTAATTCAAGAAACAAATAAAATAGCAAACGTGTAAATGGCCATGATTAACAATGATTTATACTTTCATATTTAACTGGTGCAGTCTTTTGATCATCACTCTGATTGGTACATTTATGAGGTTTTAATTCATATGCATGTCGTGGTAAAGCACAGTAAGTAGGTCTGAGCAATTAATCAAACATTAATTGAAATCAACAATCATAACCACTAATTACCCACTTATCTTGCTCATGCCAATCATTTAAATGGTTTAAAATTTAAATTTATCTTAAAAATGTTCTAGCATTTTTAATTAAATAAGAATGTATATTTTTCCTTTCACATAATCCATATCTGCTCTTCTATTGCCCCTGATGGATGGGCGACCTGTCAAGAGTTTCCGTCCCTTTTACCTGCTGATGGCTTGGATAGGCTCCAGCTGCCTCTCGGCTCTGAATTGGACTCAGCAATATAGAAAATTAATCCATAAATGCTCTTCTGTACTGAGAATATTTGCAGCAAAAATTAGTCATTTAGCTATTAGGGCTAAAAATAAAATAATACTTATATTGTTGTTAATTAGGTAACCTGTTCAAATAATCATGATATTCATTTGTGGTCATATTGCCCAGTCCTAATCTGAAGCAATCATTTGAAAATTCATAAAACAGACACATTTCTATTGACTAGTTTCAGGTCGACCAGACTGTTTTCATATGGTAACAGTCCAAGCTACATCTATGATTCCATTCATCTTTTCTTGTTTGAATCCTCTAAATGCAAATCAAAATCTGCTGTGGAAACATGGCCAATATGTGCAGTTCATTTAAAATAATCAATAAAAAATTGGTCTGCCTATCATGCCAGAATGATGGACACAATTAAATCAATAGAAATAATAAAAAAAGGGGCCATAACAAAAAACATGGCGATATTTAACAAACGTAATCTGTTTCTAGCAGAAATAAATTTTAGAAGATCATTTAAAGGATCTTTGGAAATGAAAAGATGGAGCAGGTGCTGCCACTTCACAACTGTTTGCTGTTAAGGTCTCAGACCCAGCATATAAGTGAAAAGTTACTCATATAAACACAGAGAGGCGATGCAGGATATATTTTTCTTCATAAAGTGTCATTTAGGCAAACTTGAAAGCCAACAAACAATTAAAGAGTTCAAATACTGTAGCAAAATCATGTTTTTTATAATGTTGTTGATACAGCTGCTTAATGTAGACTGCAGATAACTTTCCCTAATACTAAAATCCATAGTGTCCAGGTCCCATAAGAATTTACAACCCATGTCTCCGCTTGACAATGTCAGTAATGCATTGCTGCTGCCATGTCACACAGCATTTAAACAGCTCCATCAGAAGGATTTACTGCAGCATGCCTCATTTCTTCATCATGTTTGTGAGGAGGCCACCTGACTATGACCTTGAACTGAGCATTACCTAAACATAAACCATGCTACTGTTTCTAAAAGTGCTTGTATAGCACCACAGGATTATGTAGAGTCAGTTCGCAGGACAGTGTCCCACTGACAGTCTGATGGCATGATGACGTAGTTTTATGGGCTGTAAAACACCAGTGCAGCATTGCTGCGCTGATATCCTGCACAGGGTTTCTAACTGCGTATTATGTCCAGAACCCCAAAAAAGCAAAGACTTGCTCGTGACATAGGTGCTGCATCTGTAAGTTAGTGTGTGAGAAGACACACACAAGATAAAAGTAAATCAAGAAAACACATCTGTGTTTATACTTTGTCCTCCGTGCAGCAGATGGCACTGAATGTGATGCTTTTTAGCTAATAATTAAGATGTTTCAGGTATCTAAAAATCTGCCAACACTTAAATAGTTTTTGCTTCTAAAGATCATTTAGGAAAACATATGACATAATTCCAAGATCAGATTCATAATATTTCCTCTCTGGAAACTAATCTGTGAAATAAAACCAATAAAACGTTCAAATAAAAAAAAGCAGCACACAAAGGAACACAGCTCAATAATGTTTTAGTATTTTGTGATATAGGTGCATTAAACCCGAAAGGCAACACTGCGTGGTCACAACAGTACTGCAGCAGTCTGTGTACCAAGTACTCAAATACAAAAACATAACCAGAAACTGCAATTAATTTTTATTCTGCGATTTCAAACAGAAATGACTGGTGAAGACAGAATTCATTAGAGAAAACTATTACAGTGTTTAAGTGTCTGTTGTCTGAGCAGGCAGAAAAGTTGATGATACTTCATTTCTTTTTCACAATTATCCTGCTTCAGTGGTTTGTTGATTAAGTGCAATCAAGAAGACACGTTTTTATTTTAGTTTCCAGGCTGTCAATTAAAGTAGAAATGATAACGAAATGAAAATAAAGCCCATCCAAGAAGGAACTGAAACATTAGGCGTAAGATAATTAATTCTGGCTTTTTAATGTTCTCAGTGAATTTTAGTCCTCTAGATGTCATTGCTATTATTTTAACTGGAATGAAATAAGAAAACAACAAGCATTAAACAAAAAGAATGATATCATACCAAGATAAGGATCTGTTGATCTGACACATAGTGCCCTCGAAGGACTTCTGAACTCACAACAGAAACTCTCCATTAAGGTTTTACAAAGCTGTCGCTTGAGATCACTGCGCTACTCCACAGAGACTGCAAATGCATGACTTACTCTGTCCAAATACAGCAAAGCAACACTTAGTAACATGCTTTGGTTTAAAAGTAGTGCAAAAGAAATGATGCACAAAATCCTCCGTGATGACTTGCGGTGCATGAGTTTCGCTTTTGCAGCATTGACAATTCTGTAGAGGAATTGGGAAACACATTTCCCTGGCGGAGGTGTGAGATAGTGAGTGGAGGGGAGGGGGACTATTTTTGACAGAAGTTTTACTTTATTTCAGTTGTGAAGTTGTTTGACACATATTTTCCTCCTCATAGCCACCAGCAGCTGCTCTGCTTTCATCTTCTGGCTTGTTTCATTGCTGACACCACTTCATAAAAAGTTTTATTGCTCTAAGTGCTTCATATTTGTAGCATTCTTGGTGACCATGGTATAGTTACTATCATTGTGACCCAAGAAAAGCAGGCTGAGCTTTCAGCAGTTTCCCCTGGGAGCCCATTCATCTCATGGACAATTGAAGCAAACGATTAACTTGGATGTACAGCACTATGGCAGCTGTTCTGCTGACTGAGAGGAAGGGGGGCGCATTTTGAGATGACACTATGGGCAACACACTCAGGAACTTAGGTTTGAAGAGGAGAGTAGAAACATTGATGAAATTGGCTTCAAAGTGAATCTTCGGGGGTAAATGGTAAGTCATTCAAAAATATGTAGAGGGTGAAATCCTTTGGGGATACAGTCCATTCTGCAGAATTAGAACATTAATGTATGCCTTGAGGCGCTTTAGAGACATAATGAGCTCATCGTTGACAGATTAAGTTCAAAACATCTTTGATTTTATAACCTTATTTTAATTATTGGGTTTAAACAAG
Source organism: Pseudomugil tenellus (assembly GCA_037177515.1). Classification (NCBI taxonomy): domain Eukaryota; kingdom Metazoa; phylum Chordata; class Actinopteri; order Atheriniformes; family Pseudomugilidae; genus Pseudomugil; species Pseudomugil tenellus. The sequence goes on along the minus strand of JBAMHX010000010.1, from coordinate 11,656,167 downwards.
AGGGACACTGGCTTTTTGATATTCATGTTACTGTAACATACCTTGATAAGTTTGCACCTGATCTGTGCAGACACCATGTGGCTGTTTCGCAGGTTCCCTACCCGGAACATGAGGCACAACTTCCCGTCCCGCTGCGAAATCACTGCGTCCTGGCTGAACATGAGCGTCTCCGCGCGCTTCTTCGGCTGCGACATCTTGATGAACATGCAGCCGATGAGGAAGGCGTCCACGATGGAGCCCAGTAGAGACTGGAAGAGGAAAAGGATGATACCCTCGGGGCACTTCTCCGTGATGTAGCGGTAGCCGTACCCGATGGTCGCTTCGGTTTCAATGAAAAACAGGAACGCGGAGGGAAAGTTGTACACGTTGGCGACGCACGGGGTGTAGGATGAGTCGTGGCCGCCGTGGCTCAGGTCGCCGCGGATGTACGCGATCACCCACCACATTGAAGCCATGACCAGCCATGCGACTGTGTAAGTGAGGATGAAAATGAGTAGGTTCCATCTCCACTTGAGATCCACGAGGGTGGTGAAGAGATCGGATATGTACCTGCTGGTCTCCCCGCCAAGGTTACCGTGTTGGACGTTGCAGCGGCCGTTCTTCTCCACAAAGCGTTGCCTCTTTCTCTTCACCGGTGCAGAAAAAGTCATGCTCCGGTTGGTGTTCACCACCTGGTAGTCCTCGCCAAATTTCCTCCGAATGGCTGACATTGTATCACCTACTTAAGACAATTATTCAATACTTGTGTGGAATCTGCCTCTTTGCGCAAGTTTAGTTGCCCCTGCCCAAAAACCCGCAACAACATTCAGCGTGATACTCGCATCCTGTGAGATGGAGATGCGCCTCACTCCTGTAAATTAATCGTAAGTGAGCAGAGATTCTGCGCAATACATGATTCGGACGCGCTTCTTTACGCAGAGAACTCGCCCAAGTGACAACTTTTGGTGCAGGTCACTTCCCTAAAGGGTGGACTTTTTTTCATCTTGAAAACAAATAAAGTTTAAATTGCCTAATTTAACCCTCATGTCCTTGAGAGATCCACTTCAGTAAAGGTTATTGTTGCGCACGTCTTCCTCTGGTGGGAGAAACTTAAAACTGTTAGAGGAATAATGCTGATGGTAATTTCCACTATCAGAAGAGGTGAGACCAAATATAGAGATAGTGGAACTTTTTTTCCCTTCCTTCCAACCAATCAGGTTATAGCATGCATGGAGAAATGATGCACCCTGATACTGATAGCCTGTCAACCACAACTCCTTGTCACACCTTCGTTTTTCTTTTAGATACGGAAAAGCCTAATTGGAGGGAAGTCCTGCATTACAACCTTACTGCTTAATGTTCAAGCACCCACCAGCTGCCGATTGGTGGTTACTTAGTTCCACCTAGTGTTAATGCACTGGAATTAATATTGAAATAAAGCAACAAAAAAAAAAAACAAACAAACAAAAAAAAACTTAAGAATATATGTTTGGAGGTTTTTGGCTCAGGGATATATGTTGCAACTTGACTGTTTATTGGAATTTAACACTAAATTATACTAGGTTATATGATAACTGAACTTAAAACAAGTATATTTTATGTCAAGGATATGAAGACTACAGTGTGAAACAGTGCATTGTTGCATTTATCACATTACCACCTTGATGCATCTATACCAGGAAGAAAAAATGCTGACAGAGTGTAGCTAATAAAGCAAGTGTATGTTCAGCACATTTCAACACACATGTTTATATTGTATGTAAAAGATTCAGCTTTTCTTGTGTGTCTGGGGTAAAATTATTCAGAAATTAGTTACAGATGCATAACTAAAGAAAACAAATCAGCCTCCCTTCTTCCCTGGGTCCTGAGCTTGAGCCTCACACAGTACCTTAGCTGTTAGCTGTTCTGGATTGAGATGTCTGATGACTCTCCAAGTCTCTGTTTAAGCCATGTTTCCCCCGTGCTCCAGTCACTGCAGATACTACTGTTCACTTCACCTTCAGTTCTTTTTTGAATCTTTGATATTTCTCCAGTTTTTCTGCATTATTTTGGTAAAATCCCCGCCATTGGTGGGGATGGATACATTGATCACTAGTCCAGTCTAGTAGCTTCCATCTGTCTGTGAGGTGCTGAATTGTTTTAGGAGGCTATTTACACACTGCCTACTACACACACACACACACACACACACACACACATAGCTGAACCACATATTGTCCAACAAGTAAGTAAGTAAGTTAGATAGATAGATAGATAGATAGATAGATAGATAGATAGATAGATAGATAGATAGATAGATAGATAGATAGAT
>JBAMHX010000010.1:11639644-11653777 GCA_037177515.1 Pseudomugil tenellus | reverse complement strand
TCTATTGTTCTCTTTACCTGCATGTGAAGCCCTCTGAGACAACTTGTTGTGATACTGGGCTGTATAAATAAAATTGACTTGACTTGACATGAAATGATGAAAGTCTGTAGGTTGATGGCTTTTTATGAGAGATAGAGCTGGCTCAAACATGGAGTCCTGATCCTTCTTCGGAATATTTTTAAGTAAAGTAAAAGTAAAAGTCACATGATCACTTTTATGCTTAGTTCTGCGAACATTAAAACATCCTTTCAGAGAGCAAATAAAATGAGAGAAAAAGAAAACACTTCTTATTGTTAATGCAGCAACGTGCAGGGAGGTGCAAATGTAAGCACAACTCTGATCATATAAGTTACAGTGTGTGTGTGTGTGTGTGTGTGCGCGTGTGTGTTTGTGCACGTGTTAGAACAAACTTGCCTGGTGACCCGCTATGTGTGTCCTGTGGTCTTCAACATTTTAGAGATTTCTATAAATCTATCTGTTTTAGCTCTATGAAAACAATTCCCCCTCTGACATCACAGATTAACATATGAGCTTAATAACGTCAGCTTTGAGTTTGCTGATAAATAGCAAATGCAACATTTCATTGACTAAAGCTAAAGCTGTCAACGGTGAGGCATGATGCTGCTGCACAGCTTGTCAAAAACAGTTCACAGCAACAAAGAGAAATCTCAATCAAGACAGGAAACCTAACCACGTTCATAGTTTGCCATCAACCCTGACATAACAGACAAACATTAAGAAAAATGTGAATGTAAATACACTAAATTAGGCTACCAACTCATGCACACACGTTTGAGCACACAAAGAAAGTATATCCTATATGAAACTACAGCGCTCAGTTTGACTCCTTTGAATGATGCAGTGCTCCTACAGTTCAATTAGTGCAGCTAAATCCATCTCTTTTCCAATCCCAGAAGACCTGTCAATCTCACAGTCAGGACCTGTCACTGCCCTGCTTTCAGCCTGACAGCACAGTGAACATATCTGCACATACACACATCACATATGAGTCTCACACACACACACAGTATATCTGCAGTGAAGCTCTCCAGTCGCTCCTTTTTCTCATACAATTCAGAAAATCAATGAAAACAAACTTTGCACATGTGGAAGATCACCCTATCTTAGAAAGCTTGTTGTTGTAAGAATGAACTGTTGTAAATTAACAGACAGATCAACTGTGATTGGGGATACGCTAAGGGGGGGGTCAAGTGGGGGGTACCAAATGTTGAAGGTGTGACTGGATGAGCCTTAAAGGTGTTTTTGTTCCTCATGTTTGTTTTCTTTTTCTAATCAGAGCAATAAAAGAGGAGAAAGTAAGCTTTGGAGGAATTTTGTTAACTGTGATCTGAGGAGACAGGGATCAGAAATGCTGAAATTAGACTGAAGGACAAATTTTTTGTATCAAAGCTTTTTTATAAATGTTGGTACACCTGAGGAATTACACAGAAACTGTACAGATCCTACAGTATATGTGCATTTTATTAGATTAGCTAACAACTAAAGAAATAGTAAAAGATTGAATTTCCTTTGTTTAAATCAACTTTATCGACTGTTTACTTCTGCTGATTTTAATTAGACATGAAATTCAGTTCAACGCTTAAGAAACGTGTCAGTCTTTGCCTCATACTGTGGTAATCAAAGGTTTGAGCAGATTTGCCCATTATTTAAACCTCTGTGAATCACATTAGATGGACAGATCTTCTCTAGTAAATTATTTTACACACTGTACAGACCTGTGCAAACACAGACCTCCAGAGTTATAAGACAATCCCTCTCTTAACACCAACACAATGTCAGATATAAGCAAATTAACATTTAAAACACTTAACTAGCACTAACTAACTTTGTCAACTTTGGCTGCAGTGAGCAGATTCATGTTCAGGTGAAAAAAGAGAAAAAGTAGTGCAAAATATCCTGAGAAGAACATCTTTCCAACTGTCGAGCGCAGAAATGGTGTGGTGGGGGGAAAAATGTATTAAAATAAAATAAATTCTGGTGTGAAATATTAGACTGTCTGCCTTAAAAAGCCGGAGCTGATGGATGTGGAAGACTTTAACAAGAGGAAAATTATACTAAATATACCTCAAAATCCAATTTATACTACTGCAAGCTGAAGATTTATTTTTAAAAAAATCAGTGAATTTTTTGAACTCGTTGCAAAAGGTCCAAGAATCTCAGAAAAATGAAAACTCTTTTAAAAAAAAGGATGAGCATTTCTCAAAGACAAACTGAAATCTTCTCAATGATCACAAGAAGAATTTACAAGCTTTGATACCAAATGTGACATCCCTGATCATGGCTCGGAATAGCAAGTAAATGTGATTTCTACTTTTGTAGCTAATCTAAGTAACATAATAATCTAGGTACGACATACTGAAATGGTTATCGTGAATGTTTCCAGACATGATCATGAAATTTGTTGTAAATGCAACAAGCAGAGCTCATTGCGTTCTTTATTCTTGAAATCACTAATCCCCAATCCAGGTCCTTAAGGCCAATTAACTTGGAGATAATACATGTTTACCTAATGAAAAACACCTGATTGAAATTAAATTGATATTTGACAAGCTCTGTGCAGTTCTGCTACTGACCTGTTAATTTGAGTCAGGTCATATGCAGCGGGGAAACATGCTTGCACACGCAAGACTGCTGGTCCTTGAGGACCAGAATTACTTGTCCAGTTTTCCTCATGTCACCCTCGTTTGGCACAAAGCAAAAGTATCTCTAGGTAGAGTTCAGAGGACATATTTGAGGGATAATAAACTGGAAGGTGGCTGTAAGTGTTATTGCTCCATTAATCAAAGTGACAGTTCTTCTGGCCATCACACATGCATGAGTTGTCTCTGGTGACATAAGTAGCTAGGTCAGAGTTAGAATAAGCCCCTCATATGAGTAGATAACAAAAATGTGGCTGACCCCTTGTTTCTCTTCTATTTTAGGAAGCACCAGTTAGACGTGTGAGCTGTAATTTAGCCAGAGAATTGCATCTGTAAGTTTGTGCTGGTTTGTTATACTTTCAGTACAATGGAAAAAAAAATCAGAGATAGTCTCGCATGTCATCATGGATCCGGATGGAAACGTTACCATAGTTTAGAAGCTATGCGGGGGGTTAACAACGCTGCACAAGTCCTCTGCTATTTTTCCAGAAAAAGAAGTTGCCAAAAATCAATCAAGGGAAGCAGGATGACAAATACATATTTACATCGAGCAACAATGTCCCGGAATAAATAACACTTAAAACCCCTGAAAGGGAACATGGCCATTATTTATATCTAAATTACCTTTCAAACCTTGCAGACAGCAAAATTGTTATGTGTGCAGCAGCTATTGTCATCTTTTTTGGTTGGTGTGATTCATATTTTCTGATATGTCTGCTGCTATGATGAAGAGGGGCCAAATTACACAGAGGTGCATTGTGCAAAAAAAAGGACTATTAATGCTCATTGTTGTGGTAATGCGTCATAAATTATTATTAATATAAAATATTAACATTAATAATTTTTACAGATTTTCTTCTGTTCACCACCTTCTATTTTCTAACTTTCTTTGGTAAACTATAGGCATAGAAGGAAATCTATTATATCATAGAGTTAAAAACTCAAAGAAATACTACATCATAAAATAAATAAATACATTTTTAAAAACAGCTGATGCACAAGTTGGCTCTGATTAAGATTCAGTTCAATCCTTATTTATTCTACAAACCTTCATTTACAACTAGCTGATGCATGATCACGGTCACTACTGAAGTGCTTTTTAAATGACTTTTCTCCCTGCCTCTGCGGCTACCTGCTCCCCTCTTTGAACTTTTTGTCATTTTACCTTTATTGTACCACTATGCATCAAACAAAAAAAGATAAAAAAATCGATCGGCTATAATGACCATCCACCACACCCCCGTTGTAATAGAAAAACCCTATGTGTTGCACTGTTCTGTAAAAAAATAGGCTGATTATGAGAATGCCCAAACTCACAAAGTTTTATTTGCTCACATAAACAAACTCCAACACAAAGCAGAACAGGTTTTTAAGAACTGTTTTTCAAAATCTAATAAGAGTTTAAATTCACCAGAAAAAACTTTGCAATCGACATTAGGGATGAGATGTTCACAATTAAACATTTACTCCCTTTTGTAATATAAAACTGTGTAATAATAAGGCAAATAAAAAGGCCCACTAATTATTTCCATAACAGCAATGTTTCCATATAAACAGAGTAAAATCGGGCAAAAAATGAAAGAATCCTCTGAACAGTCTTAATGTAATTACCGCCAACTCAATAAAGGGAAATCACTGCAGTCAATAAAATTATAATAAGCAATCTATTGGATTTTGAAAGTGCAAAAGGTGTTTTTTTTAAATGAAAAAACAATAAATAAATGTATCAAGCGGATTCCCAATTCCGTTATGAAATATGTTGTAGGAAGCCTATTCAGGGAAAAAAAGGATGAGATCAGTTTGAGTTTATTTCAGTTTAGCTGCAAGCAGTGAACAGTACACATCACACAAACTGAATGTGCAATGGTTAAAAGCAAGGCAAGCTAGAAGATCATGCTTCTGGAATCAGAGTCAATCCTGCCAGAGAGACAGCAACCTATCCTGGTACTTCATACTCTGTCCTTTGGAAGAGATGAGATTTCAGATGTGCAAAGGTCACTATTTGACACTTACAACACACTATTTAATCTTCAGGAGGCTTGAATGTGTCAAGAAAATGTCATGGCAAGTAGAACTTCCAAGGAGATTACGATGTTTCTGTAGCACATGTTGTCTTGAGATTAAAGTTACTAAATGCTTGGTTAAGAATTGTGGTTTTGCAGCCAGTTTTATTTTGTTGTCAAAACCACAGCTTCAGCTGTAAGCATGCCAACAAGTGTGTTCCACATTTCCCAACATCTGTATTTCTATGGAGATGTTTGTATGTTTTATAAAATTCCTCATGTGCTCCATATAGTTTGCTTACAGTCCAAATCAAAAGCAGCTATTGTCTTTCAACAGTACTAAGCTGCTGCTGAGCCCCATGAAATGCTTGTTTGGAGTTCAGGCTTTTCATTCTTACTTAACATCATCACCATGAAGCGCATTTGCATAATGCGTGCCTAGTGGCTTGTTTGGTACACCTCAAACAAAGAAAAAGCAGCTGTTTTATACTCAGCCATTTGCAACCAATCAGAACATTTGAGATTTTCTGGAAAGCAGGTCTTAAAGAACCAGCAGCTACAATAGACCATTTCATAAAAGCCATACAATGTGCAGTCTGATAATATTAATGTGTTTGGGGGACATTCATTCATTCAAGTTCTATAAAGCTTATTCAAATTTACGGTCAGAGGAAAACTGGTGTGTATCCTGGAAATTAGCATGCGAGGGGTGCAGGTTACTAGTCCATCACATTGTGTTTTTTTTTTTCAGCATTAAAACATATATGCACCTGTAAATGGGGATAAGGAAAGCTCTTTAAAAAGTATAGATGTTTGCTCAAAGGCCCTAAATTTAAAATTTAATTTGACTAAATCTTATGATGGCTGCAGGCTTATTTATTGTATTTGTTCAATCAAAATTAGTTAAAACACAGCCGGAGAACAATTTTACTTGTGTGTAAAATTTAAATTGCTTAAGCATTTTATCTTATTAGTATTTCAAATGAAATGAAAATTTATTTGAACACAAGACACAAAAACAAACTGAACAAAAGGAAAGAGATTAGATCAAGAGAAAAGTCTTTGTTCAAAAGGAGTGGGACGAAGTCAGTGCTTATTTGTTCCCACCCCTTTGCTGCATATAACAATTGAGTACTATACAACAATGTAACTTTGTATTACTAATATCATATTATATTATTTTATATATTATGTCACATAATTTAATATTATATATTCCAATACAACTAGAGAATACCAATGATAACAAAATAATTATATGTATAATTAGTATAATTAATAATTAGTATAAGTATTTATTTTTTTCCAACAGTATAAACTTTTTTAATCTTTATCCAACTAAAATGCCCATCCTTGCACTGCAATGCTCAGAAATCGGTCTAAGTTTTAGTTTCAGTAAGACAGAAGAAGCAATATCTGGTTCTTAAATTTCAGAAATGTGGTTTCCAGTACTATGCGATATGAGCCCTGAAATTGTAATAAATGCTGCCAGCTTGCCATTTTAGCTTTTCAATGTGGCACAAAAGTCTGCATTGCCAACTCTCACTCTCCTAACCTCGGCTCAAGTATAATTGGGCCAGCTAGACCTGTCAAGCCAGTCTGCATTGATGCCATCCAGCTTCAGTTTTTTTCCTTTTATGCACATTCCTTCCCATTATCTCCTCAAGTCATCTCAACCTTGTATTATGCTCCAGGTATCTGTAAACAGGCAGCAATTTCAGCACGCAGCACTGAGCTGCATTTCGGCACACCATTTACAAATATTAGCATTAATGCAAACTGCATTAGAAATAGATTAATGGAGAAGTGAGTGTGTTGCTTTTATTTCAGGAATACCTGGCTGTAAAAGTATACTCTCACTGTGTCAGGTTGAATGAAAAATATATGCAATAAAAAGTTCTTGGATGTGGAAAAATTAGGATGTCAAAATAAGACTTTATGAGTTGTAAATTGATGCAAGCTGGATAGAATTACTTTTGCAGGTTTGTGTGATATATGCTGTAAATCAGGGCGCAAAGCAGAAAGTAGCTAAGATGAAACTGCATCAGATGGAGATCAAGCAATCGCAGCCCCCAGTTAGAATTCCCACAATAGAAAACATGCAGCGGTGTGAATCCAGATGTGTCTTAAAGGCAAATCAGAGTTGTGCACTTCTGTGCCTCACAACTTTGTAACCTGCACAGTTCTAAAACCTCATGGTACTGAAAAACTAATTAGTCAATATATCTTTCTTTGCCTTTGGAGCACAAGGATTACACATTTAATCTACATTTATCTCCTACTAAAATCAGTCACAATCTAATCATGGGACAAAGATGCCTTGCGTATTTGCAACCAATTTCCCTAGAAGCCTATCTCCTATTGTAGGCTCAATAATAACTTGGAATTAAATGCTGACTAATCACTTTGGAAAAGTGTAACCAGCTACTGCATTGACAGAAAAACATAAGACATAACTAGAATAAGCCCAAAAGCATATTCAGTTTAACACCAGGAAGGGTCTCTGCTTTGGACAACAACACTGAAGCAACAGCAGGATTATTGAGTTATCCAGCTCTGTTATGCACATAAATTCAGCTGTCAGCTTAATAAAATATTTTTTATTTAACCAAATTAAAAATAATAATTCAATTGTTCACAAAATTCAAATAATAAACAAACTAACCTGTTTAAAAATATGTTCATTATTAAACATGTTGCTTCTACAACTTTCCTAAACATGATACAGGTGCTCTTTGGTATTACAGGAAGCAGTGGACAGTATTGTTAAAGATTGTTATTGTTAATTGTGCTTAGTCTAAGAGATGGATACAAACATGCTTTATACATCCCTTGTATTCATAGTAGCATTTAAATAGTAGCCACTATTCTGACACTCACTATATGAATTATAAGTAGAAGTAACCAAATATAATAGTATTTCAGTGATAATTATACACTAGTAGGGATTTCTGTCTATCTAATGAAACTATAATATACCACCAGCTTTAAAAAGCAATGTGGGAATTTGATATATGAAATATTTTTCTGTTACAACAAAAATTAATGTGTGGAGGAAAAACAACACAGCTTCAAGCTGTTGAGTTATTTCTTGTCAAAATCTTTAAAAAACCTAATAGAAGTAAAAATTTTGTAACGCCAATAGTACCACTATAAAGTCATCCAACAACATTGTTTTATTTTTTACTCAGAGCTTGATTGTCGGCTTAATGGGTACACCTGCTAAAGTGGCGGTTAAATCAGATCGCTAATCAGCCAATTATGCAGTAACCGAATGCATGTATGCATGTAAACATGCTCAAGATGACTTTCTGAAGCCCTAATGGAGCATTTAAAGTGGTGGAAAAGGATTTAAAGGACTTGTAAGCATAGCATGGTGTCCACAACCGTCTCAAGGGTTTACATAGAATGGTGTGAAAAAAAGAGAAAATAACCAGCAGGTAAAAGATGTCTGGATGCAAATGGCTTGTTCATGTCAGAGGTCAGAGGAGGGCAGACTGGTTGGAGATGATAGAAATGTAACACTAACTCAAAAAGCCATTGGTTACAACGAAGGTATTGTGTATATTATCTCTGAACACATGACACACTGAATTTTGAAGCAGCTGAGTGACATCAGAGAACCACGAGAGTGCCTCTCTTGTCTGATAAAAAGGAGAAACAGACTGCAATTCACTTTATAAAACTAAACAGTAGAGGACTGAAAAAAATGTAACCTGATCAGTTTAAGTTTTAGCTGCAACACTGAGATAGATGGGGCAGAATTTGACATAAATAGCATGAAATGGATCCATTCCATTGTGTAATGATTCTGTCTCATGGTGGGTTATGAGGAATGTTTTCTTGGCACACTTATGTCCTCATAAGTATTTATTGAGAATCATTTAAACATCACAGTCCACCTAAATAAAGTTGCTGACCATGTCCACCTTCGTATGACCCCAGCTTACCCATCTTCTGATGATTGGTTCCAACAGGATAACACATCATGTCACATATCCTGAATCCTCCTAAGCTTGTTTCTTGAACACAACAATGAGATCACCGTACTCCAATGGCCTCCACAGTTACCTGATCGGAGTCTAACAGTGCACCTTTACGATGTGTTGAAACAGGAGATTCTGCAGCAACTGGGTGGCGCTTTTATGTCTATATGGCCCTAAATCTCTGAGGAATGTTTCCAATACCTTGTTGAATCTATTCCAGAAAGAATTAGGGTAGTTCTGAGGCAAAAGAGGATCCAAACCTGTACTTGCATATTGTATCCAATAAAGCATCTATGTGTGTGTATGTGTAAATGAGAGAGAGGTTACTGCAGAGTTAGAGCTATTCATTTTTTCTGGAGTTTGACTGAAATTATTTTGCAGTCTCACATTTAATGACTAAAAATCGTACTTTCACTCTACTTTGAATGAGACTTCCCTTTTCTTTGTACAGATTTCATAAAGTCCTCCTGAGCTTTCAGCTTGTGGTTGTGATTGTGCAAAAAATGATTTATGCACTGTCCCTGAGTTCTCCACCGCACAATAGTTTTATCATCACTGCAGGTTTCTGTGGGGCAGCAGGACTGGAGAGGCACAGTTTGTATGACTAGACACTTTTGAGAGGAAAATGTTGAATATGTAGAAACATATACTGTTATATACCATAAACTTCCTTTTTTAATCAAGTTTTAATTAGATTGATTGCATTTCTATTAAGAGAGTTATATTCCTTCACCCACCCGACCACACGGGTGAGTAAAGAAAGGGAGGGGATAGGTGTATGTAGGTAGGTGGGTGTAGGTGTGGAGGATTTTGGGTGGGAGGAAGAGGAGGATGGGTCTGTGTGCGTGTGGGATGTTGATTGGGTGGACTGAATGGTAGGATGTTTGTACATGTGGTCGTGTGGGTGTTTGTATGAAGGGATGTGTTTGAGGGGGGTGTGGTTGGGTGAAAATATTTGTGTATATGGGGGAGAGAGGGGTTTGGTGTGTGAATATATGTATGTGTGTGCGTAGATGGGGAGGGAGGGGTGTGTTGGAAGGATGGTTCCCAAGGTGTGGTTCCCAAGGTGTTGTGGGGGGGTGCTGACCCTCGCCGGGTGGCAGTCTGGGGTTGACACTGGTCCCCTGCGCGGGTTGGTTGGCACCTCTGCCCTTGGGGGTGGTGGAGTCGCTCCTGGTCTCCGGTGGCCCTGGGCACGCGCTCTGCCTGCCCATGGCGCTCTGGGCACCGGCGGGGTCTATGGTTGCCGACCTGGGCCCGGCAGGGGGATCTGACCGGAACCCCCCTAACCCGACCTCGCCACCTGGACGGATACTGGGTCGGCTCCAGGTGGAGTGGCTGGGGTCCTTGTTTGGGGATGACGGCTGGATGCCCTGGTTTAGGGGTCCTCCTGTCCTGCTTCTGACCTTCAGGTAGACGGGGTCACCCCATCATGTTCACGTTTCTGTGAGCTCTTTTCACGCCGTACGTTGTCACAAACACAAACTTTAGGTTTATTCACTGACAGCCATTTTCCTTACTTGTGTTTATACATATTATGCTCATTGTTCTCTGGTGCTCCTGGCATTTGCTGATTTCATCTTCCTGCAGGGCCCATGAGATATGCTTTATCTTTATGTTCAGGTGTGATGGATAGTATAGTGTGTGGTCAGATTAGCCTCCCCCCTTATTTCCTTATTTGCTTCTATTTCCTTTTCTGTTTTATTTCTTTTCTTTATCTGTCCCCCCTGTCGGGTCCAGTAAGACATGTAAATACTTATAAACATTTAGCTAAAATAAAGAAAGAACTCAAACTATCAATAGGATCTTTGTACATACATATACACATAAAGCTCCTTTTGACAGAGCAAATTTGCTCAGCAATAACACAGCAAGCAGACCATCATTCTGCCTGCTTTAATGCTGGACAAGACAAGTATGAAAAAAGGAGAGTTATATTTATGTTAAAGGCTTTCAATCAAATGAATTCTTGAAATCCTTACAGTTGGATCCATTATTTAAAATCTTAAACTTTAGTTTTACTAAGTAGCCTGATATTGTATCAACAGAAATGTGGAAGCGTAAGACAAAAATGATTTTCCCCTTCTGATCCACAGCATTGTCACGGTCACAAATTGTCTTCCATTTTTTCCTCATTTGAAATCTCATCAAGATGTTTGCTTTGGAGAGTCGTCAGGATTGAGAGCAGTGATATAAAGAAGCAATCTTGGTTTGATAACGTGGGGATATAGGCCACCAAAAATGGAAGAGGAGTAAATACTTGTCTGGGAAAGCAAACACTACATTTTCCACTTGCACATTTTGTACGGGATGAAGTGTGTTTCACCATTTGATCAGTACCAGTGATAAAACATTTAATGACAAGTTACATTATATGCAAAATAAGGAAACAGCTACTTCTCAGCACATCCTTCAAAACTGTCTGAAGCATTTCATTTATAGGGTAACTTTAGTCCTTTATAGGCATTCAACTGTTGCAGTGGGCAATTTAGTCATAATATGCCTACTGAACTGCAGCCCAATGTCAGAAAGACTGGCTCTTAATATTCCCAAACACCTCATTACATTTCTGTCAATCTTTATTTCTTACCCACTTTTTGCTGGGTATCAAGGTCACTGTGTTTAGCTGATTCTGTGTGATGCTGCTGGCAGTCCACAAGTCCACTGGTCACATCTGGCCCATTCATTAGTCATTAAGTAACAACGATGATCCTCAGAGCTGCAATGAGGATCATCTGAGGTTGAAATCAATTGGTTTTTGTGCTTGGTTTTATATGCTTCTGTCAGTGTGAAATCTTAAGCTATATACTTATTTTACCATGAAAAAACAAACATATTTAGCATCGATTATACTATTTGGCATTGAATGTGTAACAAAAATCACTTTATGAAGTGAAATCCAGTCAAAACGATGGCAGCACTTATCTCACTTTCTTTTTGGGAACGGAAAAAATGAAATTTATTTTTCTCACAACTCAACTGTCATCACTATGAAGAACATATTTTTTTCATTGCTGTGTTACAGGTCACATATTCTTCAAATGCAAGGACATTTTAATCATTCACTTCTTTTCTACATCACTTGAACTAATTTAGTGTTGTGAGGAGGGGGGCAGGAGTCTATCTTAGCAATTAGCAGGTGGAGGCAGGGTGCAATCTGGATAGGCCGGCAGTTCATCACCGGGCCAATACAGAGAAGCAAACAAACACTCTCACTCACTCCAAGGGCCAATTTAAAGTGACCAATTAACCCAACACGCTTTTCTTTGAATGGTAGGAGGAAGTTGGAGTACCTGGAGAGAGCCCATGCATACACGGGGAGACATGCAAAGTCCATACTGAAAGGCCACTGTTTGAACCGTAAAACGAGCTGTGATGCTGTAGTGGTAAACATCTTTATACCATGCAACCTGCAAATATAGATTATTCTGGTCCAAATGAGTAGATGTCCCATCAGTACATATTTGGATAAAGGATTTTCTCATTTTTCTGAGATGTGTAAATCAGCAGCAGCATACAGAACCTACGTTTCATTCATTAAGCAAGTGTCAATGAAGCCATTTTCAGCAAAAACAGAAAGAAATGATTTCTTGCTCATTGCACTGACCTTATAATGGCTACAATACAGCTCTCATAGTAGATTCAGTGTGTGGGCAATATGTCAAAAGCATTAATAATGCATTACCGCCCGTTATGATTTGCATTTCATTTCAATGTTTTTCTTTTTATTAAAGGTGGAATTTAGGACAATAAAAGTGGACCTGCTTCCACAGCAGGGCAATATTTTTATGTCTGTTATGATTTTTTTTTTTCATCACATGTCTCTTTTTGCTTGAACAAGGGTTAAAAAGTGCCAAACTGCTGTCAGGTTACAATGGTCAACTTTTGATTCTTGACTTTTTAAATCATTTCAACCATGAATTGCACAAAAGCCTGTGTATTTATAGGAATTTTCAAGGGCAAAAGATTGTGCAGGCAGCAACTGCACTGCAGCAGCTCTACAAGAGTGTAAATAAACACACCCAGACACAATGCAGTTTTTCAGCAATGTCAACATGACATGCACACACCATCCATCCAGCCAGTGTAAGAACCCTGTACTTATCTGCAACAAAACTACTCAGTATTTGCAAGCTTCTGGAATGAGTTTACTTTGATGTGTATGCGTCAGACATTTGCTCTCTGCAGTCTGACACTGTGTTGCAGAACAATTATCTTTCACAAATTTCAGCTCACAACTACTCTGTTACTTTCGTGCAGAGGGACTTTAATGCCTGATGAAGAGGAAACAGTTTGGTGCAGTGCAACTCCTCAACTTCAGCCTCTCACTCAGGCCCTATAGGCCTTTTTTTCACAATGCTGACAGCCAGAACCACGATAAGAATTAGAAACAGTAAAGTTTAAGTTCCAGGGAGGAAATGTTAAATCTTTTCATTCACAATGCTTCTGCTCCTGTTGTTGCTTTTTAAATCATGGCTAACCTTAGCACTTCTTTATGCTGTAACACAATCATGAATAAGTGTCATCTTTCTTCTGCCTGTAAAGACTCATTTCAAGATAATTTAATTTGAATGACCGAATCTAATTTTATCTAAAAAAAAAAAAAAAAGTAAATACTTTTATGGAAATGGCAAACTAAAGGTTGAGCCAAATAGAACATAACATTTTTATTACATCATAAGGAGTTGCAGGTCTGGACATTACACAATTTTAAGATTTTAGGTGTTGCATTTAGCAAAATTGTGCAAAACTGGTCAATCATGAAATCTTGAATATATAATTTTAGTTTTAAACAACAGTTTAAGCCTAAAACTGTATTAGTTTTCAGAAGTTCTATCTTATCTAACCTGACCATTATTTGAACATAAAATGTATTGTCACATTTAAGACCAGCATTTTACGAAGCAATTATGACAGATAAATAAATAAATAGATTGGAAACACTTATAAATAATAGAAATAAAATGACTATATTGTCATCCAGAATTAAAAACCACAATCTGAAAATGGTAAATAAATAAAACAACCTTGTCTAGGTGCATTATTTAGCCATGCGTAACTAATCCCAGCATTCTTAATATCAGCTGCACAAATTCATGGAATCACCTGCTTGTGTATTTTCCTCTGCATCTGAGTGTACGTTGTGCTCCAGGAGGCCAGCTCCCAGCTGTCAGGAAATGCAGCCTACAGTCAGTCAAGGAGAACAGGTCCATGTAAGCTGCCAGTCAGTCCCAGCACTACAACTGCTGTCCCCACAGTAATGATGCACAGAGAGCACATCTACCACTACAGGAGCTCATTAAGGGAAAATAATTGGAGTTTGTTAAAAACAACAGCCTTCAGGCTTTGGAGACAGGTGTGTGTCCGGATATGGAAAGACACAGTCCCCTTCCAACAGTTTTCACTTTCCAGATAGATAGATAGATAGATAGATAGATAGATAGATAGATAGATAGATAGATAGATAGATAGATAGATAGATAG
>JBAMHX010000010.1:11625726-11639541 GCA_037177515.1 Pseudomugil tenellus | reverse complement strand
GGATGGATGGATGGATGGATGGATGGATGGATGGATGGATGGATGGATGGATGGATGGATGGATGGATGGATAATCTCTGTTATCTCTTGTTAACATAACAAAAGCCTCATCTGACTCCATGTTTTCATCCAGCGGAGACAATCACCCTAATGATTACTCCTCTCTGAAATAAGTGAGATGGAAATCATTTAATGGTGAGATCTGAAATTAAGCACTACACATGTAAACACCGGCATGGAAGGAGAAACATGTAATTATCAGCAATTACTGTGCTGGAATGTAGCACAATCTAGAAACTGCATAGGCACCGCAAGCATTCTGCTCCAGCATAAAATGATGTTTTTCCACAATTCCAACAAGGCAGTACAGTATATATGTATATATTTAATTTAATATTCTCCGGGTCATTAGATATTCCTGCAGTGTGTCAAATCTGTCCACAAAGTCCATGAAGAAGACAAAAGTCACACTACTTTTTTTTATTCCAAATTGCACCAAAAATGTAAGTCCAATGAAGGTGCTAGTGAACTGGCACGAAGTACCCTAATCCTCTTTAATGTTGAAGATAGGAGACAGCATGTCATGTGGTGATTATGCTAGCTGCTCCTTTGTAGATCCTCTGAATAGCTGACTCAACTGTTAGAAGAAAGCTCAAACTTTTACCTTGACTCATCAGAATAGGATTAGGCCAACATTACTTACATTTGACACAATTCACAATTTTGACAGGTGAATTAACTTAAAAGCGATGGATTATGTACAGTATATAAATCAATATGTCAGGTTTAGCTGAATGTGACTCAAGTTCTTGTCAGAAATGGCACATCATTTTATTGCACAGAACAAGGTCGCAGACAACGTGGCATACCATTTTATATGTCACAATGACTTTTAGGGTCATTTTATACTTTTACGTGACATTTCCCAAAATATTGTCCAACACCATTTTCAAACAGACAACTATGAAAAAAACAATCAATAAAAAATACAGCAAATGAAACATAAAACATGAAGCACAACAATGTTGTATCATAAAGATCAACACCATAAAAGTTCCAAATAGGGATCAAACCATTCCAGTGCATGGTCACTGGAAAAATCACCAACATGTTTTGAAATCAAATTAAATTAAATTAATAAATATTATATTTATCCCAAAAGTAAATTCAGTTCAATTATATTTTCTGTTTCGTTGATTTCTTTTTGTGAAAACATGGAAACTTGCACTGGTTTGCAGACAAATGTCATTTACTAAACTGTGTTATGTTTTGTATGAGTCCAACTTGTATTTTCATCACAGAATATTTCAAGGTGTTTCATTGGTATAATTACGCTATGTAATTTGATGTAGCCTTTTATATTTGTTTTATTGAATGTAGAAGAATTTAAATGTTTGCAAGTGATCAGTGCACTTTTAAAATAAAGTGGAAATGACATTGGGTGGAATGCTGAAGCATGAAACAGAATACTGAGTTTATCTGGTCTTTCGCTACTCAAAAAGTCCAATTTATAAATGAAATATAAATATAATTATTTGCACAATGACACTGAAAACTATTATCAGTTAAAATATTTGATCAGAGATTTGGATGATGTTCCCATTGATTACTTCTGACAAAGAATAAACGTCCAACCTCTGGCAAACAACCAGAGTTGTGTGAGTTTAATTACTGTAATGCTGTACTACGGTTGGAAAAGAATGTGGGCTTTATGTCCACTTAATTTTGACACATTCTAAAAAATGAGCCCAGCTCAATGAGCCTCACTGTCCAATGATAATGACAGCCAATCACAGTTTAGAGCAGCAATTATGCAGATTTTTCTATGAAATGGTTCTCAGATCAAAAAGTCACTCAATAACAGACTTTCATTCAAACACAGCTCACTATTCTCTCCCTCACTAGTCTCCCGGTGCCTGCAATATGGTACAGCATCATAAAGTGTCTTCATGTGAGTGACCTGAAAAGAATTAATGAGATAAACTGGCCACCAAACTCCATCATAAAATACCCATGCCTGCATACATAGTACTTCAACAGATGGTACATTTGTATATGTTATCCATTTATAAGCCTAGTTCAATATCATGCAGAAAGTGCTCTTCTCTGAGAAAAAGCTTTTTCTTCTGGTTTCCCACTTTTTTCTTTTGCAGACAATTTTATTGGTCCGTCAGGGATAATTGGCTTACCTCAGCAGGTTAATTTGGCATTTTTATAAAGTAATTTTTTTTTGTGTGTGTGTTTCTTTTTGTCTTAACCTGCCTTGTTCGGTGCAACCTCAAATACAATCCTCAGGGATGCCTTTTACTAGCATTCAGAGACAGTAATAATGACACATTCGACTCAGTTATGTAGAGCAGAATTAATAAACAAGCATTTCTTTTCAGTAGAAGAAATGTGAGTCACACTTAAGCCAAAATGTTTTATGGCTGCATCAAATTCTGCTTTATTTAAGATGGAGATTAGAGCAAATTGGCATCTCTGCCTCAACAACACAACCCCTGTATGAGCTTTGAACATGAATGTGAATGTAGAGGAATAAAATGATCATTTGCTGTTTGACAGTGACGGTGGACAAAGACAATACACACGATGCAGTCACATATTGGAATCAGAAAATAGTGCGCTTTTAGTTTTCGCAAGATACTAAGTCCTGATGAGGAGGGAGAAAAAAATGGTCTCAGCGCATTCATAAGACCATTATGCATTTTACTGCTTTATTTTAAAATATTCACTAACTTTTCTAAGACTGAGGGATAACATCAGCTGGATTATGGTTAGAAAATATCTCCTTCAGTCATGAATGCTTAAGCCAAGTTACAGTGCAGAATTTTGCAGCCTGTATGATGCCTCAGAAGAGTTTTCATGATCATGTTAGTGAATAACGGTCATGTATCAATTTAATATGGCATTCTGTGAAAAACTGTCTTAAACAGGGAGGGAAACCAGCCAACACCATGTGCTACTCTGCAGCCGTGCATGCGTCTAGGAATTTATTTGCAGTAGCGACATATATAGATGTCTTAAATATTTTACTAGTTTTGATACATTCAGTTGTTCTATGTTTGTTCCATGATGTTTACTTTCCAGCTGCTCGGCTCATCATTTATTTATCATCTTGTTAGTCATGCGGCGGCTTGCAGGACTGATGATGATCCTCATGTCAGCAAAGATGGTAAATTCTGTGAAATCAAAACTCTTTCAGATGTAAAAAACTGACAACTTTTATACTTAATTCAGTGGTAGAATTGCCTTCTGATACAATGACTATTTGAGGCTTTGAGATTGTGCACATATTATAATTTGGTACACAATAACAAAGTCTATTGTTAGAAACCACACTGCTGTACTATTAGCATACAGTAAAAGTGTTGACAATAGACGCATCTTTCTAATGGAACAAATGGAGTCACATTTAATACTTTCTAATAGTACTGAACTTCCAGAGGGCTGCACGATGGCGAGGTGGTTAGCGCTGTAGCCTCACAGCAAGCAGGTTACCGGTTCAAGCTCCAGCTCGGGTGGTGGCCTATCTGTGTGGAGTTTGCATGTTCTCCCCGTGTTAGCGTGAGTTCTCACCGGGTTCTCCAGCTTCCTCCCACATTCCAAAGATATGCACCATGGGGATAGGCTGGTTGAACACTCTAAATTGACCTTAGGTGTGGTGTGAGGACAATGACAGAATGTGTAACTTTTTAATGCAATTTAGTAGTAAAACATACAGAAATTAGCATGCAAACTGTACAAATAGTAATCTTATGCCATTAAATGAACACACCATGATGAAATAATAGTAAAAGGATATATAGGATAAAAGGACAGGTAGGGGTGTGATCATCCCAAATTAGTGGGAAATAAAATGCAAAGCTACAAATGCATGAACTCATATCATTCACTATTACTTGGAATGGAGTAAAGATGTCTCTTTCAAAAGGGCAGGCTGCAAAAAAACACATCCCAATGTGACGAGTCAGAGGGCCAGAGCCTCCTCTTCTTGCCAACCTGACAGATTTTCGCTAAACTTAGTGGCAAAGTATCTTCTGGGTTAACGCTGACATTTCAGTGTCTGACAGCCAGTTCACATCTTACCACAATGTGTCACCATGAAAACTTCTGCTAAAGAAAACATTCAATTAACACACATTAAAGCTCTGTCTCCATCTCCAAGCTCCACTGAATAAATGTTAAAATAAACACTATGAGCAGTTGCAGAGTGGACAGGAACAGACATTTTTACTGAGAAGCATCTTCATAAGAGATCTCAATAAAAGAAAAAAAGGCTCATTTAATCCAGAAAATGTTATTGACAAAATAGATGCTGAATTGTAAAAGATCTTTTTCTTGTTGTCTGGTATGAGTGTAAAGCTATTATCCACCCCAAATTCCTGCCATTTCTTAGACATCAAGTTCATAAAATATTCAGTATTCATGTTATTGTTTGGGTGAGATATATAACATCAAATTATTTCACATAAACTTGTATTGCATTGTGCTTTAATTCTGAGACAGAACATTTAAATTCACACCTGTATTGTAAAGACCAGTAATTTTTCTCCTCCGTCTGCTATCTGTTGCCATCATCACTTTCTTTTTTACACAAACAAAAACATATCCAGTTAAACATCTTGATTCACTTTACTGCTTTTATAACCTGTGTCATGACACTGCTTAGAGTGATATTGATTTATGAGATTTTTAAGCCAGATATCCAAAAGATAACCTAGACCCATTTAAGCTGCTTTGCAGCAAAGGCCCCAGAAGGGTTTACATGTGATCAGCACAAAGCTTAACAGCCAACTTGATCAAGCTAAAAAGATCAGCAAGGGCAAAAGAAATTGTTTTACTATTGCCCACATTTGCCATTTGACAGTGAGCTGTAAATTGCCAAAAATGTCATCAGTCGACGATGCCATGTCTTTCTAGTTTTGCTAGAACAAGTACCTCTGACGTGACAATGAGGACAGAGAATCACAAAGAATAGTTGCAGGAGAATAAAAGAAAATATTCACAGGCTATAAAATTTGACTACAAAGAAGAAGAGGTCCCTCATGTGGAGGCTTAGAAATACGAAAAAAATAAGAGATTAAGCAGGTCTGGAGCTGCAGGAGTTAAATGCAGATTAGTCAAAAACATAATGATGTCGCTTTGGGGGAAGTTACTCCTCATTGTGGCACTGTGTTCCCAGTATGCCAGATGGAGCTGTCCTGTAAACTGTTTCTGCAGAAGAGTTCATAAAGGACACAAATTCTGAGTCCAGATATGAATCAATCAGCATCTGCACTGTATCTGGTAATGAGTGTGGTGAAATACAGGGAGAGTGGTTACCCTGTCAAAATGTTTTACGTAATGTAAAGCTTGGGGCTTTCCTACAGTGGGAACAAATGTAAACTGCACAAGAAATTAAGTGAAATTTTCC
Source organism: Pseudomugil tenellus (assembly GCA_037177515.1). Taxonomy (NCBI): domain Eukaryota; kingdom Metazoa; phylum Chordata; class Actinopteri; order Atheriniformes; family Pseudomugilidae; genus Pseudomugil; species Pseudomugil tenellus. The sequence goes on along the minus strand of JBAMHX010000010.1, from coordinate 11,634,125 downwards.
AAAAACCCTAAAAAAAGCTATCAAATTATAATCATATTTTTCAGGGTTTCAACTCTTGCTTCTTTATAAATGAGTAATATATTCAGAAAATTAATTACAAATGTCAAAAAAAGCAAATGCCAGTGAAAATAAATATTTTAAAAATTCCAAATGAGTTGTTTAATGAAAAACACAGGGGATCAGATGTCAGTGTGATATTTAAAAAGGATAAATTAACATGAACTCCAACAGGGTGCATGAATAATCTACTTAGCACAAGACAGGCAGAAGACTCACTGCGAGGGTGAGATGGTGCAGACAAGAGTGATATAGGACTCACTGCAGTTATAGAGAAGGGACAGATGGTAGGGTAGTCATCAGCTGGAAAACGCACATGCTGGCAAGTCTCGGACGAACAAAACAGCAGTAGGCAGCTGGAAAACTAAGCAGGCTAGACTATTTATCCAGCTTGGCATTCGCAGTTTTAGTGTTGAACTCTGTTTTTTACTGCGAGAATTGATACCAAGTGAATAAATGTTTAGTATAATTTATCCTGATACAGATACTTATATATAGATACATAGATACAGATAGGACTGTCAATATGAAGATGTTAATGCAGGGTTTCTCATCTTAGTCCTCCAAAATCCTCAATCTAGCAGGTTTTCCATGTCTCCCTGCTCCAACAAACTGACCCAAATTAGTGAGTCAGTGTGCATTGATGGGCTGTTAGATCCATTGAACTCTTTAAAGTCTCTTTTAAGAACTCATTTATCTGACATATATATATATATATATATATATATATATTTCTCTCATGGGGGCTGCACGGTGGCGAGGTGGTTAGCACTGTAGCCTCACAGCAAGCAGGTTGCCGGTTTGATCCCCGGCCTATTTGTGTGGAGTTTGCATGTTCTCCCCGCTTCTCACCGGGTTCTCCAGCTTCCTCCCACAGTCCAAAGACATGCACCATTGGGATAGGCTAATTGGACCCTCTAAATTGACCTTAGGTGTGAGTGTGTGTGTGCATGGTTGTTTGTCTATATGTGTGGCCCTGTGATGGACTGGCGACATGTCCAGGGTGTACCCCGCCTCTCGCCCGTTGGCTGCTGGGATTGGATTGACCCCGTTCGGGAATAAGCAGTAGAAAATGGATGGATGGATGGATGGATGGATAGTTTTCTCATTTATTGCCATGTGATATGTCTAAATTATTGTAGTGTAATTCTCTGCTTTCTGGTGTTCAACAGGGGTCAGAAGAGCAGTATTATATAGTGTACAACACGGTTTGTACACCATGGTCAACAAATATGACAAGTTAGACTTATAGGGTTAATTTTTTAGAATTGTGTTGAAACAGGGATACCTTGAAAACCTGCAGGTTTTAGCTTTCATGGGATCGGAATGAATAACCCATTAGTGCAAAGAGAATAATCTGTAGAAAAAATGCAAATATTTTTGTTACTACTTAGACTATAAAAATATAAAAGTGACATTATCTGACAAAGAGAAGCTGATTTGGGGGCATCAAGGTGCTTTGTCACCCAGGTGAACCAGATCCACCAAAAAACATTTAGAATTCTTATTTATAAAGTTAGTTAGTTGTAATCCACTTAGCATTTGTATCAGTATCAGCATAATCAAGCAGCAGAATCAATTCACCCACCACTAGGGGACATTGCTTAGAGAAAAAAAGTCTTTCTTTCCTGGACTTCTGATGCCTATTTGTTAAGTTACAAGATGGACCTGCTTCATATTTCCTTTAGGTAAAGTTACAAGTTGGATTATTAATTAAGATTAAGATTATTACTCGCCCTGTGATGGACTAGTGACCTGTCCAGTGTATACCTCTCACCCAATTCTAGCTACCAGTGACCCTGAATTTAATTAAGCGTTATGGAAAATGAAAGAATTAATGAATTTGTTGCAAGGTATGAAAATATTCTAATGTCTGTATGATAAATGCATACAACTACAGCAAACTACAATGTTTGCGTTGTGTAAATTGTTTTAAAAAAGTACAATAATTTATTTTGATAATATATTTATATATTGTTTATATTAGAGAATCATAAATGAAGATATAAATGACAAAGAATAGACAACGTGGCGGCTAATGCAAACAAAATGTAATTTATATCACTAATAGACTCATTTTATTACTTTTTGTATCTCATGAACATCTGATTAAGTTTAGGTTTTGCTTCTATATGAAATTACCAGTAGTCAATGTAAACATGCAAAACAGAAAGCTTTGGAAAGTGCTTCGGGGAATGTAACATATGCCTCAGAGTATTTTATTTGACTCTGAAGAAAAATGATGCCAGGTCCTTCTGTATCTAATGTGAATATGCTCATCAGTCTCATATGCATCGTCAGAGTCAGTTTATGTGTCCATGCATCCACACAGGGATGCACTGGCCATCAACCAACACGTCAGCACAATTCCTCTCATTTTACCATCCCAGCTCAGTTTTTTTCTGCAAGAGAAATACTCTTTCAATTTGTGTTTTGTCATATTGAACTAGAGCAGTCCAACAAATAAATTCCCAGAGTACTGAGGTACATGTCAGAGAAAGAGGTGCAAGGAGAAAGAGGGAAAGATAAACAATATAAATCTCCTGTATTTAACAGGAAATAATTCTTCTAACGTGAGAAGCATTTACTCGATGACTTCTTCATCACCACCGTTTCTCAAACTCCCCCGGTGTGATTATTGTCTGAGTGAGGGAAGAAAGGTTCATTTTATCCTTTCTCCGTATACAGGATGCAGTGCATTATCTCTCTGCAGGTTTACACTTTCAAACATGTTGGCTGTCACTGGTGGAGGAGCACCCTGGGGAGGATAATGCTTGGGCAGGAAACATAATGAAAGTAATGCCATTTGCTGCTCACTTCTTTTTATTACTTGATGGTTGCAAGTGACAGGTTTCATATCAAAAATTAGCTTTCTAACTTCATGCAGCGCACATTGCTCATTATGTCAGACTTAATATCAAGAAATACAACTATTTGGAAACAGAGACAGCTTTGAAAACATATGAAATTAATTTCATTTACCTGATATTTGACATTATATTGCTAAAAAACAATTTATGCACTCACTATAGAATTGCGAAATGACTAAAAGTTGGCATGAAAACTTCCCACATGCAGAAAGTTCATGCTCACAAATATAGCTTCAGATGGCACTGGGGAACCAGCAAGGAATATTTCATACTCATAACTATGGTAAACATGAAAATAAACTATTTTTAGATACAAGTCGTATTCAGTTGAAGCCCTCAGGGTGTTAAAATGTGTGATATCTAAGAGTAAAAATAAAGTTTAGTATGCTTAAATATCCAATAAGATCCAAAATCTGTAAGTATAAAAATTCAAGCTTGGAACTACTGCATTGAAATTCAGAAAAATAATGACTGTCGTTATCCACCCAGCCTGGATCCTCCAAAGCTCATACATCCAGACAGAACATATATTTAGTAAATGCTTAGTGAAAAACAGGTGGGACAAGGAGGCACAAAAGAGAGTAAGAATAAAAATTACCTGTTGGTTTTATGGTGGGATGATGTTAACGCCCCAGGTCCTTGGTGTTGTTGAGAAGGTTGGGCTAAATAAAGATCCTTTCTCTTGTCTCTGCCAATATCTCTACTTTTCAAGGCTCCTCCGCTTGGTTTCTACTGGCTTTGTTTGTATTACCCTGTGAGATAACTCATATTGCACAGAGTACAGAGGGATGACAAACAAACTAAAACAGGTTGTCAGGTTCACATCCGACTTGTTAAAATTGCTCTGGTGGGCGGCTCATGTCTACTGATAAATATAAGTGTCTTAAAAGATCTCGTTATGGTTTACACTGTTTCAGAACCTCACATTGTTGCTTGGACACATCATTTGACACTGTGTGTAGAATCATCTTTCTCATAGTTCTTTCTCTTGGCAGCTTTTGTGATTCTCAGTGCTTCACTGATCATATTCTTAGGAAAGCAGAAAACTCTGGGGTTCTTTCTCCTTATCCATTAAACATCATTTACAGTAGAATCATCAATAATCAAAGTTTATCAAGACAGTTCCAGGGAAGGTAATCACTCAACTGCCACTTTTACATGAACTTAAATTTCTCTTTAATCCTGAATAAAACTCAGATCCACTTAATTAAAAATTACCATATAAACACCTGATTCTAAATGATAATGACAATTCTGAATTGAGCGTAATTCCATGTCTCTATCCTATAAACGATCATTTCGCTCTAAGTTAACTCTGACTGATCTGCACATGTTCGTGACTTTGTCTCATCCTGATGACGCACATATTCCATGAGGTTTTTTGTCATGCTCTACTCTATCTTCCTTCTTCTCCTCAGTGGTTCAAATAAGTAAAGTAGTACGCGACTACAAAATTATAATCAAAGTACAATCAAAAAAGGTTTTCATTATGTGGTTTTCCATGTTGTTGCTGAAAAGACGAAAAGCAGAAAGTGGAGTTTGTTTACTCCTAGACGTATGTTTGTCAAGTCCGCCCTCTGTCCAATTAGAACCCTTCCCAACCCACAAATCTAACACGGAATTAAGTATGTTAACATGTTTTCTGTGTAAATGATAGACTGTAAATAAAAGAAACGTAAACCCGACGGAGAATGGACTACTTTATTTTATTATTATTTATTTATAAATCTTTGATTCCAATTTTTTTTAAAAAAATCATATAACCACAGCCAATGTTCTGGTATTGTTACTTCAGCTATCTGTTAGCTTGCTCATCTCTGCTGTTTTGTGTCAATGGCAACGTTTTTTCCTTTCCACACAGTGTACTTTAACATTGACTTGAAGCTGGCCAAACTTTCCCCTCCAGTACTGTTATCACCTCATACAAGTCTGTTAGTCATCTGTACAGATGGAAAGTAACTGCTAGCTAGCCTAGTGTAAGTACCTTTCCAAGCTAAGTGCAGGCTTCTGTTGTCGTTTGTAGGAGCTGATCACGTTAAAGGGAAAAAAAAGAACTATGGAAAAGTTCCAGTATCCATTAAAGTATCTCTTAAAAATGGTTTAGTCCCAATGATTTATAGATATTCAACAGTTAGTTTTGGAAGTAAAAAAAAAAAAAAAAAAAAACAATATTTTGGGTTTGTTGACAATTTTAAACAAGCTTGCTCCTGTCCACGACACTACTAGTCTGGACTGTAAAAAGATAATCAATCCACTGACCGCATCCATACGTATAAAACCTGGCAGAATTTGACTCAGAGTTCTTAGTAGCAGGCAAACCTGTAAAAGGTTTAACAAAGGTAGCTACTAAACTGATTACTCAGGGAACTGGAGTAAAATGAGAAGTAGAAAATGGTGATCACATTATGCTTCTGAAAAAAAGATTCATTAGATTCACTGCAACATATTACATTTAGAAGCGATAGGGAATTGCAATTATTATGATGAATATAGCATTGAAAATGTTGAAAAGGGCAGCCTTGATAAAATGTTAAGTACATAAAAATGTCATTGTAATTAGCTGCATGGGATGAATGCATAAAAGGAAGATACAGATTTTTTTAAAAAAAAATTACAACTCCTTTGGTTAGCAACTCATATATTTAATCAGAAATGTGAGAAAAACTGTTTAGCTACATCAAGGGTGTCTGACAACATGTTACAAGTAGCATATTATTCAACAAAAAAAGCCCACCAATTAATGAACTTCTAAGTAATTATTTTAGAGTTTGGTTTGAGTAACAGACACATTTTTTAGAATAAATGTAAACTAACTTTTCTGTTCTCTGTCAATATATTATTTTCATATACCCAAAAATCACATGCAATCCTTTGCTGGTTTGGTCATAAACATTGCAGTTTAGGAAACTGAATTTCATCACTGTGGAGCAGCAGCTTGTGAATGGCCTGTGTGAGTCCATTTAAGTCAACATTTTATGTGGACTGATTCATACTTGCTGTGTTGTTCGTTAAATAAGTCACAGTGACTCTATAGGCTCTGGTAGAATACAGTATATTGTAACAGAGAACCAAGCAAAGAATATAAATGTGATGGTTTGACATATGGCACAGGGCAAACATATAGGCGTGCTCATTTGCACATCGAGAAAAAAATCTGTTGGAACATTTTTTTAAGTCAGAAACACTTCTGCAGCACTTATGTTGACAAAACAGAATTAAAAAAAAATACTTGTTTTGCCAAACTTTTTATCGTGCACTGGCAGCATGTTGCGGTGATTGAGGTTACATAATCTGGTCAATATGTATTGGTTTTGCTATTTATATTTTTCATAACATGGAAACTTTACAAAATTGGTGAGAATTTACATTTTTGCATTCTTCACTAATGTTTGTAATGAGATTAATCATTATTAGTGTGATTAGTTTATTTCATCTGCACAACTTTTTAAAAGTTACATATAAATTATTCTCATAAGAAAGGGATGTAAATTAAAATTACCATTTAAAATCGCAGAATGCTCAGCTGTCCAAATAGGAAAGGGTACAGTAAAACTATAATTCTGTGCATAACATTAGATATGAATTGCAAAAAAATTGTGATGCATGACTTTTTTGATTTACTTCATGAATAGTTAAACCTTCAACTTGCTGTTTGTCAGTATGTTATTGTGCCCTCATGGTGTTTGTTCTTCAACTCCTTTATCCCTGTAGGCAGTAGTGAACAGTTCCCCACATCAGTAACTCTAACCCGCCTACTCTTTCACCCACACATCCCATTTTCAAAGAAAATTCTTTATAAAGATTTGTGGGCATTTCCACAAGGGAAGTTGATAGAACAAAAATCCAAAATCTGCTCAAAGAGCTTCAAGTATTGGTTTATTTGCTGGAGAACTTTGTATCATGCTACGTTGTGGCCCTGAGAGGTTTTAATGTTTGAACTTTTATGTCTTACTTGATCTTTTTTGTTCATCATATTCCCTTTTGAAAAGTTAAAAAAGAGTTCCTTGCATGTACTCAGATGAAAGTAAACAGTAGTTGATTTTGGACAAGGTTGACAGTTTCTTCATTCAATCAAAATAAATATGCACTATGTAAACATGTCAGCTGAACCGATCAATGAAAGTATTTTCAGTCTGATAGAGGGTTGGTTTAAGTCTTTTCACAATCGGATCAGCAGGAAAAAACAACCAGTACACTTATACATATACTTACTTCAATAATTTCAATGGTTTCTGGACACTATCTTACTATATCCATACTGGAGTAAACACAGGAATTGAGAAAAAAAAGCTCTTGCATGGGAATAGCTATGCTTATTCCTGCTAAACAAACAGATAGCACTGTAATGGGAATGACAACATTTTACAACATCTGTTGTCATTTCATCTTTTTTTATGGTACTACTCAGCAGAAGGGTATTCCAGCAACGTAGCTAAAGAAAACTAAGCTGTATCGGGAAGGCCATCTCCAAATTAAGGCTCAAATCGTTCCACTGGCACATTTCAGCTACATCAAATCAAGGCTAATTCAGCGAGGCTTACATATCCTGGCTACATGAGAGTTCTTAAAGAATGTAAAAAGCTGTGATGAGTGAATGGCAGAAAAGAGGAGATGGTTGAAAAACATGGCACATGAGTTTTAGTTTTCTCTGCAGTGACAAAAGATGTTAATAGACCTGTATGAGGACTTTAAAAGTGTTCTCACCAAAAGAGGTAACACAGCCACGACTAATAAAGCGAGAGAAGCACTGTGGAAAACTAGTGCTAACAGACTAAATGCAGAATTTATATAAGTTTCATACCAGTGTCAAAACCATAAAGAATTAGGGTTTGTAAGACATTTTGTGACCTAATTAACTTTAAAAGTACTTACAACATCTGTAAAATTAAGGATATTAAGTCAACTGAGATTTTTACTGCTCGAGAATATCTTTTGTTTCCCAAATAAAGTAAATGATGCAGAGAAACTCTGATTCAGCTCAATGAAGCAGATTTGTTCCATCTACAAAGGTGAATCTTGGTCTGCTTTAGAAAGTTAAAATAAAGGAAGTGGACTACAAAGCTAAGTGCATTGTAGGATCAGCATATGGCATTGTGGGGAAACAAAACCAAACCATTTGCACATGCGGGACAATATGCAGCTTTGGGTAGGTAGACTTGCGGTCTGATGTGGAAGAACTTAAAACAAAAGCTCTGATAGAAACATACTCAACCCAAGACTTCTAGGATATGATGCAGCTGCAGAAATAGCATCAGGATTGATTTTTGTATATTTGCTTATACAGTAAACTTTCAAACTCTTAACCAGAAACCTAAATTTAATTCAGTATAATGTTATTATTTTTTTTTTTTTTTTTTTTTTTTTTTTTTTTCCCAAATTGTTGTTTTGGGGAGGGTGGAGGAGAGTTTGGGGGGGAAAAAGGTTTCGTTCCCGCTTAGACCTCTGTGTTTCCCATTTCCTCAAAAAGGGGGG
>JBAMHX010000010.1:11600155-11612967 GCA_037177515.1 Pseudomugil tenellus | reverse complement strand
TAATGAAATTGCAGTAGCTGGTATTCTCTTTACATTGTTGCTGAAAAATTAATGCTTAATAAAAGGGTAAAAAAATATTTTGTTGTAACATGTATAGACATTAAGCTATTGTTACCTTGCATTTTATTTGATTATTTATCAAATAATGTTTGTATAAAAAAACTGCATCATGACTTTGAAGGTGCAGTATAATTTAAATCAAACTGTTCTGACTTAATTCAGGACCACATTCAGGAAGAATCTCCATGGTTACCACATTTTCACTGCAGCAGAAATCACAACTCCTAGAAGTCTAACTCCAATATTAGGATATTTCATCCCTTTAGCAAAGAATTTTGGTATGATTGGGGTGATAAATCGCTTTTTATACCTAATTTTCTCCAAATTCCAACTGTTTTTCTTATTTCTATTTTATTCTAGCTTAATCTATTTATCCACTATGTGTAATGAAATATTGTTACACTGGTCAAACAACACAAATTATACACATAATATAGCATGCAGCGTATCATAGTTAACTTCACAATGAAAAAAAAGCTGAATTTAAAGCTATGCTTCTGAGGGAATTTTTTATTAAATCAATTATCTTCAGTGATATTCGCCATGGTGTACATGTGCATGACTGCAAACACCTTTTTTGAGTTGAAGTAGTCAGAACATTATTTAGACCAAATCAATGACATCAGTCAGAGCTACAGAGTGCTTATCGGGGTCTTTGGAGAGACACAGGAAATTGAGTTTGTCCAGTCTAATGATGGGCAGAGTCACGCAGCTTTACAGACGTACCGTTTCTCTCCTATTAGCACCAATGTGTTATTCATGAGGGCAAATCTAGTGTGAACTCTGTTTCATTGATATTCTACACAGTCACTTCTCATTGTCTGCCAGGAGACCTTCTCTACTCTGGTTTATTCATTTATTTGTCTACTTCCTTTTTACCCCCCAAAGAAAAATAAGAACTTGGTGATGATGTGGTCATGAGGTCAAATGTGTTTCTCCCTGTGAAGAGCTATCAATATCTTCTGTCTTCAGTAATCAGTGGGCCAAGCGAGGCGGGGGGCGAATGCTAAACTTCATGGAGAGAAATTTTGAAGTTCAAGACTTGTGACAAGAGTGTCAATACACAAGCCAGACTTCTACCACAAATTGTTTTGCCTTTTCCTTCCAAAAACACATTATGTCTCTCTTGGAGTCTTTACTTTATTCTGCCAAATTCCAATAGACCCTATTGGCATATGTATGCTTTTCCGTATCCAAAGCTATTTATATAATACAATCTGTGCAGAATGGCTTATTGTGCAAGCTCACAATTCTGCTATGACAAACTTTTTTTGCATTTTCATTTAAGGACAGCCTTTCTGCATATTTTTTTCCTCTGGATTGAGGACCATTCGCTATTCAAAGCTTTGTAAACAATCATCATTCTGCTTTTGGTGCTGTCACACTCTCATGAGTTGCCTCATTTACTTCTAAACCTCATGCTTGTCTTAATGCTTTGGGATATATGCCTTTGTGTGTCCCTACAGAGCACATTAGCATTGTACATTTAGGGTGCAGAAACCATACAAACACTTTTTATTCATTATTTTATTCCTTTGTGTGTGTGTGTGTTTATGTGTGTGTGAATTTATGTGAGCATTTCTGTTTATAACTATGTTTAGTGATGCAACTACATGGGGTGTTGACTCAGTGAGCTGGCAGGTATTTGAGCCCCCAGTGGAAGGGAATGTGATGCCAGCTGCAAAAAACTGCAAGAGTGTACACGCTGAGTGTGGCTGTAAACAAGGAAATGGATGTTCAATGCTCCCATGCCTCTCAATCTCCATGTAAAAAAAAGCTTTTACATCATATATTCATGTCCTCTAAAGCTTCATTTCTGGGGAAGTTAGAAAAAAAGATCATATTTACAAAGAGGACGGTATATCCAGCATGTGTGATTTTTTTTTGTTTGTTTGTTTTGTGTTTTTATATATTCTTTTTTTTTTTTTGCTCCACTTCAAATGTATATAAAGTATCAGGCAAAGTCATGAAAACAGCCATTTTAGAGGAACAAATTTAGCTGGGTAAAGAATCAATTACTGTGTCCTGACAAGCTGAGGCGAGTGAAGAGTGGAGGCACATCCTTATGTGTCCAACCTGATTAGCGGATCACTGTTTCAAATTGTCCCACTATCAAGGCAGCATCTACATTCTCATTCTCCCACTTTCCCCATAGATCATGCTTATCGCTTTCTGTCTCTTACCTGCTCTGATCATTTTGCTGTTAGAAATCTGCTACCTAATTCTGTTGCAGATCTGCACACACTGAAGTGTTAATGGAAACAGTTTAAAGCCTGAAAATAATTACTGGAGAATAGAATTTTTCCGTTGGATAAAATCCTGCCAGGGCTGGGATTGCTATCAGCTAATCCATTAGTCTTAGAACAATTATAAAAGTAAAATATAGTTTACATTTGTGTCATTATTCAAGCTCCTTTGTAAAATCCTTTATAAGGTTCAGGAGCCCAACAAAATGGGAGCACAATTAAATGATTAGGAGACTGAATCACAAATACCTGTGAAGGCTGCTTAATGCAAATTTTTCCATAAAGCAAATGGAAAATGTACCGTATCTTATTTGTCTGATAAATATAGCAAACCATTATTTCCTGAGTGTAATGCAAAGTGTCTTTTCCACTTTACTCAGTCAGTAGGTGTTGTGCTTGGTGCCTCTTCGTGGAAATGCAAGTAAAAAGAAAAGCTAAAGTGAAAAACTTTGCTACATTCATTTAAAAAATGTCAGAGCTTTATTATTTGATCTTAAAATTGTGCTTCGACTTTTAACACACTACATGATAATTACCTTGATGTTAGTTATGTCAGTAAAATATTAAGTCTTAATAAAAAATAAGTCATCTCGTGGTCTCCAATGCACTACTTTCACCTACACAGAGTACCAGCCCAGATGAACACACACTCACTTTCTACCTTTTGACAGAGTTCAACTGTGAAGAATCCTCTCATTTAGTGAGCACATTTCTGGTTCAGGAGGATGCATGCATTTCCATTGTTGCCCCGTGGCACAGCTTAACAAATAGGATTAGATCCGTGCCCGAGAGAGCACACGCCTGTTCAGGTGACACAGCTCCATGCTCCAACTCTGCAACTAGACACAGAGAATTACTGTTAAAGGTCAATGGAGACACTGAATGTCACAGCTTAACCACAGTTTGGCAAGAAAATACATCCAGATAAATAGGCTTGTCTCTCGGGGTAGAGTAATCCTGCTCCTGAATTTTCTGCATAAAAGACCTGAGATTACAGGGGTGGGTTTAAAGCCAGCACAGGCATATCGATCGGAGACAGTGAAACCAGCTTTCCATTATGCTGTGAATAATCAATCAAGTATAACATAGCAAGGGGTTTGTCAGATGGAGCTTTTTTTAATGGGCTGTGAGATGTGCTCCTCTTGGTTGAGACTTTGGATAAACCGCATCTCCCATCTCAAGAATCTAGGGAATCATGTCATTGATCAGAAAATGCCTCAGAGCAACTGACTACAAGTTTAAACAAGAATCCCACACCCTATTTAACCATGTAAACTGGCTGATCACAGCCTCCACTCATCAAAATGGAGTGTAAGAAGTCTCAGGGAAGGAAATGGACTCCTTATAGCATGTCCCCAAAGGTGGCAGAATATTGGAAAGTATAATTTACAAAATAGCTGCATATGTGTCAAATCAGAGAGGAGTGTTGCAGCAAGGATCCAATCAGCATCAGTGAGACACCAGTGACTCAGTGGAGCAGGTGTTACTGTTTGTTCTCTTCAGTACATTTCTTATTTTGGGCTTAATCATGTTCAGTGGATTCAGGCTGTAAAATGTGAGTAAGAAGGTCCATATCTAGCGCAGTGTTCACCAGGAGCTGAAAATATTATGAGAGCATGAAAACTTAATGAATGAATGATCAACGATGCATATCCCTGATGGAGAATCACATTGTGCAGTTTAGTTTTTGTTAAACTAATGTGTAATTTGAGTTTACACTGTTGTGTACAATGTTAATTTTTACTACTGGTGAGGATAAAGAGAAGGTTATGTCAATCTGTCTGTCAAACATTTCAACTCTGAACTATTTCATTGACTGAAATAAATAAAAACATTTTTACAACCATTTCATGGACACAAATTTAACACTTTTGGTTCAGTGATTTATCTTGTTCATTCAAATCTACATTTCTACAAATTAAATATGTGAGAAATATTCAATTCTAATGACTTCAGTGGTATTTTTTGCTTTACCAGTAGCACCACAAGTAGTTTGACATGTTTTGAAACATGACCATCTTCTTCACCAGTAATAATGCTATGTGTATGACATGCTAGCTTCACAGCTTTAGCACCTTAGCTTTTTAGACATAAAAGGTTATCTTGCCCACAAAACTCTTTTGTGTGTTATCTGCATTCCTTCTGAAACATATTTACTGCACCATGTGAAGCACACCTGAGATTTCTTTAAATATAAAAAATGTCTTAATGAACTTTTTCAAATTGTAGATGTGTGTGTTCTTTGCAGGTTGTGGGCTGGAGTTCCTGCTGGTTCTCTGTGGGCTTGAGTTTTCCTGGTCCTGCCCCCGTCACTGTATCTGCTACACCGCACCCAGCACCGTCTCTTGCCAAGCCCACAACTTCCTGTCAGTGCCTGATGGTATTCCTCCTGACAGTGAACGCATCTTCTTACAGAACAACAAGATACATCGCTTACTACAGGGTCACTTCAGTACCAATACAGTGACTCTTTGGATCTACTCCAACAACATCACATACATTGAGCCGTCTACCTTCCATGGCTTTACATTGCTGGAAGACCTGGATCTGGGAGACAACCGCCACCTTCGCTCTTTGGCTGAAAACACCTTTCATGGCCTGAGTCGGCTCAATGCGCTTCACCTGTATCGCTGTGGTCTCAGCTCACTTCCAAATAACATTTTCCAAGGCCTCAGAAATCTGCAGTATCTCTACTTGCAGGTAAACAACATGTCGTTTATATGAGTGTTCCACCACTGGGATTCCGGGCCGTTACGGATTTTACACTAATAAAAAGTACAACCAGTTAGTCAAAACTAGCAGAAAAAAATAGTGTAATATTCAAAGTGCTGTTTTGTTCTTGGGCAAAATGTTTTTAGTTTCGTATGGGGTAGGCTGGTTTATTTTTGCTACAAATTGTTGTCAGAGAATCCTGTAGTTGTAATTCACTGTGTGTAAGTCATAGTCTACATTGTTCAAAACAAAAATTTTGAGAAAAATTGAGAAGTTACTGAAAATGAGGTTAATGTGCAGTCAGACTATAATGTGGAAACAAGTTTCAGACTCCTGCCTTTTAAAGTTTAATACAGATGTACAAAAATAGTTGGTACAACTTGATGAGGGGGAGGGAAATGATCATATTTTCTAGGAGTCAAAGTGACTTTTCAAAGCAGATGATTTCTGATGAAAAGATGATTTCTGTCATTCATGCATTTGCACACTGACTTCTGCAGAGTTAGATGCTAAATGATCAGATGCCATTCTGCAGTGATGAGAAGTTCCTTGAAGAGAGAGGATATAAAATTCAATTCAGCTTTATTTGTATAGCACAATTTCACTACAATGTTATCCCAAGGTGCTTCACAGAGATCAATTTGAGCCAATTCATAATAAATAGCCTATTTAAGAGACCCAAAAATATTGCATCAAATCTTGCCTTCGATCTAATCTCCCATCCTGAGCATCTATAAGGCAACAGTGGGAAGGAAAACTCATTATTAACAGGAAGGGAAAACCTCCGGCAGAACCAGGGAGGGCAGCCACCTGTCTCGACTGACTGGTGGTGGAGAGGACAGGAACGACAGCTGTAATGTACACTGCAGCTGTAATCCAGGGAAACCTGCAAAAAAAGGAGAAATATGTTAATTATGCCAGTACTGTCCTATACATAAAAAATAAGCAGCTGAGAAAGTAACAGAATGTGCTCAGGTTATAATGAGATGTCCCCATGACGGTATAACTAATGGATGACTAGACTATCCCTAACTATAAGATTTCTCAGATGTAAGTCGCTTTGGAGAAAAGCGTCTGCTAAATGACTGTAATGTAATGTAAGATTTATTTAAAAAGGAAGGTTTTAAGTTTGATTTTAAAGATAGAGAGGGAGTCTGCCTTTCTTACCTACACTTGGAGCTGGTTCCATTAGAGAGGGACCTGATAGTCGAAGCACCTTCGTCCCATTGTTTTCTTATAGACTCTGGGAACCACAAGTAGACCTGCAGTCTGAGAGCGAAGTGCTCTGTTTGATATATATCGAACTATGAGATCTCTGATATATAATGGAGCTTGGTCATGGAGATCTTTAAATGTAAGAAAATGATAATAAACTCTATCTTAAATTTAACAGGGAACCAAAGAAGAGATGCTAAAAGTGGAGAAATATGATCTCTTCTGCTAGTTCTCATCACAGCCCTAGCTGCAGCATTTTGGATCAGCTGGAGACTTTTCAGGGCAGAAGATATAGACGTATGAATTATTAGATCTGTATTAAAGACCAAATTAAAGAAGGTTTTTTTGTTGCGGTTTACTTTGACGCACAGGATAGTAATGCAGAAATACATGGTTTAACTTGAAAATTGACAATAAAAGCCCATCTTTGCGTTGATCACTGATACCAATGATTTCTGAAAAAACAACAAAATATGACACTGACTGAGTAAAATGCTTCAGACTGCCAAATAATAAAGTAAAAATTCATCATTGTTCAACACCACATCACAGAATTCATCCCAAAACTGTATGACCTGTTGAAGAACTTTTCTTCTCTCAGGTCTTTTCATTTGATCTGTAGGTCTAATAGTCAACACAGTTGTTTCAAGCAGCACGCCATGTGCCTGATGTTAACTTGTTGTAGATATACAATAATAAATAAATTTTAGTATTAAATCAGTGCATAATGAAAAAAAATGTTTTGTGTATCTCATTAGGATAATCATCTGAAGTATCTCCAGGATGATACATTCATGGATCTTCACAACCTGAGCCACCTGTTTCTGCATGGGAACCGTTTGTGGAGTCTTAACAAAAACACCTTCATGGGTCTTCGAGCATTGGATCGTTTACTTCTGCACCAAAACCAGATTGAATGGGTTGACCATTTAGCCTTCCACGACCTGAAACGTCTCACCACTCTCTACTTGTTCAACAACTCTCTGATAGAGCTGTCTGGGCACTGTCTGGACATGCTGCCTGCCCTGGAATACCTACGCCTCAATGACAACCCCTGGTCATGTGACTGCAAAGCCTTGTCGCTATGGGAATGGCTGAAACGTTTCAGAGGTTCAACATCATCAGTGGGTTGCCAGACACCAGTTTACATGGCTGGGAAAGACCTCAAGGAACTGCGCAAGGAGGACTTCCCCAACTGCTCACCAATTGTTTCTAATTCTGAGTCCAGAGCTCAGACTAACAATTTATCAGGCACAGTGAATCCATCGATGAATCGCGGAGTAGCAGTGGGTTCTGGAGGGCAGAACCATGTAGTGCATCCCTCGAGGCCTGGACGTCCTCGGAACTGCACAAAGGCTCGTAACAGAATGAGCAAGGAGAAAGGAGACAATGAGGTTCACCACTCAAAAGAGGTCATGGCAGACAAGGAGGATTCCTCCCCAGAATTCACAGAGGGAGGGAAACATGACCACACGTCCCCAGATGGTACAGTCACAAGGAGGAAGCACAAGTGCTCTCCCCGGACCACTGTTCGCCCACCTAGTGGGGTCCAGCAAGCCAACAATAAGGCTCCCGTATTCAAATCCTTATTACACGTCCAAGCCGTTTTTGTGGCCTTGATAGTGACAAACACTGAATTCATTCTCCGCTGACCTTCAGAAGGTTTAGCAAATGCTAATCAGAAAATAAAGCACAGCCCTCAGACCTTCTCTTGCTCCAAGACTGCAAGGCCTGTGTCTATTACGTATGTGTGTGAATGTGAATATATGTGTAAATGTTCTGTGTAGGGAGCTTTACTGTTCAAATTGAAACAGATATCAAAGCATTAAACATCTACAAGACAAAGTTTCACAGCACTAAATTGTAGAGGAACAGAAGGTTTAACAGGTGATGGCTAAGCTTGCACTGCCAATGTCAGTATCATTTCATCACTGTGTTTTTGGTTCTTATTTAGCTGATTTAAGTTTTTCACTGAGATGAAGCATAAATGGCAAATGTTTGTTATAAAAGAGGACAAAACAGTCATTTTATGCTACATGGATAAATTTTTCTGTCAACAATTGGATGTGTTGCTCATTTTCAAAATAAGGACAGTGCAGGTGTTTCTTACACACAATACAGAATCAAAATCTACTGCTACTCATTTTTGCAGCCATAAAAAGACCAACCATAAACTCACACAGTAAGAACTTCAAACAAATCATAAAAGCTACCCCCTACATACTGGTAGCTCTTTTCAGATACCCTGCTTTCAGCCAACACAGTATTTCTACATCTAACTCTCTCTGACATCTTCATTATGCTACTTCTCCCCTGTGCAACTAAAGATTAAGCTGCTAATTGGTTCAAGATGACGTGGCCATTTGCTAATTTCCGCCGCTTGGAAACCGTTGTGCGTTTTGAGGAGATCGAGCTGTGAATACTGAAAAGTCTGTCTATATCTTCTGTCAGGTGTTGTTATTTTGATTTTTCAAAGACACAAAAGTGGACCTAACAAAGCATCCCTGCTGCAGGGTCAACAGGAGCCTCAGAGGTCAAGGGTTAAACAGGGATTTCTCAGTTTCCCAGTGAGGTCATGTTGAATTCCTCCCCCTATGTAAGGACATCCCTACTTCATCTTCACTGAGAATATGAGGAACACATTTTTTCTTGTTTTACCTCAAAGGGACACAAGAAAAAGACTTCAGAAAAAATGTGTGGATATTTTGAGTTGCTCTTACGATCAATAAACAATTTAAAGAACATTTGAATGGAGCGTGGCAACACTGGGATCATGCTGAGTGATGCCTCTACATGAACTAATGCGATTGTAAACGGATGTGAGGATCTAAGACCAAGACAATCGCTTCTGAGGTAATGAGGGGGATGGAATGAAATGCATATGAAGGGACATTTTGCTGTGCTTCGGAGCTTTTGTGCCTCCTTTAAACTGATATCATGGTGTTTGTATCGATGATGTGAACTGTTCTGGTAACAATGGAGACAAGAGGACAATTGACAGTGCTGATAATAATCATTTACTGTATTACTATGACAAAACAATATCAGTTACATCTAAGATGATAACAGGGTTTTTCTGCTTTTGATTTTCTGGTGATTTGTTTATTCTTATGTTATATTTTTAGAACAATCTGTTCATTAATACACAGTTCATCACCCCTTTTCTTGTTCTGCTGTATGCCTAGCCACCTTTTTTTCATTTTTTTTTCCATAGTTAAAATGTTTAGTAAGTTATCATCAGAGGACAACAGTACAAAAATGTTTATAAAGACATTAAAATCTATATCTTCTTATGTCTACTGTTGCAATTTGCGTATGTTCATTCATGCATTTCAGACCAGGCTTATGTGGAGAAAGTTTTCTTTAAATCTATTTAAGCTAGAAATCGATTCTGTCAGCAAATTTAGCTTTTCTCCCACCCTGTTTCTCTCTTTTTCTTTGCTGCACTTCGCAATGTGTCTCCCCCGATTAGATGCTGCTGGCTAAACTATAATGGCCTCCAACAAATAAGCCTTCTTCTCCCGTACACATACAGGATTTATGTACAATATAAAGAGTGAATATTAGACTGTTTATCAACTGCAGAGTGAAGGTCAACATAAAATAAGATCATGACTAACCAGACAAAGAAAACTGGAGATTACATACAGATTATAGCGTGATACGTATCTATCAACCACTGACATTAAAACATCTGACAGGTAAAGTGAATAATACTGCTCATCTTGTTTAAATGCCATCACACAGAAATGGGTTTATAAAAACCTCTTAGAAAGAACTTGACAAGCAACACAAAGACTCCAAGATTTTCATCCAGCCTCCAGACTCACTGGGCAGCCATCTGATAGGATCGAATGAAATGTGTGGTAGTATGCACCATCCACAAAGATGCCCCACAACATCCTAGTGATCCCAAGGGATCTAATTGTTGTCATTACAGCAACAGACACGCCAGGACATTCCCACATGATCTTTGTTCAGAGGTTTTCATGGTACCACATCTAGAACCTACTCAATATTAGCTGAGTGGTCATAGAGTTATGCTGATTGGTTTATTGATATTCAATTAATCTCTTAAAAGCAGTAAGGATATTAATGGAAGTGTCAGATGGAAGCTGTATTTACCCCCAGGCTATTGGCATTATTATTAATGGCTCTTTAGAGAATACATTTTTCTCTCTTTAAACTCCTCTAAACTTTTCTTTTTCTGGATTTAATTAATCAATATGCGTTAACTTTTTCTTTTCAGTTCACAATGAATAAGAAGAAATACTGAGTAGAAATATTGAAATATTGCTCTGGCACCTTGAATTTTGGCATGCAATAAACCAGATGTTTTTTTTTTTCAATGAATAGCTTTAAAAAAACGACACAATGCAAAATATTTTGACCAACATAGATGTTTTTGCACGATTGCCCACCAGATCCACCAAATATGTCTGCCAACAATTTTTTTCCAGAGAGACCACAGTTGCATTCAGTCATTTGGGGATTCCAAGACAATAGTGTTTGTTTGAATAAATAACACAAAGTCTGATTTAATCTTCCCAATAACAGAAAAAAAACTGTACTCTATTTACTGTCATGCCCTGCTCCAGCCAAATCACCTGCCATCACCTGCCACCAGACTCATTATCACTGATCACCCTTACCTGTTCGTGATTCCCTCACAGCCTTAAATCCCTCAGCTCATCAGTCTTTCCTTTGGTGGACATTGAATGACCTTAAACACATGGTTTTTCCTGCTGCTCCTGCCTTCCTTGTTCTGGATACCCCACTACCTACCTTCTAGCTCCACGTCCCTGCAACCCTTCAGGACTCCTCCATCTTCCCAACAGGTTTTTGTTCATCCCTCCTTGTCTTATAATAAATCCTGTTAGCCTTCCTTTTGGCTCCATCGTTACACTTTCCAGGCGCCAGCACTTAAACAATTGTAGATCAACATTAAAATATCCATTTATTATCTGGGAAGTAGTTGTTTGCTCATTCCTACTCTTCTAACAATTGGTGTCACTTGACCCTGCAAGTCCTAACCCTGATAACAGATACCATAATTAAAGAGAAAAAAATTCTTTATCCTGATTTGGGAAAATAACATAATTGTATAACAGAAAACACAAAATGAAAAGGAAATTGAAAATCAAAACAAAGACAATTTACCAAAACCAATCAGGTAATTTCATTCAAGTCCCACCACTATAAACATGATTCAGAGTCCTCCAACATCCCTTTGTGGCTCTGTTTTTTTTTTCTTTTGGGTAAATATAACTAGAAAAGACTTGGCACCAATGTCAGATGGAATAGAGTATTGAAAAATCTAAAGTTTTGGCACAGACTCAAACTCAGACTACATGAACAGCAATATCAAGGCTATAGCTGAGCCGCTCTGCAGGTGGGCCTCTAAGCCTCCTCTATGAAGGCTGAGAGGCGATGGTGGGTGCCTGCGAGATGAGCAAGAAAAACAATGAGGCAGAGCACCATCTTAGAATATAACAGGACTATTTGGTGTGAATCTACCACTTGTTGAAGTAATGTACATTTGGTGCATCCACCATCTGTATCACTTATTCCAATTCAGAGTTGCAAGTAACTCGAGTCTATCCCAGCAATCATTGGGCGAGAGGCTGGACACACATTGGACAGGTCACCAGTCCATGACAGGGCAACATAGAGAGACAATCAGTCAAACACACATTCACTCCTAAAGACAATTTCGACAGACCAGTCCACCAAAAGGCATGTATATGGATGATATAAGGAAGTCAGGATTCCCAGAGAGACCCACGTTAGCATGGGAAGAACATGCAAACTCCAGTGTCTGGGAGTTTTTCCAATGAATTGTGCATTTAGACTTTTAGTTAAGTTATTTCTTCCACAGATAGCTTACTCTCATCTAAGCTGACCCATTTATTAGGAAAGCACATCAAAGGCGGAGTCGTAATTGTCTTACAGCAAAGGAAATTTTAAGAGCAATACACAAACTGTATAGTCAGGTCTCATTCATGTAAAAGCAAGGTAGAAATCAACTGGAACCGAAATGCTAATGCTTAATTAAAAGATGAGATGAGGAGAGTGTGGTATCATTAAGAAAATTAAGGAAGCAGAGGGATGGAGAGCATGAAGCTACAATAAATCTGTAATTGAGCGTTTCGATGGTGAAAGAATTGGAATTCGTGAGGGAGGAAATGAAACACAACCAGATGTGAAACAATAATTAAGAAACAGAAGAAACAAACCATTAAAAGTCACAGACATGAACAGAAGATGAGTGAACAGAAGATATTTATCATTTCAAAGGACTCTTTTAGTGTTATTTCTAAAAATATGTCACACTTATCATTAAACATAAAAAGTTTAATTCCCTCTTTAAACATTACAACAAATGTGCAGTAAAGCAGATTTAATAATGCAGGAGAGATGCAGCATGATGATTCACTGACATTAATGTGGGTAAAACAATCTGACAATGACAAACTGGAAATGGGGAGGAGGGGAGGGGAGGGGGGGGGGGGGGGGGGGGAGGGGGGGGGGGGGGGGGGGGGGAAGGGGGGGGGGGGGGGGGGTGAGTTGTTATTGTTG
>JBAMHX010000010.1:11588497-11600055 GCA_037177515.1 Pseudomugil tenellus | reverse complement strand
TTCCGATTTTAAAAAAGATTTAACAAGGAAGGAAAGAGGCAGAAGGAGGAGTCACTGAAATGAAGTGGGGGAAAACAATCTGAAAAGGACAAACTGGAAACACCCCCCCCCCCCCCCCCCGCCAAAAAAGCATTCTTTTACTATCTGTGCCCATTTTGTGGCTTTTTAATTGACTTGCTGTCAGTGCAGTGTGGCTTTAATTAAAACCATGCAATTAGAAAATTGAAAAAGAGATGAAGAAAGTGGGTGAGCTGGAAGGAGAGATGGCACACTGGGGGGTATTATAATTAAGATCCGAAGCACCACAAAATGCCACAACACTTGCACCTAGTGTGCCTTTGCATTCCCTCTCCTGAGTCCCGCTCTCCCCGCTCAGTCACAAAGCTAATATCACCTCTTTCTCCATAAAATGTTTTCTCATTGTAGCTCTTTTATTTTGTCTATTTATTTAGCTTAAAATGCCCCCAGAGCAGTTGTGTGCTCCATTTCTCCAAAGCTGCCAGGCTGCATACTAAAATGAGAGGACTTGAGCAGCTCAAGGCCACGCCACCACCTGCATGGATTAAAGGCTTGCTAATCCTCTCTTGCTTGACCCCAAGTCAGATGGAATATGCTGAAAAATTACTGAAAGTCGGCGTGGCATGTTTCCCCACAACAATGTGGTTAGGTTAAATGGCTGTTTTGATGATAGGGGGAGGAGGGGTGTTAAGGAGAGCTGCATTTGTAAGAACTATACTTCTTTGTTGTTCATTTTACAGCATTGAATTCTAATTGCTGCTATAGTGTTCAAAGCTTGCAAAGAGGAAGCTTGGGCCTTTGGACAGAGTTAGAAAGGAACTTTCTGGTTAAGTGTTTGACGCAATCATTCAGCAATTGTTCTGAAAGTCTTTGTACTGACCGAGTAATGACCAAAGCAGTACATTATAAGTTTTCTTCTTCCAGCTTCTTTTCAAGGATGGTTGTGCCCTAAGATGTGCTTTGGTTTTGTATAATTTTGTGTTGTCTGTGCATAGCCATGTGAGAAATAAACCTAACCAACATCAAGTGTCAAAGTGTGAACTTGAAAAAAGGGAAAAAACAGATACAGTCTGTGACTAGATATAAAATTGAGTGGTTAATCTGACTACAGTTGTTTAACTGGACTATTTCCAACATCTCACAGGGCCTTGGTTGATTCCTGATTGAAAATAATGTTTTCTTATTCCTTTGGGGGGGGATCAAGGTTTTCCAGGTCAGACATGACAAATGTCAGCAGAGAGTTTAAGTATTATGTTCTCCTCATTTAAGCATTCATGCTGTAGAGATTCAAGCCCGTAAAACCTGATTTATATGCAAGGATTTCTTCACATAAAGAAAAACAAAGACAACCACTGGAAGCTTCCCCTTTGGGGAAAAGATGCTTGTATGTATATCAGGAAAAGCTAGGAAGAATTTACCTGTTTGTGCTGGTGGTGAACTGATTACATTAATTTGACTTATACTTTAAGAATTGAAGTATTATTCAGAGCTGCCCTTCTGAACATCTTCATCAAATGTCTGACGAGACATAACGAGCCAATCTGGAGCTGAACCACAGTGGTCATCCCTTTCTATACCTCTATATGTGTTATGAATTGACTTAAAGAGTATTAATAATTTATCATAGATAATTGTTATGCAAACCCAGAAGCAGCAGCTTTTTTTCCGAAGTCAAAGCACGCTTCTATTGGTCCCAAAGTTATTGCAAGGATGTAATAACCTAGTGATCATAAGCAGTTAAAGCAGGAATGAAACTATTTCTGACATATTTTCAAAGTAGATCCAGTGACCTTTGTAATGCAGCAGAGATGAAGGACAAATACAACTTTTATTCTAAAGGAATTCAAACGATGAATATTTGTAGGTCATAATGCAATAGGCAGGATTATAAGTCATGGTAAGTGAGGAAAACTTGTTCCAAACAAACATGTTGTAAAGGATAAAATCACAACATAATTTTTTTTGTTGCTATAAACCTGTCCAGCATCATGATAGCAGTACGAGTTGTGCCAAATAAATTAATTTAGCCAAAAATAGGCCTTTGGATATGGGACTCCACTTGAATCCCTGTTATTCTCAGTTATTACTTTATTTAAGCTAATTCTCCCCCATTTTTCACAATTAAAGCTTTTTAACCAAAGTAACAATAGAAGAAGGTGAACAGAGGGGAAAAAACTGTTTTAAATCATAGAACGAGGATTAAAGTCTTTTTCAAAATAAAAAAAATATTTTAAAAAAAATACCTCTTTCTTTAAAGCCATCTAACACAATAAGTATTTTAATAAATTTTAGTACATTTAATAACAATTTTATGCATTTAGTGCCAATTTTAGCTGAGACATTTATGTTATTATTTAATTACATCATTAGTGATTGAGTTAATTGACTACAATAGATAAATATTATATATATTAAATTATTTAATGATTGTGTTTTTTTCCTCCATACTAATGATTCTGGTAGTTATAATGTTACTGATGGCAGATAGTTTCAGTATCATCATATTGCTGACATCATCATTTAAATATCTGTTAAACCTCAGGTTTTATCAGAGAGCAAAGTAGGAAAAAAATTCTCATGGTACTTTCTCAGTGCCCAGATATCTCCTAGTTTTTTATTTGAATAAAACTCTATGCGGATCTTCTGACAAAGTGGATTTCTGGCTCTATTTCCACTTCCAAAGCGAATGAAATATGCTGATATTGTAGTGATTTTGTCACTCACCTCGAGGCAAGCCATGCAGTGACAGATTCTTATGTCTCTTTAAGTGCAGAAAAATAGACCAAACTCGCCAGAAAAGTCAAGGAGCTGACCCCCCCGTGCTTCCGCCTGGCCTTGTTCTCAATTTCAGATGATGTACCAGCTGCTGTGTCTAATTATTATAGTTTATACACATTTTTGGAATATTCCCAAATCTAGCTCTTTGAAGTTCTTCTGACTGCATAAAAATAAAAATTAAAAAAAGTTTTCTCTTTAAATGGAAGCAATGAGCACTTTAATAATAGGAAACAACACAATCCAGATAAACACCAAAGATACACACACCAAACACAATCTGTGTTTCAACTAGTCCTCTTTTTTCCAAATGCAGAAATCCTACAGGAGGAGCACACCTCTTCTTTTGAAGATTTCTCGGCAGCTGTTTCTGGATCACATGTCATCAAGTGTTGCCACTTCAACAAAACAAGATTGCACGTGTGTCCCATCACATTCACACAACTCTGCCTCGGCAGGAAGCTGCAGGAAACATTAGAGATTGAGTTCAAGCTTGTCTCACTCCCTTGCTCCGTGCTCCTGCCCTCCGGCACAGCCACCACATGGATAACCACACACCCACTCCAGCACACAGCACTGCATATTGTCATAGTGCAAACACGCACTCAAAAGCTTTTTTTCCCCTTCACATGTGACGCACCATCTTTTTCTGACACATTCGCATAAACACCAACATACGTGGGGATATCAGTACGCCCATGTGACTTCCGAGTAGGTTAGTACCACCCACGCGAGTACCAGACCCAGCTGTGTTTACAGACAAATTTTAAAAAAACGCTGCAGATGAACTCAGAGACTGTGGCTAAATGTGTATCATCTGTGTTCAAATGCTTTATCTGTATTTGTACACAGCATGTAATTATTCAGAGCACTGCAGTCATTATCCACAGATTTAACAGTAAAGAGCAATTGTACAACAGACTGATATCACAAATTTATATTTTCCTTCTCTTAAAACTTTAAAATGTCAACATAAATCCACATAACTTTATCTGTTTTTATTAATTTGGTTGGATTTGTGTCACCCATTGTACAGTTTACTAATGGTGCCTATTTCAGTGTCTTAGAAGTGTTCATGATAACACACACTGGATGTTATAAATCAAACACAGGGTTTTTTTTAATTTATTTTAACATATTTGAAAATAAAAGCATTAAAAGCAGTATACAAAGACACATTTGATATTATCCCATTTGTTGCAGAAATAATTCTCAAGAAGTGGAGGCTGAATTTTTACAATGGCACAACACAAAGTGTAATTCACAAGTTGATCAAAACATTTGGACACACTTACCCCTTCAGACCAAGTAGGCGCGCTGATGCTGGATATTAACACCACACATTTGTAGCTTCAGCCTTGCATCAGGTTTTAGAAGATCAATGTTTATTTGTGCCTTTGCTGAATAACACATTTCAAATAAACAATTGTTGTTGGTTTGTAACCATGTATTTTCCAGCTTAGTCAGACGGATATGAGTACATGCTGTTCAGAAGTGACAATGGCTTGGTGGGGGTGGTGGTGGGAGGGGGTTAGAAACAATATTTAACGTTGCATGCATGTTTTGTTTTTTGTTGGGTTTTTTTTTTTTAGTTTTCAAGGGGGGGGGGGGGGGGGGGTGTTTTCCCCTTCTGATACTGGTAAACCTTTGCAACCCCTGTTTCTTTCCACTGTTTTCATTTTCCAGCTTTTTGCTCCCAGTTTTTTTTAAACATTTTCTGCCATTAATTTCAAGACGAAGCAGAATTTATTATGAAATAATTAAATGTCTCAAAACGTCTAACTGGTTTATATCAGAACTGCAAATCATTGCTTTCCCACTAAACACTAGACGTCCATAGAAGTTGTTTTATGGCTGTTATCAGAGCAGTCCATTGAAGCTTTTTTTAACCTAAATATTGTAATGTTTTCATCTAAATGCATTTCATTGCAGTTTGTTTTTTCCCTTTATATGGCTGTTTTATCAGACTCATTATAATGTGAAAAATTTGATTTGTATGAAAAAGCTTTGGTGAAATTTTTTTCCAGATTATTTATTGCAGGCACATAACTAGGTGGTGAAATCCAAATATTTAATACTTACAAAAGCTTGTGACAGCTATACAATGAGATGGGAAGACAAATAGGACACAAGGGAAAGAAAAATAATGAGGATTTCATTTTTTATTTAAGTGTAAAAGCATGAAAATGTCTGCTACCTCCTTTAATATCTGTGAAGTGTGCTGTTAAAATACATAAGTGCACCCAGTAGAGTTCCTTGGCTTTTCCCTCAGGGTGTAAGCTGGAAAATCAAGCTTCCACGTCACATACCCACAGGACTGACAGCAACAGTGAGGCAGTTCTGTGAGTGCCACTCTGTCACGGGGGACTGGTGGTAGCGCTGCTCATGTCAGCATGCTCTTCTTTCCTCATAGCTAAAAATAAGATGTTAAACCTTTAGGAGGGAAAAAAAAGCATCCCATCTCACTTGCTCCAGCACAGACTGTAAAAATTCCTTTTCTCCTCATCAGCTTTGCTAAAACTCTTCTCTTTACCACACCAACCAAGGAAGCAACTTTAAAAATGTAAAAGGAAAAAAAAAAGCTGTTACATGCACAAATGATTACTTCTGTGGCGCTTCTCATCAGTCAGCAAAGTGAGCAATAGAAGCATCTTTTTGAGATCTTTTTCATCAAAGTAACTTTCTGATCAAAGAACGTATATTCAGGGTGGCTGCGATGCCATGAATTGGTAAATGTGAACCAGATAGCACTCTGACGTTCCTTTGAATACAGGTGGGGGCGTCGCTTCCGGTCTTCTCATCGAGTAACGGCACATGTTCAGGTCGGCTGAGGGGCTGCGTGAGATTTCAAAAGTTTCAAGCCGAAAACTGAAGATTGATCCAGTGATTCAAAGTGCTGATTTGGGACTCTCTCACTCTCCTCAAACTTGAGGAAAAATAAAAAAAAAATAAAACCACCTGTGTTTCTTGTCCATCCCTCTTTTCATGTGTTCTCTGTAGCTCCATCATAGTAAATTAAATTCAAACTCCTCAGATCAAACAGGCTTACTCTGCTCTTCCATCTCTCACACACACAAAAATACACACTCCTCATAAAAACATGAGGAGGAGATACCTTTGTCTCATAGTGAGGAGAAGAAAACTGATATTAGAAATCAGTTGTGACACATACTGTGATGCATGGACATTTTAACAATGAGCTCTTAGAAAGTCTTTGATCTGCTGTAGCGCATCCTGGACATAACTGAAAATTTATTGTGGCACAACCGTTGTCACACACATATCTGTACTACAAACATCAGAACATATTGAAGCTTTGATCATCAGTTTTCCTGCCACCTTTCATACTGACCTACTAGTGTTACTTATGTGGTGTGTAATGTGTTTCATTTTCAGGCATCCATCCCAAAATGTGTCTGCTAGGTTCATGCTGGGTCTCTGGTGTAATTTAGACCTAAACCATTCAGAGCTTCATAAGCCAGTAACAGCATTTTAAAGTCTGTCATCGGATGGACTGGTAAAGACCTCAGACCTGGACTGATGTGGTCCACTTTAGTCCTGGTGAGGACTCAAATAGCAAAGTTCTATGTGACCTGGAAAACCTGGAAAGACACATGTAACAGTAATCAAGCCGACTAAAGATGAAAACACGGTTGCATCTATGGCATAAACGTTTGATATCTGCGAGAAGTTTATTAAACACATTTTTTGATGATTCATCAAATAAGTGTAGCTGCTTCATGTCTTTTGCAGCAGATGTTAATAAGTCAGCTTTATAACATGTCAATAAAGGATGGCGGTAAAACACAGACAATTAAAAAGTGTGAAATTTCCTACTTAAGATCAGAGTTTAATAATTTGTTGTAGATCCAAAATGTAAAAATGAAAATGTTAAAACATTTTGAAGTGGTTTGGAAAATCAGTTTTGCATGTTTGCACTTTTTTGCTTTAGCAAGTCTTAAGAAATGATCGTTTGTTTCAAGTAAACAAGTAAACTCATCATCATCCTGTGCTGTTCTTCTAACAACCCATGTGTTTGGCAGCCAGGTAAACACCTTTTCTTCAGAATGATGAGTCATCATTTTTATGCAGTTAAACAGTGTGAAAGCAAAAATATATAAATCCAAAGAAAAGTGTCTTATGAATCTACATTCATGCAAGGTCATCAGCTTCATTATGCAGGTAAGTTCTTGTACCTACTATCTTGCAACTAGAATAATTTCCTCAGCAAATATATATGAGATTCGAATAATAGCGATAGACAAATCCACCACAGGAGGCAGAAAACGACTGAAAGGCCTTTTCTGAAACAAATCCTCCTCCCTACCCCTACACACTTTCTCTACACCCTCCATGAAGGCGCCCTCACAGCTGAAAGAGGTTCCCTAATTGCGGAGTAGGGTATAAATCCATAACCTTCACATTTGGACATCCTCCCCTCGCCTCAGCGGAAACGGAAATCACCGTTACCATGGTTCCACACCTGACATCATTGACAGTAGTGACTGTCGGCGTTTTACACAGGATGCTGCAGGATGAGAGAGAACGGTCTGCCAGAAGGCGCAAACGTCTATGGACATTATTTATAATGTATCTCCACCTTAATGCCTTTCTCCACAACCTCTACTTCCTCACCCATGATGCCTTGAGTTACCACAACAGTTACTGGATTACGATTACATTTAGGATTTTGAACTTGTTTAATTTGCGTTTGATTTGAGAAAATATAATTTACACAATGCAACTCTGTATTTCTTACAATAAAT
Organism: Pseudomugil tenellus; assembly: GCA_037177515.1. Classification (NCBI taxonomy): domain Eukaryota; kingdom Metazoa; phylum Chordata; class Actinopteri; order Atheriniformes; family Pseudomugilidae; genus Pseudomugil; species Pseudomugil tenellus. The sequence continues at coordinate 11,592,496 of JBAMHX010000010.1, read as the reverse complement.
ATAGTACCATAATATTCATTGCACGTACACAATTCGCTTTACTGACACCAAGCCTTCCATGTCCAACTCCTTAATTATGTCTCTGGAATGACAGAGTCGACTATTTACTATTTTGCATTTATACAGACAGATTACTTTTTCAAATATTATAGGACAGTACCATATTAAAATAGGTGAGATACTGTGGTGCATGCATTATGAACTTACTCCCAGCCTTCTTTGAAAAAAAAAAACAGTTTTATTGTTAAGTAGCTACGGCATTCTTTTCAGCACGCAGCATGATTGGCTGTTTCATTTTTCAAACAACCCTTGCAAATTCAAATATTTATATATTAATAAAAAAAAATTAATTAATTGAAGTAGTTGATGATTGCAGCATTACTGTAAGCCATGTGGTTTCTCAATGTATACCAGGGCTATGTTTTGTAGACCCCTTGATTTTTATTTATTTAGTGCTACAAAAAAATAAATAGTGGTGTTCAAACAGGTGATGGAACTTAAACTACACGTTCTCCATCGCGGTGTCAGAGTGCTGTTTGCGTTGCTTCATGCGTTTAAGTCAGCATGGTATGCAAACTCGCTTTGGAGGGCTTAATGGGCCACTTTCACTCACCAGTTATTGGTTTCTGATGGCACTCATATCAAAACAATGTAATAAATACTGAAGAAACATAAACTGGAATGGCCAGAATCTCCAAAGTACCAAAATGTACTGAAACAAAACAAAACAGGTCTCCTAAGAAGATTTCTAAAATACACAGGGGGACGTAACATTACTCCAAAAGAAAAAGAAAACTTATTAATAAATAGTCTCTTTTTATTTTGATCAAATTGCTCGCTTACAAAATGTCCTCCATTTATAAAATTGCTTTAGACTTTATTTTTAACCAGTATTTACGTGTAATTAGAAATGCACACATAGCACAACCTGAGGGACAAGATGTTCATGTTGAGCAGTCAGAACCACTGACAGAGATCAGGTCAAATGTCCCTCTGCATCCCCACAGAGAACTAAGCATTTTGTCAGCATGTCTTACAAATACATATGTTAAGCGTGACAGAGGCCTCCAACCGAGAGGTGAGAGGTTTTCTCTCTGTCACTCATTATTTCAAATGTTCACTCTTCATGATGAAAGGGGTCAGCAGGGCATGATATGTACTAACCACAATGCTAATTTTAAACAGATATTCATAGCTTCAAATGATGTGTCAAAAGCACACACAAAACCAGTCAGTAAAGTTGAATCCCCAACAACACGCTGCAACTGCGCCATCTTATTTTTTATTTCTCTCAGAAAGTATGTAAGCAGCGTGTGAAGAGCTGTCTGTGTTTCCCACAGCAGATGAGCAAGAGTCTTCAGATCTTGTGTGATGACCCATCACACTGGCCTCAGAGCAGCTACTCATACAACTCTACCTATTTCATGGACAATTAACATCAGAAATACAGGAAAGAACTTTGTCTCCCTCAGCGGGGTGGGGGGACGGAAATGACAAATAAACAAAAGGCAAATTCTCAGCTCAGTTTTCTGTGACAGGAAACAGAGCATCTCATGTTTTCTTACTCTTTTTTTCTATAAGCCTCACCAATTCAGCTGATTTATTTCTTCATGTCTTAATATTGAGAAGTGCTTAGTGAACGCGTGCGTGTTTGAATGTGACCGCAATGCAAATCTAAGCCTCAGATGAAAGGGTTTATTTTATGTGTGAAACTTTTCCCTTAAAGCTGAAAATATGGCTATTTGGCTTGTTGACAAATGAAGTTGAGTTTTTATGAGAAGGGATAACTCATGTTTAAATTTTTTACTCTTTGTTTTTGTCCCTGTTCTGTGATTCATCACATTTGTTAAGAAATTAAGTGATTTATTAAACTGCTGTCTTTTTTGGTGGCGTCTTTTTTTTCTTCTTTTTCTGTTTTTTTTCTTTTTTTTCTTTTTGTGACCACAACAGACAACAACAGTGACAATGCAGCAGGTCCTGATACTGTATACTCATGTGTGGTCCGGTGTAGTTATGGCTGAGGGGATGAAACTGTTTTTGAAGCGTACTCTGTTGAATCTCTGTGTTCTGTATCTGCATCCAGATGATAGTAATGTGAAATACTGGTGAAGTGGATGAGTGTGATCCTGTAATATTGTGTTTGTAATGCGTATGATGGCTTTGAGTGAGGTTAGGAGTTTGAAGGCCAATTACCTTAGAGGCAATATTGGTTGTTTTGGTGAGTATGGTCCGATTTTTGAGTGTCAGAATATCATAAAAACATGTGGAACAGTATGTGGGCTGAACGATACTTGTATACAGCAGGAGGAGGAGATGAGGTGAAACATTTAGTCCTTTTAGTTTGCGAATGGCTGATAGTCTCTGATTGCTCTTCTTCTGTATCTGTTGAGTAAAGCTGAATTTATTGTCTATTGTCAGTCCGAGGTTTTTGAAATGGTCCACAATTTCTATTTCAGTGTTTTCAATGATAGTTGAATGCTGAGGAGTAGAATTTCCAACAGAAATATACACTAAACAGTTGTGTGCCAGATCCACTGGCAGCCACATATCCAACCATTTCCTTTCAGGCTTTGGGTCCTAAGCTTTTCCTTTTATATTCCCACATTTCCTCTTTACATTATTTGACTTTTTCCTTATTTTACGTTCCTTAAGTTTTTCCATATTGTCTAAGTAATCTTTATTCATCCCTTGGGTTTCTACTGTAGTTTTGCTACCGTTTCAGCACAACTACAGGTATCGATACTGGAGCGCAAATAACCTGTAAATTTTCCTTAACAAAGATCCAAATTGACAAAAGACTCCACCTCCATCTAAGTGACAACACTGAAAAAATCAATCAGTTCTAAGCTGTGTGTGTTTGTGAGTGTGTATGTGTGTGTGGCTAACATCTCTCTGGTTCATGTTTAAGTCTCATGTCCCGTTACATTATTTTGCCAATAACATTTGCAAATTGCAGCTGCAACATTATGTCACCTTTTCAAATAAAAAGAAAGACTCACGCATGTCAACATAATCCTGAAGTCATGAGGTAATGATACAAAACTGATTGGTGGTAATTATTAAATTATAGCTTTAACAGCATCTTTCTTCTTTGGTGGTGGAAGAGTTTTACACAGTCTACAAAAATAAAAATAACACTGACCAATCAGCAGTGCTGGTCAGGGTTACTTTGTGATTTCAAAGCTTAAAGTTGATATGTATTCAAAGTCAACATATATACAGAATTTCTGTCTGGATTTAGAGCTCATCATAGCACAGAGACAGCACTGGTGAAAGTCAATAATGATCTTCTTATGGCCTCAGATAAAGGACACCTGTCTGTTCTTATCTTGTTAGATCTCAGTGCTGCATTCAACACCATAGATCACAACATTCTGCTGCAGAAGCTGGAACATGTTATTGGTATTAAAGGGACCGCACTAAGCTGGTTTAAGTCATATTTATCTGATAGATTTTAGTTTGTGAATGTAAAGGATGAATCTTCCTCACACACCAGAGTTAGTTATGGTGTTCCTCAGGGTTCTGTACTTGGACCAGTGCTTTTTACACTATACATGTTTCTCCATTTAAACTCAGACAAGACAGTGGTCGTTCTCTTTTGGCCACATAAACTTAGGACAAATTGTCTAGCTTTGTAATCAATCTGGATGGCATTAATTTGGCTTCCAGTACCACAGTAAGGAACCTTCTAGTTATTCTTGACCAGGATTTGTCCTTTGGTTCGCATTTCAAACAAGTTTCTAGAACCGCTTTCTTTCACCTATGTAATATTGGAAAAATTAGGGACAAACTGTCTCAGAGTGATGCAGAAAATTTAATTCATGCTTTTGATACTTCTAGACTGGATTACTCCAATATCTTATTTATAGGCTGTCCCAAATATGCCCTGAAAAGTCTCCAGTTCATCCAAAATGCTGCAGCAAGGCTTCTGACAAGAACTAGCAGAAGAGATCATATTTCTCCAGTTTTAGCATCTCTTCATTGGCTCCCTGTTAAATT
>JBAMHX010000010.1:11550915-11572523 GCA_037177515.1 Pseudomugil tenellus | reverse complement strand
AAATATTGGTAAACAAGTTGTTTAAATAGACATATTTGCTTCCTCCTGTGATCGGATCGGTGATCGTTTTTTTAAGGGCTCTGATCGGTGATCGGCCCCTAAAATCCTGATTGGTAAAGCCTAGTCTGTGATAATAATAATGTTACGTTTTCAGTCAATAAACCTCTCCTTTACATTCATATCTCCCCTCCTAAAACACACCTAAACCTGGAGCTGGTGGAGACATGAACAGTCGTTCTATACTCTCTTTTTGTACACTTAGTTTGCTTTATTTCTGCAACTGAACAAGCTACTTATAGGATGCAAAGAATGAAAAAAAAAAAAAAAAAAAACCCTCCCAGTTAGGATATTCGTCCGATCGTGTATCAAGAGGCCGTTTAAACGCTAAGGTGATGCGGATGTGGAGCTACACTGCTGTCAGTGAAACACCCGGGTGATGAAGCTTGACCAGTTGCCATGCTACATGTGTTTTTTACGGTCGTGTAGCTTTATGTGCACAGCGTCGACACACCGTCAGTTTTATGCGCTAACAGGGAAGCCTAAATGTTCCCATACAGGCGATTTAAACAACACTGGGCGTTTAAGCACTGATTGTGGATCAAATATGATAAACCATGAGCTACTTAGGTATGCTTTGCTAGCTAACGTGTTGGAAACTCTAGTAAGGAGCCGCATTGCTGCAAGAGTTGGGGATTCTCCAGCTGACACAAATCAGAATTAATTAGCAGACATGTACAGAGTTATGACTGTGTCTTAATTCATGGAAATGCCCCTCATTTGCTCATTAGACCAGAGCTGCCGACCGCTGCTCTAAGCTAACTTTAGGACAACTTTAGCAATGCCCTCAGTGCTGACTGACACAACAAAACATCGCGTTACTCGTCATAATAATGACATAAAGAGTTGAACTGATGATACAGACGTGCCGAGTCATGTTGTAATTTCACAACATACATAAACTTACCTATGCAAACTCCTCTCAGAGCAGCGTAGTAAGAGCTGTCTGAAGTAACTGGTGAAAAACACTGTTTGGTTGAATGGAGCAACAGTTGTCTAGTGGACAAACTTTGCAATTACATCACTCTGCACTACTATGGCGCTATGAAATATGAAGCATAAATCGGCGTATAATCGGCGTGAATTTCTACCGATTATAGACATTTAAAAAAACACCAATTTTGGCCGATTTAATCAGTCCACCGATTAATCGGTTTGGCCCTAATAAAGGCATCATTAAAAACATTTTCTCTCCCTCACCTTGAGAATAAAGTTTAAGTGACGAGAATAAAGTCGAAATGCAGTCGCTTCAAAGTACGAATACTTATTATAAAATACTGTGTTTACGCGATAAAATTGAAAGATCGTCCTGGTTGCTGAAGCCCACTCTAAAGTACAAGGTTACTAGCTCATCCACGTTAGACATTGTGTTTTAAAGAGTAGCCTAAAGCTGGTTCAAATTCATCTGAAAGACCAAGTTAATGTCATTTTTTTGTTCTTGATTCTGTACTGTAACTGTACTTTGACTTCATTCTTGTCATTTCAAATTTACTCTTGACACTACAAGTTTATTCTCAAAGTGTAAAAGGGAGACAAAAGAATCTATTTTTTCCCTCAGTTTGGCCATAATACTGGGCTGACAGTCGGTTTTAAAGAAATAATTCATTTGGTTTTATTCAAGGAACAGGATAATGTTTCTTTAATGGAGTAGCAGTAGGTTTTACCAGATCTTGTTTTATAGATTTATTCAATCAGGTCAATTAAAATCTTCAAGTAAGAAACTTTGTTAAATATTAAGACAATTTAAAAACAAATTTCTATTAAACCTGTATATTTTATATTATTTGGGTACAACACAATAACTATACACTACTGTCTAATTAAATTAAATTGTTTTATTAATAATTTCCAAATTGACCTCACTACCCCACTGTGCTTACAATTTTTTTTTTGGTACCTCTGTGGTCTTCAAATTAATGATAACATCCTCGTATGACAACAGCACATATGTTGTGATGAAGCTCATTAGACGGGCTCCGTCAGTTGAAAAAAAGAGGATAGGTGTAGCCCTCAACTGTTCAGGAGCCACTCCACCCACATGCAGCCAACACATCGCTGTACACATGGCAAATGTGAGTGTATGGCGCAATAGTTGACTTGTAGAGTTGAGTGGGAAAAAATAGACTCAAAGAGGGGTTGCAGGTGTCTCCGTTGAAGGAATACGGGCGGTGGAGACAGAGGCCAATACATGCTTGTAGCAGCGCTATTGGCAGTTAAGATGCTGTGCTGACTGTGGCAGACACAGTGGCCTCTTCTGTGTGTTGAAGGCGGATGCTGCCTCTGGCTTAGCTCCAGACTTCCTGCTCAGAGTCCCAGCCCAATCAATTCTTTTATGCATTTCCCTCAAAACAAACCTCTATCTGTGTGGCATACAGGAAATAGTGATTGTTGCTAAGCTGCATGTGCATTTCTCACAAAACAACTAAAAATGAGCAAATGAACAAACTGGATTTTTTTTTTTAAAAAAAAAAAAAAGAAAACCCACCAGTGAAACAAGGTAAGTTTGTTAATTAACTAAATTTTTAGGGGATTTGAGGCAGCCTCATCCCATCTCTTCCATGTAATCTACCATTGAGCTTGCTGCCGTTACAAACCTATTAACATTTAGAAAAATATTTCCTGTTTCACTTACATTATACGTTTCCAGCTTGACTCTGCTGCGGAAGACAAACGTGTTGAAGTTGGCTTGCTGGAAGACCTCATCAAACGCAGATTCATTCTGAATGTAAACAAAGAACATTGTCAGAGGATTTTTTTCTCCATTCTGCAACACTAGCTGGACACAATCACTGAGTACTAAAACCAATGCTTGTTATTACTTATTAAGCAAACTGGTAGAAACAAAGCACAGTTGGTGTCCCATCCATCTGCATGTGTTTAATGCATGCAATTAGCAAAACCAAAGCTAAAGGTTTAGCGCCTGCGCTTTTCATATCCTCTGTCCTAAAGCATCCAATATTTTCTCAAAGACTTACCGAATCCTTGAGCTGCCCCAGATAAGCTGCATTCTGGCCCAGGATGGCCTCTGCACTCTCCTGGAAGCAAGTCACCCACTGGTTGTCCCCATAATCTGCAATGTTGGCCTTACAAATAATACAGGAGGAAAATGGGCAACAGTGAAGGTTGATGAGTATACTACAGAATGTGTTTTTACAAGTATGTGGCTGGTTTGATATAGGTGTTAGCAGATAAAATGCATCCTGCTGGTAAGCTTTGCAAAACACAGTTGCAGTGAACTTGCACATAGACACACACAAATAGGAGAGGCACATTCACAGCTTATGTTACAGCTTGAGAAAAAACAATGTGTCAGCTGGTATGTGACACAAAACAAAACCAGTTTATTTTAGATGTCTTAATGCTCAAGTTCTGCTGCTGACCAAATTTTTGTCATTAAAAAACAGTAGTCACATACAAGCTGAGGACAATTGCCTTTATGCATTTTATGTCTGTAAAATGGAAGCAATGAATAGAGAGTTGCAACACTAAACCCAACAAAGCTGTAACTAACCATTACAATTAGTTACAGAAGGAGCAGAGCTGGGTTGGACCATTGCTAAATTCAGGTGCAATCATGTCTAGGGTTATGTAGTACAAAGACAGGGCCATATGGCAGCAGGGTTTCAAATCTCTGCAGAACTGCTTGAAGAAAAAGTAGACTAGCCTTTGATAAACAACTGACTTTCTCATATATTTAAAAAATGTGTATATTCATTTATATGCTTGTGTATGTGAGTGCAAGTATGCAACAAATCAAAAGATAAACAAATATTAAAAAGGGACACTATGTGAATCACTTACAGAAAGGATGAGGCGATACTTGAAGTTGGGAAACTCTTTGTCACACTTCTCACAGCGGAACATGCCATTCTGTTGGTCAACCACTTTTTTATTGCAGTCTTGGCTTGGGCATGCCTGATAGAGGCAATTTTCTTTGCGCAGATAGACTATGGTAGCAATGCAGGTGTAGTAATCTGCCTAAAAAACAGGAAAAGTAAAGCAAAATTCATGTTAACAGATCAGAGTCTAAAGGCATCGTTCAAATGTAATTCTTACCAAACGCTGTGCTTTTGCTTTTGGGAGTTTTGTGCTGTCTGTTAAAAATATTTTGACTGAGGTGTGTGAAAAATTTTGTTGAAATGACATTTTCTGGAGAATGTAGCATTACGTATGTACATAAACCTTTAAGCAAGTAGATGCACAGATTAAAACCAAAAATTATTTTGCCGACACAACTGGTGAGGGAGCTGCTGCTTTCGTTATGAGGGAAACTGGATCCCAAAGACACAAAGGAACTAAAAAAGACATATTTCCTGTAGGAAATTGTACCAAGAGTTTGTAATGAATAGGATCATCCAACACTGTGCTGCATTCTCAGTGAGAATAAGAGCAACTTAACATGCAAAGAAAAGAGGTTTAATGGCTTTTAGCTGATCAGCTCAAATCAAATCCATTTTGAGGTTTACAGGAACATATTTAAGTGAATAAAGAACATTGTAGTTTGTCCTTCCATAATAACAATGGTTTGCATGGGGTATGGACATTGTCAAGCCAGGTAAAAAGTTTGTGTGGATGTATGCACAGATTCAGGAAAAGTATGCTTTTTTTTATATCCTGACTTCTGCATGGAACGGGGCATGCGTCTTATTTTCATGTGTACAAAACCTTTGTGCATGAGGCCCCTGGTCCTGGAGGCTCGGAGGAAAGGTACACCGCTTTATCAGTGTCATTCACACAGAAGCCTACTACTGGATGCGCTGGAGCAAAGGAAGGAATATAGTGACATTCACCATTTACAAGATGGGATGACCTATTCGGAATCTGGATGGGTATTGCTCCACATTAAGCTTCGTATCTGGTACAGGCTTATTTCTCACTTTTCCAACATTTTTGCGAGTGTGCAGATAAATTAAACAAATTGGACTTCAATTAACTTTCAGAACAAACACTGATGTTCACTTTAATTTTGGATAAACAAACAACCCTGATGTTTTGTTAATGACAACAACGTTGCTCTTCTTCAACCCACTATTAGCTTAACGTTTTAATGACTATTCTTATTGACTTAAAAAACAAAACAAAAAAAAAAACACGTCGCCAATGTTTTCCTCCACTGTCTGTTAATTATGTCTGAATAATCAAGTATATGACTCCAATTAATGTGCAACTAGTCAATAAGAAGCAGAAAAGGGAACTTGTTTTTTGCTTCTGTCAGGCTTCTACATATGCAATGTCAAGCCAAGATGAGGTGGGTGACCACTTATTGTCAGAGAGGGCACAGGAGCAATGTGGAGGCTTTAAGTTATGACACAAGCAATTAATCGTAAAAGAATTTGATTGAAAGGGTCTTCAGAAGCCTGACCCTCACACCCCCGTGCATGGGATGTTTCCATGCTGGATGACAGCCTCATCTCGGCTTCTTTGTCAGGATCGGATCTTAGCACAAGCCAAGCTGATGAGTAGGTGTAGTATCCCCCCGTCTTTATAATTTGGGGAGAGGGGGTGTAATTAAAGACAATGTATTACTTTACTAATCTGAGGCCTGTGATTTCCTTACAGGGGGCAATAAACTGGGCCCATCTTCATAATTGATACCAAAGATAAATGTGACTCTCACCAAGAATATCTGGACTATAAGGGGACACCAGCATTGCAGAGGGATAATTAAACTGTGGGAGAAGAAGGAAGATCAGTGGGGTCAGATTTTAAACATGCACACCTGGTAGTGCATTGATTTTTATGAGAAACAAAGGTGCTATGTGTGCTTGGGTTTATAAAAATCAGATGCTGCTCAAATGTTAGTCCCTTTGTATTAGTTTTTTGCGATTCATCAGCAGTCTTTCAGCTTATCCTTGAATATCATCACAAGTCTTCCTTGAATAACAATATATCTGGGGCAACCATAAGGTTGTGTCAGGACAAAGCTGTGTATGTGCATACCTTGTCTCCATGTCCCAGATGTTCCGTTTTAACATCAGACAGAGTTTTCCAGTTGGTGTTTCCTCCACCACCACCTTTCACCTCTGTCAGAGACTGTCCATCAACAGCATGGCCTTCCTGGTCATACCTACGGTATTTGAAAACAATACCATTAGCTGCTTACTCAACCCCAGTTTCATTTAAGCAAGTACGAATTTGAGTTTTAGCATTAAGCAGATAAATTAACCAGTTGATTACTTCTTCAGATATATTTGATAAATTGTCAGGACATTTGCATACCTTACAATCCTTAGTTAATCCAACTACACTACAGCATAAAACAGAACAGTAACCAAGTGAAAACCACCTCATCCTACCCTCACAAAGGCATGCTGACTGGTGCACCATAAAAAGGTTATGGAATCATTTATTTTCATTTAATTATGCACTATTGAAAACACTGATATCAATACTAAATTGTACTTCTGCCACCAGACTGGCTTAAACTTAAACCACAGGAATGGTTTCATCAGGTAATTGAATAAAAATAAATCATATTAAAACATTTACTTGATGCCCTAGAGTAAAAAAGCAGTATTAGACAGAATTCTTCTGCACAGATTCTGTTTCCGTTTGTCAAAACAAAGATAGCTCATCTGAGACAATTGAAGGCCAAGAGTCTTGTGAAATGAATCAACAACAGATGGGTCAGGGCTGTTACAGTGAGATTACAAACCCATTTTCAACCAATGGTTGCTGTGACAAGGAAGAAAGACACAGCAGGAGAGCAAAATGAAATGAAGAAAATAATAAACCAGTTTAAAATGGTCAAAGATCAACAGAGCTGCAAATATTGAGAGCATGCCTTGTTTCTCTCCTGGAAGCACGGCTAATTAGAAATTATCCCCAATTAATGATCCAGACTATGGCCTAAACACACAGGCTTGCTCATTTCCCACCTCTGGCAAGTGTTAAGCAATTTATTTTGTGGCTCACTAATGTTCCCAGAAAGGTCTGGCTGCAGACATGCATGTGGGAACTGTTCGGTGCAGGCTCCATTCTCAGGCCACCTCCCCCACAAGGCTGGAGGAAAACTTTTCCAGTACCACCCCTCCCTCACCCAACGCCCTCTAGGAGGTATATAAGACATAGAAGACATTTACCAACCACTATCAATCACAATCAAAAGAGGGAAAACACAAAGATAAAGATCTGACATTACACAGAAGCATCACCTAAATTAAAATTTTAAGTAAAATCTTTGATGCCGATATTGAGTTTAAAATGTTAGTATGGCGACAGCCTTAAACTTTGTTTAAGGGCGTTGACAAAACTTTTCCAAAGTGTCCATTCAGTTTCCTACCATAACTTAACATCTGAGATGCTCAACTGAGATAAAAAAGATTGACAAGTGATATACAATGTATCACACTAAGGTTATGGCTCAGTTTTCAGGACATCTGATTTAGGGTTCACAATAATGTGTCTAAAAACTGGGTCCTGAGATGCATAAGAAATGGTACAAAAAATGATTGTGGGGAAAAGACAAGCTAAGACATTAAGATTAAGTTAAGGCAGAGAGCATGCAACGATCTGCTGTAAGCTCAAGGATTCATGTTTAGAGTGGAGCACTGTTTGTAAGATCAACTACACTGACAAGAAAGTGTGTGCATGCCATGGGCATGTCAAAAATCTGTATGTCACTAAACAAGGACAGTACAGGAGCAGAGATATTTCTGAGAAAGAGACATGAAGGGATAAAGGGGAAACTCTGTTAGCAGTGTTCTAAGCTCCAGGCTAAGACTCTCATGCTTGAGCAGAGAACGGGTAACCATACTACAAATTTGACCACTCCATCTTTTGTGTGACATGCTAAATGCTTTATCAGTGGCAACACGCTGGCAAAGGCAAGATTTGTTGCAACTTTCTACAATTATACCTTATAATGCAAACTAATCAATAGTTCATAATCCTTATAATGGTTTTATTCATGTTGGAATCTCACACAGGCATGTTTGCATTTGGAATAGAAAATGGCAAATAAGAAAACATCTGCTCCTTCTCTCTCACGCATATACACACCAGTTTCTTTGCATAACAATATAATCTGGCTTGTCACATCTGTGTGGAAATGACCACAGAGATGAGCCCAGCCCCAGGCACGTGCCACCACAGCCAATAGGGCTGCAGTGGAGGGCTCTCAGCCAACCAGACGAAAGTCACTCCCAAGAACGTAAAGGCCCAGGAATATTTGAAAAAGCAGCATTTTCCAAATATTCCAAGAAAATCTAATAAATCTAAAAAGACTAAGAAAAAATAAAAGTACCAAGTATAATATTTTAGTAAAAGAGCTTTGCCTTCCTAAACTAAGCAATAAACAAAATCAAGTTATGTAAAACAAATAAGATTAAAAACAATAGTTATTAACGAGGCTAAGAAAGATTAGACAGTTCAATAAAAAGTCATGCTAAAAAGATGAGTCTTGAGTCTGCAGCTCTGATGTTTTCTGGTGAGTTGGTGAAATAAAGACTTGGCATTAGTGGTGTAACGATTTATTCAGGAGCTAGTGTCTAAGACTTTTTTTCTGAAACTGGAATTTATTGGTGTGGTAAGCGTTCAGCAAGCTAACTGAAGCATTGCATTGTGGGATATGTAGTTTGTTTTATCGGTGTATTGTCGCAACATTAATAAAAAAATATTCTAAAATGATCTCGCAGGCCAGATACAAATGCACTTCGGCCCAGAGTTTGACACATGTGGTGTTCAAATTGTCTGTACTTTTGAACTGGATCACAATGGTGGCTTGATAATTCCCTGGTAGCTCTTTTCCCCTCTACCATCCGCCATGACGTGATGTCAGTAACAGGCAGACTTAATCGAGTCACGTTCAATGTTTTCATCATTAAAAGCGTGAAAATAAATGCATTAAAGACAATTATACATTCTTTAATCCAAAGTGTAATTTCTTAATATCAATAGAATCGATTGAACAGCTTTTCAAACGATAGTAGATCGGTATATGACGTTTTTAACAACAACTAGCTGAGCACAGATTGATGTTGTGAGGCCGTAGGAATATCAATCGATCTATCAACGTACCTGGTGTAATGCCAGTGTTGCAATACTCAAAACAAACATACTTGAGAGGCTCTGCACACAGGAATGAGAAAAGAATGCCTGTGAAAGCCAAGCACACTTCATGGCAATAGCAGCCTCAGACAGCAGTAATCTCCACAAATAGGACAATGTCAGGAATGGATCAAGAACCACCACAGGTGTGATGGGAAAATACCTACAGTATCTTCAGAAGACTTCAATCAATGGAGAGTCTTCTGTTCAGCTACTGACATGAAAACTGTCATATTTACTAATTAAGCGACACTCATAACTTGTCATTTTACCTTATAATTATTTTACCTAAATGTAGGACAGTGAAGCAACTCAGCAGCACAATCAAAGAAAACTCTGTTCACTAGAATACAGGGAAAGGACTTGTTTGTCTCTTGCATAAATTCTGTCCCAACTATGTGCTCCATCTCTGCAAGTAGAAACCTTCAAGTCAAAATATGGAGAAAAAAAAAAGTGCTAGCTTGTGTATGTAAGTTAATGGTGAATTTCTGGTGCTGATGGCATTAATGACTAACAATAAACCTTACAAATGAAACAAATAAGTGACTGTCCTGTCTGGCAACATGGGGAAAGGCAGCATAAACAACTCAACGTGCTGTTGCCACCTAATGGAGAAGTGAAGCTGCACAGTTGGGTAATAGTGTAGGCCTAATATAGTTTAAAGCTTTGGTAGAGTCATCTTAAAAATGCATAGCCAATGTTGAGTTATGTTTATCCCAGATTAACCAAACATATGCATTAGTGCTTACAACTGCCATATTAATGAAAAAAATAAATTAAAGGGTTTTTTGTCCCCCTGTAAAATTAATTAGCAAGTCATTGAAAAGCTACAAATCAGCCATTCATTCACAATTGCTGAGCACCACCACTAATATTCTGCATTAGTTTGAGACAACAGCCCACCAAGGATAGTCTATTCATTTGAGGAAGTCCCAAAGGTCTGCACCAAAACACAATCAAATTAAAATGTCTCTGCAGGAGTAAAGCAATAATGTTTCAGCATCCTTGACTGCAGTTGAAGGACAAGGTTTTTCAATCCCTGTGTACAAGATTAACACATTAGCTCTTATTCTGTGTTTTTTTAAATTCTTTAATAATTTATATCTTATGGAACAAATTATAAAGAATAGACTTCAACCATATTAGATACAACCCCAAAATAAGGTGAAATAGGAGGGCTTTCAGTCTTCCCTGTCCATAGCGCTCAGATTTGCTACATAATGAACTTGTTCTGAGAATTGTTCTTTTACAAATTAACTTAAATTGAGAGTAACAAAATCAGGTCTGGCTTCCTTTAATGTATGACAAACTGATTTCCTACAAGAACTCCCTGTCCATAAAAGACCCCAAGTGAACCAATATAAAAGATGTAGGTTTCATTTAGTTGTCAGTATGAGAAGTTACTGAAAGTGGACAACTGTCATTAAATCTAAAAGGACAATGAGTAAATAAAGTCAATGAGAACCTAATGGTGTGCAGCTAGATGAAAGTATGAGGTTCTAAAATTACCTTTATAATTGCCTAAAAAGAGCATAATAACCTCTCAAAAAATAAAACAAAAGCCTTTTTTTGCTATAATTGAGTTAGATATATTAAAAACATCTACATTTGTGATTCAACCCCTTCACCTGCAAAGCAGAATCACATTTCACTGCTTTGTGTTTTCACAGCAAAATCTTTAAAGGTAGAAGACTCCCCTGAACTTGTCTCAAAGTACACCAGACCTACTGCAGTCTGGTTGTGGAAGCTAAATTTATTTAACCGTTTGTATTAAAGTGACACTAACACAACCACTTGCCTTCGTGTCAAAGGTGAGAAATACGGCATGGTTTGCTTTAGCAGCAGCAATAAAGTGAACCCGTCAGTCCACATGTCACACTGCTGGAGTAAGGTAAAGTAACAGCGTCCACCTTGTCAGCCTATAAGAGGACATGCTAATCTATCAGTCGTGCCAACATGTGTCACTTTGTAGAAGAAACTAATAAAACAGCATTAGCAAAAATGCACCTGCTTTAATAAAGCAATATCTCATACAAATACACATACAGTGCAGAATTATTTTTGTCATAGATACACGAGGGATAAAATAATTTAGGAAATGCAGCAGAAAAAGAGGAACAAAAGAATTGTGGCTTTTTTTTTTACAGCAAGAAGATGAAGATAAAACATCAAGAAATTAATGGGGTTAGTGTACTAACTAACACAACTGCAAGTACACATACAACTTGTCCATTTCAAAGTACTGTGCAGCTTGGCCAAATGTCTACATAATCCTTTGTGTTCAACTGTACACAAACAGTGCACACACTGTAGGAACAGAAATGCTCCAATCAACATAACATAGAAATGAGTCCGGATTTAATTTCATTTGAAAAGGCGATTAGGAGAAAAAAAAAATTACATTTCCACAGATTAAGAACGGTTTTCATTTGTAAGCAATGCTTCATTAATGCCCACACATTTTGGCTAATGGGGGAAAGCTAATCTTGATAATGAGAATCTGAACATGCTTTCTTGCAACTTCGAAACTTCGGGAACCTGCCATATAAATCCTCAGTTCTTAGATTTTAGGTTATAATAGTAAGAAATTAAAAACATTTTAGTGGGTAAAAGCATCCTGGATGTTTTGTTTGACACTTGCTACATGACATACTTTGTGCACATTTGCTGGAATATAAAAAGGGTAAAAACTCCTGCCTTTAATTAAGAATAAACATTAGGTTCACTTACCAGCCCCTAAGTTTGTACGCCTCAGGGATATCAGGATTGACCATCAGGGTGCTGCTGAAGGATGCAGAAAGTGACCGGCCTCCAAAGTCTGAGAGCTTTGCACCCTTAATGGCTACAATGGGTTGACCTGAGCCATCAAACTGTTCTGCCTAAAGTAAGCAGAGAAACAAATTGGCATTAAAATGACCCCTTAAGTTGTGTTAGTCTAAGGTTTATTTTCCTCTTTGCAGATCCAGATTTAAAAAAAAATCTGCAGCAAATGACATGCTATGGTTTTCCAACTTGGAAAGAAAGGAGGTTTAACGTTAAGGTTCGGTTATTTTTCTTTACAGTAAGTGAAACTAATGGAAAACATAAAAATGCTCGTCTTTATCTTTAAACAGCACAAAAAGTAAAACTGCTCAAATTAAATTCAAAGATGTATTGACTACATTTTTATTTATATAGCACCTCTCAAGATAAAAATCACAAAGTGCTTAATAATGAACATAAAACAGACTATAAAAAAAGTAAAACCAAATTATATAAAAAAAAAACACAAATCTAAATAAAAGCAAGTTTTTTTTAAAAAAAAAAGGGTTTTCAGCTGCTTTTTAAAACAAACCAACGAGTCTGCCATTCCTAAGTGAATGTATTTATATTAAACAAAGTGTAGATAGTTTTGTTTTTAATCAAATCAGCTTTATCAACCAAATATACTAATCTGATTTAGTTTTTACTTTTCTATCCAAAAACCATCTCATTGTTGAAATATATAATGTATGCTCTATTTTAATCTGGCATTAGTCACAAAATACAAATAACCAAAATAGAAAATCTCGGCATAAGTTTAATCATCACAGCAAACTTTGTATTGATGCCCATAAAATAAAATAAAATAAAAATGTTCCAGGCACACCACGTGTGCTCCATTACATTCTACTGTCTCTACTCACTTCTTCTCCCCACAGTGTGACAGTCACCAACTTCCCCGACATGTCTATCAGATGAAGTGTTCTCTTCGATACTTCACGGTTGGATTTGGTTGTGAGGCGAGTCACCTCGTCTACAATCTTGCACACACCAATTACATCTGTAATGAAAATTCATTTGTTACACACAATAAACATGTGATTTATTTGTCTACAACCACCCCAATTCTCAGCTTACGTCTGCGACATGTCATATCCCAGAGAAAATATTATCAGAAAGGCAAAGTTTGTTAGGTTGTACCACCATGAAAGCTACACTGGGTGACTTTTTGTTCAACTGTAGTACCATGATATAATTACAAGTTTCAGTAAGTAATGGCTCTAATAAACAATATACCCATATGCAGTCAGACTGCTCACGCTTTCTAATGCAATCACAAGCAACACAGCCAATTGGAGTCATTGTTTTCCTGATCCACTTCCATTTTGTAAGTTGCTGAGGAGGCTTAAGTTGGGTAACCAGAATGACCGAAAGCATTCCCGAGGGCAGCAAGATATGATAGTTTTCCTTCAAAGATAATGCCATAGTTGAGAAGAAAAGCTACCCAACGTGTGTCAGTGGTTTAGGTATTCCCAATAAGATGTGGAGAAAATTGAACCTATGTGTAATGTATGTCAGCTATGGGTGTCCTCAAAAAACAATCATTTGAACAAAAACACCTAAGTGAACAGCATGAAAATGCGAGCACAATCTGCACAGGCTGCCAGTTTGGCACAAAGCAGACGTTTAGCTGCTACTAGTGGTGCAGCCACACAGCATTTGTCATCTTTTGCAGCCACTGCACTGTGTGAGCATCATTCAAAACAGGAACAAAGGTTTTGCTTGGTTTTGAATTGCAAAAGCAAAAAAAAAAAAAAAAAATCTGACAGTGACAGACAAATTTAGCAAAGAACCCTTTTTTACAGGAGCTGTATTTAAAAGTCTGAATTTGGCATCATCTCTGCAAGAGAAGCTGACATGGGCTATTTAGGTACCTTGTCACAACGGTAAGCAGATTCTACCCCAAAAAAATAATAAAATCCTTTATCCTCCTTATTTTTGGAGAATCTGACTGAGCCATATGGTTACAGCTTTTGAGTCATTATGATAGCTATTTATTAAAACATTTATGTAATGATTAATTCATATTTATATTGTAGTGATTTGGATAGTAATCTAAATTTTTATTACTTTATTTACATTGTATGTTTGTGAAATATTGAAATAATCTCTAGGTTCTTTAGTTTTAAGTAGAGTTGCTTTAAAACAGCATTGAAGATTCGTGATCAGACAATCTGGAAAGACACTATTTTTTTTCAATATTGTCTCCACATTATTTAAAACATTTATTTAAATTATTTAAAATTTCTGGCACAATTGACTTCTAACTGCCCGAGTCCAACGATAACAGCGGTGGGGAGCTCTGGTACTTGTGGATCACAGTCGTGCAAATGTTAAGAGTTTCCCTGCTGCAACATATCTGCTCTGCTCAAGTCTGCTAATTACCCATTGATCTGAGTGGGTGTGCTGCAGCAGGGAAATTTCTAACACTTGCACACACCTCACACACCTGTGATGATAGTCTGAATTCAGAAAAGCCTGAGCATATTAGCTCCTTACCAACAATGGCATCTTTGTCTCTGTTCTCCAACTCTGCGATGGAAACAAAGTCACACTGCACCATTGGAACATCACTGCTGTCCTCGCAGGGGATAATGGTGGATTCGCCATTGAGCGTCATCTCATAGTCATTTTTTAATGACGAGTACTGCTTGTTGGCAATCTTCAGGGAACACTTTGAGATATAGTAGACCTGGTTCAAACAGATGGATGAAGCACATTTTCAGAGATCTGGGGAGCATTTCACCTGACCGAATTTAACAAACAAGACTTCAGACAGCAAGAGGGGTTCTGGGTAGGGGAGATCAACAAAGGCAGGCAGATGATCATAAGCTGCTTATTGTATTGGTACAGAAAAGCCAGATGACTCATTCATAGAGTCTGTGATTCAACTCACATGTTGACAGCTGTGATGGAAGAGTATACCACCAAATCTGCCTTAAATAGCACGATGAAAGGCGGCAAATAACTGCAACATATTGAATGAATATCTGGAGGAAATCTCACCTTGCCAACCTCAATCAGACTGTAGAATTTGTCCACCTCTTGGTTAAAACCAGTGATTCGGATTTCTCCCTGTAACAGACCACACAATTAATCTTATGCTAAAAAGTTGGTACGACAAAGAAAACACTTGAAACTTGAGTTTAGTTTTGTTTTTTTAAGTTAGTGATCACAATGAAAAGGATGATACTCTTACACTTTCATCTACAATCTCCATGGAAAACAGCTTGCCTTCACCCCGGGAGTTGCTATATGTGCGAATTGAATTCTTGTTGGTTACACGGGCACGGATCGTCCACCTGTAAGAAAGACAAAAGGTCAAAACTTGATAATAATAAAAAAAAATAAAAACAAAGCTGGATTTCAAAATGAAACAAAAAAGAAATGCAATAAGATTGATTAATGTGATAGTCAATTCCAGATAAACAAAAAAACTTAAGTATAAGAACTACAGAAATGCAGTAGAGAACAGGAGGGTCTTTAACCTGCATTTAACTCATCTGAGTGTTTCAGCTGATCTGAGGCTGTCTGGAAGTTTTTTTCCAGACATGTGGATCGCAGAAACTGAATGCAGCTTCTCCATGTCTCGTTCCGACTCTGAGAACTGATAAATACCAGATCCAGATGACTTAAGGGGTCTGATAGCTTCTTATTGGGTAAAGAGGTCTCTGATGTATTTGGACCTAAACCATTGAGAGCTTTATAAACCAGAAACATAACGTTAAAATATTTCCTCTGACAGACAAGGTTCATTTTAATAACCAGTTAGTATTTTTTTTATCATCCATTAATTTTTTTAAATAATAGCTGTAGCAAATAACATTAACCTACTACTGGTATTTGCCAACAGAATGTAGTCATTAGTGACATCAGTAATATCAGTGTTTGGCGAATCCTCTGAGAAGGATCTTGGCAGTTGAATTGCGTGTGACCATAACAGGGTCTTGCCAGATTTAGCAATAAGGCTGCAACTAATGACTATTAATAGTCGAATAGTCACTGACTATTGAAACGATTAGTAGACTAATCTGATCATTTCTTTGTTATTTAATTTAGAATGAAATTGTTTAAATCATGTGGTAAATGATAATAAACACAAGAAAGATGGGTACTAAAATAAAAAATGTCTCTTCTAAAAAAACACTGCTGGCCAGCTCATACCAGATTTCAGGCAAGCCGTGTGGAATGCGGGGGACTATAAACAGCTCATCAGCTCCCTGTTTGTACATTTATGACATGAAGAATTTACAGTTTGGCCATCTCCAACCACGCAAGTTTCAACTTTTCGGAGTTGTTTGTTGACCCACTGAAGCACTGAAGGAATCATGTGTGCAGTCTAATAAAATATAATCTTGAACAATAACTGCATCTAAATCACATAAAACAATTGGGGGGTAAAAGCTTAATTTAGCAGCATAGTATATATGTATCCAATAAAGTCTCAAGCGTTGCGCTGTTGGCGACAAACACGAGTGGTTGGTGTGACGGCCTCAACACATGGGGAGTGACTAACAGCGATTTCCGCCTCATTGCGGAGGTTTCGTAGGAAATTAATGGAGCATAAGCGACGTCACTATATTAATAGTTTTCTCGTAAGCAGTAAACCAATAAATAAAACTGCACGTTTATAAAGCACATTCAGTTATTTAGTTTTAATTTTTATGTCTCAGTCTGTAGCTGAGGTAGAAGGTTATGAGGGGAGTCAGATGTTTCATTTAAATGCCCAACTTGCTTCCTCTTTAAATGCTCGTAAATTGCTTTTTTTTTTTTTTGCTTTATCCACGTTTTGGCGACGCTGCTGTTGCGGACGCTGCCATCACTTTGTACAATACCATCCAGCAGAGACGCCATTACGCATGCATGAGAGATAATTATGAATTGAGATGCCTCACTCTGTTAGAAAATAATCGACAATGAATTCCATTCTCAACAATTTTTACTGTCAATTTTTGTTGACAACGTCGACTGATCATTGCACCCCTATTTAGCAACAAATTGTTTTTCACAGATACACAGTAGCATTAGTGTATTTAGATACACATCCTATTTTATGGCAGATTTTCACCCTCTAAAAAAACTTCACAAGTTTTACGTACAATAGCAGCACTCAATAAACAGAAGTGGCCCAAACACTGTTTCTGGGTCAAAAAAATAAATAAAAAATATTTGATTAAAAGAAGAGAAATATGACAAATATCTATCAGCTACATATCTTAACACATTGGCCATTTTTTACCTTTAGTTTTAATAGATGTAAATATTTATACAATCTCAAACAACAATAACAAGCTTCCCCCCTGACAGAGTGACTGTACAACTGCACTGAATTATAGAGTTGAGGTAAACTCTATTTTTACTTTGTTATGTCCAGTAATTAATCTTTTATGAGACTTTTGAAATTCCCCGATGTCTAAGAATCATACTCACTTGGACTGATAGGGGTTGAGGCTGGCAATTGGCACAACTTTAGAGCTTCCTCCTGGGGTACTGTGCACAGCAGACGGAGCCTTCTTCCCAAAGTCTCTGTTCAAACCCCTGTTCACTGTTAAAGGAATGAAGAATATAAATATAAAAATGATCCACAAAGAGTGCTGATGGAAAGGAGTCAAAAGAGAGGCACATCCATTATTCATCACAGACAAATTACCAAAATCCAATTTCTTTGGATTGCAAATGCTTGACTACTATAATTATCTCACTTCATGAGGAAAGTTCCATCAAAGGAAAACGCGATCAACTTTAAGTAACTTTACCACTGCTGACTTGGGATTTGCAAACAGGAGAGACTTGAACAGGAAACAAAAAAAACGATCAAACCAAGTTTTGGTGAGAAGTTTCATTCACATTTCACAGAATCAGGGCAGTGTGTGCTATAACATTGGAGCTGCACTTTCTCTAGAGATGCACCGCCTGACTGAGATTTTTCATTTGAACAAGCACTGCACATTTGATTTGTGTGCATCTCACGCGAAGGATTAGAGTTCAAAGTGTCCACTTTAGTCCTCCCATTTTGCCAACCACTGCACTTCTGGTAATTAAGCCCCCAGATCAAGCAACACACACACAGAAATGAACAATGACTCTGCTGATGAGGAGGGTGGGTGCCACAACCTCAATTCTCAAGTGGCAGATTAGGAGGATGAATACCTGCTATGACACATGCAAGAGGACCACAAAACCGTTCTGACAGCCGGATTTCAGGTTTTTCCTGGTCCAAGTTATTAAAAATATTGTGATCATCATCATCATGTGTTTATCTCCCATGTGAATAACGATTTTTCAAAAATGCATGCGTTTGTTGAGCTAATCGAGAGTGTGTTGCTTTTCTTTTTTTATTAAATGAAATATGTCAATTCTACAATAAAACACAAAAAATATTTTAATGTCATTCACAGGAAGAGAAACAGCAGCAAGACATAACTATGCATGATGCCAAGCACTGACAGGAAACTAGCTGGTTAGGGACAATCTTGTGGGTTAATAACACTACACTGGGAAAAACTATTTGGAAGGTTTTAAGTGGCAAATAATATTTCTTTTTATTATTTAAAAAAGGGTTAAACTATTTGTATGGGTCAACTGTAAAACAGTGATTCTGTATTGGAATATATGGGTATAGCGAAGGACCTAAACTTTCAGGAAGAGAAACATTATGCCATCTGGTGGTCGTTGAACTACTCTTCAGCTTGACATAAGCTAAAAAAAAACATTTGAATTCTCAGCTCTTCTCACTTTGTTGTGTTCAACAGTTCCAACAGAAGCTAGTACTCACCTTCGTTTTTATTTTGTGCCTGCAATGGCGGTCTGTTTTCTGGGACTCGGGCAGGCTGTGGGGCTTTAGTCTGACCTGCCAGGAGGATATCATGTTAGCACTGTCATGCAGCAGCACCATAACTCACCATGTTGGACTTGAATAATTTTCAATTCCAGTTTCACTTTTAGACTCATTAAATTTACACATCCGGGGTCGGGTCGCGGGGGCAGCAGCCTAAGCAGGGAAGCCCAGGCTTGGGAGGGATCCAGAGCGGGTTTCCAGGCCAGCCATGAGAGATAATCTCTCCATCGTGTCCTGAGTCTCCCCCGCAGGTCGCCCCTTCGACCAGACCCCGGATAAGCGGAAGAAGACGGTACATTTACACACGCAGTCAACAATTTCCATTATATTAATGATGTGCACTTGGGAAATTTACCCTCAACGTAAGATGTAGGGTCTCCAATTCTACCTGCAACCTCTCCAGCAGATTTGATGACATCAATTTCCAGAATGATTACCACTCGCCTGTGGTAGGAAAGATAACCATAAACACACATTTGGTATTTAGTCTGCTCTTACTTAGCTTTGCACAGATGGATTAAAATATCAAAATACTTTGAATTTGCTACCATAATGAATGCCATACCGGCCATCTTTCAAGATATTTGTCACATGTTTCTTAAGAATACAGATGCAATTTGGGACCAGTATGTTCTCCTCAGCCATGCAGTTCAGCTGAGTGGAGAGCATGAAGGCTGTAAACAAGCAGAAGGGGAAAATAATAAAAGTCAGATTTCAACAGTCAAGTTTGTCAGCTAATGGACCTCCTTATAGTCAATCCAGCAAAAGTACTAGATAAAATATTAATTAAATCAAAAAAAAGAAATAGGCATCTGTGTCACAGTCAAGCTAAGCAAATAAAGTGATTTTGGACCTTTCATCTCTGGAGCCACGAGTCCACCGAAAGTTAGGCAATCTTGCGAAATTCTTTCCTTAAAATCTACATGTAACATAGTCTACTGTGGATCTGAATCACTTCTTGCATCATTTTTAGATGAGCACTTTATGGGAAAACTGTCTAATTTAAAGCTCATTTATCAACACTTAATTTTTTTTTATCCTTTAACACATGAAAGTGTAAGAAAAGAAGGCATTTGTAAGGCCTGTGTAAAGCAACAGTAAACAAACAATAACAAATAAATTCAAACATACATGAGAGGGTGTGACGTCCATCGCTCATCATCACCCGGAACCGAGGAGGCCCATTTCCTCCCTCGATCTTCCGAATGTTCTAAAACAAATTCATATATTCCTAAATAACAATGTTTCACTGTTTACACAATGCTGCTTAGGAACCTCATGTGTCTGTTTAAGCACAGTACAATCTTTTTAACAGTTAGTGCTTACACCCCTCATTTTGAAATACACCTTTTGATAAACACCTACCTATTTTATATTTGGTTTCTACAACAGAACAAATACTAATATTTACAAAGTGAAAGTGTTTATTTTTTTAATTAAATTTTCACAGAGTATCACATTTAACTAATCCATTGTAACGTTAAGAACTGGTTTTACAAGGTTACCCAATGTATATGAAGTCAACAAAAAGAAAAGAGTAGTTAGTAGATAAAACTGTCATTAGGACGACTCACCACCAACTGAAGCACTGCATCATTAGTAGTCGTGCCATTTGCAAGAGCCTGTAAACATAAGCATTTAGGTTCAAACACAGAGGTTTGTTTGTTTTTTATAAGTCACAAATTTCCTTTTAATCATTGCAACTTCTTCCGAAAGCTAGCTAACCTTTATAAACAACACTATTAGCAATTACGACTCTGACTATAAGTTTTGTCAGTTAAAAACGTTAAAAATTGTTAATATCAAGCTGGCGCTGGCTATCGTACATTACACAAGTTTTTTAATTAAAGTGGTCCCAATCATTCAAACAGACCAGTTTTTAAAATTGTGGTTGCAAACATTCAAACAAATTAGTCATTGTTAGCTTCCACAGCTAACAATGACTACTCAGCTCACACAAGGATATCAAACGTTATCTAGTTTGAGAGACACAACTTAGCGTTAAGTAAAAATGTCCCCTTACCTCTATTGCGCCTTCTGTGAGTTTTGTCATGGCTGGGAAATGTTAATTTCACTGCGAAAAATACCACTTCTTTGAAACTGCTACAAGTAACAAAGCAGAAACCCACATTCAACTGTGGCTGACAGTGCTTTGTAAAATATGTCTGTGGCGCCAAAGACTTGCAAAGACGCGCGCGACGAGCGGTGACAGTTTCCGTTTCCGTTCACAGATCTGACTTCAGTTGTTTCTCTTGTAGCAACCGTAGACAACCATGAATCCACAAGCTGCAAAAGCACCAAACATCTGACCGGAGATCAGTGGAAGGCTGCAAAGCACTATATACTTCACGTACCGCGGTTTTTACGGTGCGTTCAATGACAGATGCAAATTGGATACACAAGATCTCACTTAGTGTGTAAAGAAACCAGTATGGTAAATATGAACTTAACTACAGACCCCTTCCTCATTCTTACATTGCAATTATGTATTTATTTTTGAGAGATACATTCTTTTTTTCTATGCACGTTGCCTAAAGAATTATTATAATCAAATTTATCCTAATTTTAAAAAATGAAAATTGGGATATTAAAGCAGGAGTGGAGGGGTATTTGTAAAATATAAAATAAGATATAAAGACAAACATCCAAGGTGACAAATA
The DNA here is from genome assembly GCA_037177515.1 of Pseudomugil tenellus. NCBI lineage: Eukaryota > Metazoa > Chordata > Actinopteri > Atheriniformes > Pseudomugilidae > Pseudomugil > Pseudomugil tenellus. The sequence continues at coordinate 11,551,118 of JBAMHX010000010.1, read as the reverse complement.
AATAGCACAACTAAAGGTACTTTGTGTTTTAAAACCTATAGTCTATCTACAACATCAGTTTTCTCATATACTATCCATCCATGTCCTTCCCCTTAACCCCTTAAAGCTTAATACAAACTGTTTCTGAAACATTTTTCATCACTTTGTGATGGAAACTTTCCTCAAAACTTTGTTGCACACACACACACACACACACACACATA
>JBAMHX010000010.1:11523256-11547437 GCA_037177515.1 Pseudomugil tenellus | reverse complement strand
ATAAAATAAAATAAAATAAAATAAAATAAAATAAAATAAAATAAAATAAAATAAAATAAAATAAAATAAAATAAAATCAAATCAAATAAAATAAAATAAAATAAAATAAAATAAAATAAAATAAAATAAAATAAAATAAAATAAATAGTCTTACCACATTTTGTAAGAACGTCTTGTAATTCTTGAGAATACTCCAGTTTGAATTTGGGAACTTTAACTTGAACGGCTCTCTCTTTAGGAAGACGTTCATACAAGTCAGAGATATTCAGCTTTGCAGAAAGTGAAGACACATTGACTTGGCCAGACAGAGGCATGATCACCAGTAAACTCATCATCTTCATGAAGGGAAACCTTGCTATCTGCAGAGGAAACAAGACATTGTGCAGCATTAAGGTTGATCTTATTCCATAAGTACAAATCTGAACTGTCTGGTGTCTTTTTTTATTCGGCTTGTTTAACATAAAATCCAAATCAGAGCTTGTTTTCCTAATACAATTATTTATCAAGCTAAATGGCACTTAGGAGTGTTTCAGAATAATAAATAAGCCTCTGCATCAACAAGGATCTGATAGATTTGAGAGATTTTTGTCAAGTTGAAGGACCAAATGCTGGATCAAAAATTATGTAAATTATTAAGAAATCATTTATATGACACAGTATATTTGATTCATTAGTAAAAACAAATTACATTTCTGACATTTTCTTTATTGCCAAATTAAAAACTGTTACACATAAGTACCCTCCAATGTCAGCTTTGACCTTAACACAAAATAAATTTAAATAAACTTTTTTTTAGTTTAGGAGAAAGAAAAAAGTGACACGAGAAAGGACATGCCTTACTGTATCTTACCTGAGCCTCTAGTTCATTGTCAGTAAATAAACTCAGGGGATGTTTGGCATCTTCCATCACTTCAACATCCACCATGTGCATGTCATCAAGGTAGAACACACCTCTGGAAGTAAAGCGTGGATCAAACTGAGCTTGCCATTCTCCTGTGAGGCACATGGACACAGGGTCTCAGATGCACTCAGCCGCATAATTCAAGCAAGTAACACCAGGAAATAACGTTTTTTTTTCCTTTTACCAATTATCTCAATCTTTTTCAAGCAACAATAATTACGTAGACTGAAAAGATCTGTTTGTACATAAATGCACATATTTCACTTTATAGTCACCTTTAAAATGAACAGCATTAATGAGCATAAGGAGCAGATTGGGTGGTAAGGCAGACAGAAAGTCTGTCATCTTCCCCTGCGTTGCGTTCTCTACCCAATTGTTTATCTGCTGCAGGCTCTCCACAATTGCAGGTTCTGACTCATATAAGCGCTGAGACTCACTTACAAACTCTTGCTTTGCCTCAAACCCTGAAACACATAAACATAACATTTTCTGCTGTTTTTGGTCAGTACTATTACCAACAGGAGACGGGGTAATTCGGCAGCAATGCCGAAATGCGCATTCTACATTTTTTGCTTAGTTATATGTTATTTGAACATGTTGAATGTGTATCTTGGGAAACAACCTTGGCGTAGAAAGATACGCGTGGCAATTTGTAGGTCATTGTTTTTAAGCTTTGTTAAAACTCTACGCAGAGCTTGATGGTAGCAGGGAACAGTGTTTTCATGGAGATGGTGCATCAAAAGCTCCTCTGTCTCATTTGTTGCACCTGTTTAAGATAAAAATGGTGAGAAATAGAGATTAGAACAGAGTAGCCTGTGGACAACTATAGTCATAGGAGACACAGTTCATCATTGTAAGCAGTTTATTCAAAGCTGTAACAGCCTGCATACCTAAAGCCAGCTGAGAAAGAGCCAGGGATATGCTTAGAGGAGACAAAATAAGATTTGGCTGCTCTGGTGTTGTATCCAAATTCTGGAGCAGCCTCACACCCAGTTTCTGAATGGCAGCAGTGATAGCTTGTAAGGACTTTGGACTTGGGCCAATCAACTGGCAATCACCCTCTTCATCTGATGTGGTTGCATTGGTTGCTCTTTGGTCAATTGCTTCTGTGGTATTATCAGGTTTTGCTGTATCATTCTGTGAGAAGCAATAGCAGAAAGTGTTTGTAACCTGAAGAAAATCTCAGTGAGTGGGTAATAGTCCTATTTTGCCTCTTACATCTATGGGTTGACTGGGCATCAGAGGCACCAGAGGGACGGACTGATCTTCTGTCACGTCAGCATTCTGTTAAGACCGAGAGTATATAAAAGTATTACGTAATCAGCTCAGATGATAGCAATCCTGCATAATTGTAAGTAATTGAAAGGTAATTTTAGTGGCTTACAGCGGCTCCTTGGCTGCAGAAACAGATCAACAGGAGTGTCAGGCAGAGGTCCATGTCCTTGTTTTGTAACTGTAAAAAAATGGGATTGGAAAATCTAAATTCTGACTGGTGAAGTAATAAACATTCTCTTATGTTGAAAGCATTGTAGTATATTGCGCAATGAATCAATATTCTAAAATCCTTAAAAGTTTGTATGTTCACTTATCCAGTTAGTGGTAACATCAAAAAGTAGTTGTATAACATGACATGCTCACCTATTTTTTTACTTTTATTGCTGGTTTTTCACCCAGGTTTCAAACACTTCTTCGACAAAATCACTTTTAAAGAATCACCTTGAAATTTGTCCAAAACATGAACCACTAAAAATTTTTTATACAGTTAACACACAAGGAATTACAGCAATGAACTCCAAACGTATGTACTTTCAGCCATTTTTAAAGCTTCTGAAGTACATAACGGTGTAGGCTAGAAAGCCTACAGAACAAACATATTTTGGCAGAGAAAAAGAAATGTCTGTGGACATATCTGAGCAAACATGTCTAAACTGAATTAAACAAGAATATTAATACGTATTATGCAGCATTCCATCCTTAGCAGACTTTAAACAAGCATGAAAAATATCAAGGAAAATCCAACAGTATTCAGGTTTATTTTCATTCACAAATGTTTTCAATCATTTAAAATGATTCTTAGGAATGAATTGAAAAGTATATTTGGTCTTACCTTATATTTGAATTAGATAAAAAAAAATTTCTTGCTTATCCAAAAAAGGAGAAATCCCTAGTGTGAATGGCTGAAGCCTTGAGAGTAAAAGATTGGCAGTTGCTCAGCAAATGGTTAAATATCAACTTACATTGATTGGAGCCTGTTTAAAGCCAGTATTTGTTTGCAAGTGTAGCTACTCGGATTCTTCCAGGGTTAAATATTGAAGCTTGACACATACAGCTATTTTGCATGTGAGTGGGCCGGTGAACAAACGTATTAGGTGACAGGAAACATGACTAGTTAATTGCAAAAGTGTGGTTAATCCGAGTTAGACTAAAAATGATTGAGTACAACTCGATGACCTAAAGACTGAAATATTTGATGTCAGGACGCACACCCCCAAAATTCCCAGGAAATAAATAGTATTTGTTAATTCAGCTTAAAGTGGCAACACATAAATACTCTTATTCAAAGATCCCAGGCTGAGTTTGTGACAAATACTTTGAAAAAATTAAACTAAAAGGAAATTTTTATTCTTTTTTATATTTCAACAGAGAAAAACTTGTATTCTGAAGAGCCCGACTGCCATATCTGCAAACACAAAATGGGACTTAGTTCAATCTAAACCCAGATGATTCAGTCATGAGCAAGACCAGGAGTTACAGAGAACCCAGATGAATCACACAACACAAGCAGAACACAAAACAAACATGGAGGCAATTTTTATTAAACAAGTTAATATATTCACGTATTCCCCAACTTCTCTTAAAATGTTCACCAATTTCAGCTCCAAATCCTGTTTCAGGTTTATGAAAAGCACAAAACTTTAAAAATGTAGCACACATAATCGGAGCATTACGAACTTTCAGCAAGAAATTAGAAAAGTAGTCAAATGATTTCACAACATGAAAGCCCTGTCGTCATTCAATGAGAAGAGCACGGACAGTTTGATGCTACAGCACTTTAAAAACGTTTGTTCCATATTTATTTGCATTACACAAAAAGCAAGTTTAACAAATATTTATTGATGAATATTGTTGGTAGCATGTGTGTATGCGGTTACATATAAAGGTTAAAATACAAAAGCTATTTATCTTGGCATCGACTGCTTCTACATTAGCTTTTGGACTCAGAAATGATCGAGAGGTGAGTTAAACAACTGGCATGTCCAGTCAAAGCAGCATCTGCTGTGATAATGTTGCTACGGGGCTAAAGCAAGAATATACAGATTATAAAAATCCCAAAGCAACTTCAAGTCATTTATTTGCGGATTAAGAATATTCAGTAATTAAAATCTGAGTGAGAATGTGCACGTTACAATTCAGGCCATACTTGTGCAGTAGATTAAAGGCTGTGCATCTGTAACTTATTTGTTTTGGACGACAGGTGAGGCGTCTCCTCCATGAGCAGGCACACCGACACTGTTACTACAACAGCACTTGTATGTTTATTGTTCATGATGTATACATTAACTGCTGTAAAATAACTCTTGTAACATGGGATAACAATAACAAATGAGTTGATCTACAAATACTGCATAGTTTAATTAGTGCATTTAGATTGACATGTACTCACTAAGAACAATTGAAGGTGAGGTCAATGTATTTTTTATGCATCTATTTGGAAAAGTGTAAACACTACATAAGACCTTCCTGAGCATGTCTTCTAATTTGTTCTTTTCAACAGAATAACTTACCTTGTCTTAACAATAAATGACCTAGTAAAGTGATTATTTCCTTTTAGATACTATACATCTATAGGCATAGGAATTTATTTTCTGTGTACATGAAAATTTACACAATGCCTCAACTTGTGCTGCCTCATTTAAAAAAAATAGAGAAGAATTTAAATAAACTGACAACATGTCCTACCACTATTTGCTTTTTAGAACAGGGGACAGAGAAAGCTCAGACACTGGTGTCTTCATGAGTAAAACACAATGAAGGTCGGTTGAAAGTGTTAGGTTTAGCTGGGAGATATTGATTCACGCTAATAACCTAATGACGCCGTTCTCAGAACCCAGCAGCAGAAGCCTTTTAGTCGGCAGGACCGCAAGGCTAGTCAGAGTGCCACGGAAGTTCTCTGAGCTCAGTTTTGTGCTGCTAACAGGGCTCAGGGAAATATCCGCCATGGAGTACACCCCTATCTTGTTAGCCACCGTTCCAGTTACAATCTGCGAACCATAAAGATCAAAGGCGTGGATGTGATCAGACTGGGACTTGTACTGGCGAAGAGGCTTGTGCTCAAGATCTTTCCACACAGTCAGCGTGTAGTCAGTGGAGGAGCTAATCACCAGGTTTCCTTCTGCAGCCTGTACAATAGAAAAAGAAACAAACTTAATTAGGGCTGCACAATTAATCGTTAAAAAATCGTGATCTCAATTCACACTTTTGTGCAATCTCATTTCCAAATGAAAACGATTTTTTTTTTAAAAGAAAAAAATACCATGATTCTACCACATTTTGATCAGGAACATCATCTGCATAAATCAAGCGCTGCCTTTTTCTCTCAACAAATGAACAGCAGAAAAGTATTGAAAGGTTGTGTAGACAAAAGAAGAGAAAAGGTGATTTGTGCAATAAATATGTATATTGGGAAAAAATCGTGATCTCAATTCTTGGCAAAAAAAAAATCGTGATTCTCATTCTATCCAGAATTGTACAGCCTTAAACTTAATGCATGTGGTTTATTAAGAAAACAATGAATATGTTTCCACATCATTACTGGACTGACAGATAAGATGGCTAAAGTTGTTACTTAATAATTAGTTAAACCATATTTTCTTTCGTCCTGGCAGAAAAGGTGAAAGTGATGGGAGTTTTATCTGGAAAACGGGACAGAGAAAGCTCTGCTTGAGGGAACATAAGTCATTCAAAGTCTGCAGCATATTGTTGCATGTCCCCAATTAATAAGTGGATAACTGTCTCCTTTGCAGTCATCAGTACACTGGCACCAGCAGCTAAACTGGTGTCAGTGACGTAAAGAACCGAACTGAACAGAAGTGGCTTGCAGGATTGTGCTTGGGACAACTCTGAAGGCATCATTTTAGAAGATAATGCAATCTTTTACGTCTCATCTCCATCTAACAGAATGTGTCCAGTCAGAGGCTTCTGCAGCAGTAAGAGCCAGAACAGGCAGTCACTCCTGCCCACACAACAGCCTTATAAAGTGATTTTACATTGACTAGCTTACTTCAATTTTTGGTTAAACATCAAGAATTTTTTATATACTGAAAATATGTAATTCCATTAAATTATGTTAATGAAAAACTTCAACAGTTTAATAGATACTTCTAAAAAAAAAAACAAGGTGAAAAGAAATGCACCACCTACATTCTGATATAAATCAGCCAACAGCTCCAGAGTAACATTGTAAATGGAAATTTTGTAGTTCCCAATTTCCCCAGTTAAAAAATACAACACAACACCAATACGCCTGTGAGAAAGGGGTCTTTCTAATGAGTAACCTGTGTTCATATTTGCCTGAACTTGTGCCTTTAAAACCAGAGACACAATCCTTGACCTAATTTGGGGTTAAATAAAGTTTGCGCGTTGTTGACAGCAGATTTGACGGGTACAACTTTCACCATCTCTACATCGAAAATAAAGCCAAATAATATAAACAACTTGGTTTATTTTCCTCAAATATTTATCATAAATTTCTCTCTTTGATAACAGCAAGCTGACTGCATTTCATAAAGTGACTTAACATTGAGATGACTGTTGAATATCTGACTGATGAGCATTGTGGGCTGTGATCCTCCAAAGTTTTCCACTGTTGACCGGACTGATTTTGTACACACCATATTTGGCTTGTTCCTGTACTACAACTTCATAAAACAGGCTGGTAAATAATCTCCTTTTACCCTCTCATCTCACTAAACAAAAAATAATTCAGATGTTTAAACATGTTCATGAAAAGCAAAATATTTTCTAATGATAACTATATACCTGCTCTATTTCATGATATACCAACCAATAAAATAAAATAAAATTAAGTAATGCAAATTTATGTCACACACTTGCGGAGGTGCATGCTCCAGCCCACATGGTCAGCAAGCTGTCATGAGCTCCACACGTCATCTTTAAGTTGTAAAAAACTTGCACTGTGTAACAGGGGTTCAAGTTGAATTTTTCTGTGATAAAATGTTATTTAATGATTTACAATTTGCTTTCCATTTTTCATTAACATTAATGTCAGATTGTTTAATGGTAACAGGGATGCAACTAGTGCCAGTAAAAACACTGGTTTAAGCACTGGCCTACTGTTACACGTCCCATCTTCTCTCCCTTTTCCTGGTTTTTCTTTGCCATCTTCAACTTCAGTATAATTTGGAACAATAATAATAATAATAACAATAATAATAATAATAATAATAATAATAATAATAATAATGTTATGATATGCATGTAAGCTACAATTTAAAAAATGCATTCTTTATCATATGTAATCTATTAAAATCAAATTGAATTTCTTCACAGGGCAGTAATGTCAAAAAAACTTCCAAAAAACAAATAAAAAAAGAAAAAGGACAACTGATTAACTCTGCTAACTCTACCTTCATTTGGAGGATATCTCCTTCATGAGCGGGCCAGCCTTTCAGTACGAGTCCTGTCCGTGCATCTAGCATAACAATGAATCCAGACGAGAAACCTGCAGCTACTGTGCGTCCTGAAGGGCTCACTGCCAGGTAGCGGATAAGCCCAGCGCTCAAACTGTTGTATGCCAGACGAAATTCATGCTGGGGACACAGGGGAAGACTTGTCACTTTCCAGTCTGAAATAACTCTGTCTTTAAGAAGTGTAGAAAGTGCTCCCCTTTTCATGACAGTGATGATTAATAGATGGTGGGTGGTAAATGGTTTATGTCTCAAGAGAATGAGCTTGCAAAGTGAAACTGTTACCTGCAATCCAGGTTTGCGAGGGTCAATGAAGCGGAGAACAGAATCTGCACTTCCAAACACAACGCTGCAGTGAGGAGCTGGCATGGTGGTGACGGCTGTAATGGGATTCTTTCCATCCACTGCTTCATACAAGCGGATTTGCTTGCCTAAGGAAAATGTATAAAATGTAATTACATGCCAAAGTACACAAGCAAAACTGAAATCCAGATGTGCACGTATAATGATCACAAATGTACACTCCTGAATCTGCCGTACCTGTATACTGGTCCCATAGGTGCACTGTACCATCGCAGCTCACTACCTCCTGCGATGTTTCGAGCTGTCCTACATAGAAGACTGACTTTCGATGTTCACTGTAAGTCAGTCTCGGCTCCACCTCTTGCGTCCCATCTCCATGGTTATAGAGGGGCCAAAGCTTCACAGTCTTGTCTTTACTACCAGAAAGGAAATAATCCTCTCCTGCCAGTGGTGACAAACACTTTGTGGTGCCTGAATGACCCAAGAAGCTCTGCAGTCGGATCTGGTGAAAGTGGAAATGTGAATCTTGTTGATTGAGACCAATCTCATACTGCCAGTAGGCAAGCCAGTTGCCTTGAAGGGACCGGCTACTTCGTGGGAGGTCTTGCTTTAGGGCACTGTCCTCTGGAGAAGGGCCGGTCACCCAGGAAAATGAGCTGGCACCTGTGGAAGGAGTGGTGAAGGTTGAGGCAGTGGTGATAATTGGAGTGGCATGGCTAGAGGTTCCCCAAGAGGTTGTCAAACCATGATTAGAGCTGCTACCAAAATCAGCGTCACGAGAAACTTGAATCCGGTTTCCAACCAAGTGGCTTCCAAATGTGCCTGACTCAGGGAGGGAGTCTGTTTGTGGAATGGAGCTACTTGAAGGAACAGGGAAAGGGCTACAAGCCACATGTCTACCAAAACCAGAGGATGTAGGGGGCGCCATCTTGGACGCAGAGTTGAGGTTAGCCTCTGTGCTCCCCTGACTCACACTCTGATGGTAGGACTGAGCCAACTGCCAAACCAGTTCGTGATTGGGAACCACTTTCCGAATTACCGTGTCACCTGTGAAGATATCAATAACAATTATATAAAATCTTACTTTCAACAAGATGATATTATTTTCTACTAGAGAAAGTCCTGTATCTGTATTTTGTATGACAATAATGAATTTCGTACCTATGAGGCAATAGAAAGGGATGTAGGAAGCATGGGCCATCTCAGGGTTAAATACAGTCTGCAGCTCCTCCAAAACTCCGATCTCGTACGTTACATTTGAGTCTTCAGGTGTTCTGACATCCACAACTGTTACTTCTCCAACAACTCTGCGAGGGGCATGATCCAGCTATAATTAAAGAAAGACAAAAAATATAAATATTTGGCTATTTACTTCTAAAATATATAAAATATCATTACATCATCTGCATGTGCAGCCTTAATCCTTAAAAATGTTTTCCCCCCAACAAATGCTGTTTTGTTTTTTCAAAGTACATAAAGCGGTCAGAACCTCCCCAAATTTAGCCTGAGCATGCCTTTTTTTCTGACTTTGCTTTTAAATAGCTGCCCAGCAACATAAGAGCAACAGAAGGGTTAGGCATTAAAGTATTAGAGTGTAATGTAATAGTTAGAATGGTTAAAAAGATGTGGTCTGGAGTGTATCTGTAAGCCTGCATACCTGGGGTTGCAAAGAATGCAGCAGGGAGAAGACAGCAAAGAAGCGGCGCAGAGTATCAGCCATGTGCTGCTGCACCATCTCCCTCCCGATGCGCAGACAGATGAGAGCCATGAGGCTGAGTGTCTTTAGACAGACAGCAGTGCGTGTTTGCACACCACTAGGGAATCTACATGTAACAGAGTGGATACATTCAGAGGATGAGTCACAAAACTTAAAATACTAATTTTAGTCATTATTTCATTTAACACAAAACCTAAAACGGCAATCATGAGTAAAAAGATTAAATTATTCTCTGGTAAAATTAAGAAAAAACGTAGTAATCTGCAGCATTGCATTAACTTTTCTGTTTATTATGCTGTAGTTTCATTTTGAAACCCCCAGATATGGTAATGCATGGTTTCTGTGCATTTCCATGTAAGTTTGTGATACTTACCCCATTCGGGGGGTAGTAAGCAGATCTAAAAGTGGCAGAAGCACATCTTGATTGATCTTCATAAGCATGTCCATTAGAGTAGCATCTGAGAGAAAGACAATAATCTTCTGTGTGAGTGCAACTGCTCCAAGTAGACTCGCTTCCTTGCGTGTGTTAAGGCGCTGCGAAGATGGTGGTGATACCTAGAAAGCATGTACATGCACAAAATTACAATCCAATTTGATTTATATTTACTAACAACAAATAACAGAAAACAGCTCTGCACTGCTAAACACAACAGTGCAGTTAAAAGTGTGTAAATGTTCTCCGTGGCCTTATTTTCCCTGTCTTACCAGATATCCGATATAAGGCAGGTACTGGTAGGTGAGTACAGGTTCTCCATAAAGCTGAGCAATGTAGATGAGACAATCCAAAACTGGCCCTGCTGTGTGATCACCAACCACAGGTTTCTTCTCATAGACGCTACCCATTCCTACACTCTCCAGGCGGCTTTCCTCAGATGGAGGGGCAACAAACTGGTGCTTTTCAAGTCCTATAGGAGGACAATGTGATGAGAAAAAAATATGAACACAAAGATTAATAGCAAAATGTGAAAAACAATTATTTTAGTTGATAATAAAATCTGATAACAGGTTTTCAAATTAAGAATTAACATACCAATGTAGCAATTTGTGAGCAATCGCAGCAAATTTCTGGCTACGTATCGAGACGTCACTGTTGGTCCAAGTTTTGCTGAAAGCCAGCGAACTGTTTTGCAGACTGTATCTGTACAAGACATGTTTCAAAATTAAAAATCATTAATAAATGCAAAACTCCAATATAAGCTACATTAACTCACCTAAGAGAATCTTTTGTTCTTTTCCTTCAGACTCCTCTAATGGATCATGCTCATCCTCTTCCTCTTGCCCTCCTACAGCTTCATCCAGTGTCATTCCATTCACAAATTCACCCCCTAAAGTTCTATCTGTGGCCCCTGATGTTTCTGTGCGTCCAGAAACAGTGAGCTCAAAGTTGAGGACAGCTGCGTCTTCTGTACCGTCTTTATCCTCAATAGTCACTTCTTCTTCCTCCAACTCTCCTCCCTCCTCTCCCTCACTGGCATGTTTCAGGTCCTGGCTGCTGTCAGCTGATTTCAGACTGGCTCTATCTCGCATTGAGTCATCACCCAGAGAGAGTTCACTTGTGCTGCTTTTGTCACTTAGTTTCCCCACGCTTAAAGACTCCTGGTCTTGATCCTTGGCTCCAGAACTCTGGCCCTGCTGCTTCCCAGAACCCATCCCTGATCCACTGTTGACATAAAAGCCATTTTGAAAGTCCTCTGCTTCTGAGAGAAAGCCTTGATCACTGAGACTAATGCCAGAGGAGTAGTCAACTAGCCCTGAGTCTCCTACTACCCCAACTCCTCCACTGGTCCCACTGTTGCCCCCCATATTGCCTCCAACGGGCCCAGATGATGGTCTCACTTCACCACACTGAAAGTCCTCTTCCTCCTCCTCTTCCAGACTGCATGTGCCAGGCCTCAGCCCTTTACAAGCTTCCCCACCAGTGTCTGAGATACCACTTTCAAAGCCCGTAATGACCTGCAGGACATGGGGCAGTAGACTGGAAAGAAAAGCCTGCAGGCCGAGTCTCATCATCAGTTGCAGAATGAAACAATCAGTGTAGAGATAGAAACGTCCTCTGAGACAGTGAGGATTTTCATAAACACTGATCAGTGGCTTTAGTAAGTACTTGTTTGCATTTCTGGGACCCAGCACTCGGGAGATGGGCTCAAAAAGGTACCAAGCTGCATAAACAGCAGTGGACTCTTCGAGCATGAGCGTTAGGATAAAGGGCAAGAGAATCTCCAGACCCTCAGCGGTGATGTTACTCTGCAGAAGTGCTTCAAGTTGCTGCCACAGATGAAAAACCACATCTCTTCCTTGAAGGCTCCAAACAGTACCCATCTTGGCATGGTATGAAAAGATAAAATGATGGAGTGCAGCAAAGTAGGAAGGGAAAGGAAAAGGGGTAATAATGGAGTTCAATAACTGGTGAGGGTTTGGAGGAGGAAGACCGTTGCAAATGGGGTCGTATTTGAAAAGGAGTGGATCTGGACAATCTGGTTCCTCCCTGCATGCAACACCTGAGTGCTTCTCTATTAGCAACAATGTTTCAAGAGCGTGGTGCAAAGGAAGTGGCACATCACGGAGGTTGGCAGAGCAGAGCTTCATGACAGCTTGGAAACGCTGCCGGAGGGAGGCGTCCGGTTTCAGTCCTCTTAGTTTAGCGGAGTAGAACAGCTCAGCAATGACGACACCCAGTGCTTGCATGTCTCTTTGGTAAAGCTGTGTAAGAGAGGTTCGGGATTCAATCAGGCCCTCCCTCATTGAGCCACTGCATGCTGCAGGATTGCATACTTCAGCATGAAGGCTCTTTGCCAAAAAGTTGTTCAACTTCTCCAGCTCTTCTAAAGGTTGCAACGGGTTGAAGCCTTCAGGGAGAATGATCTTAATTTCTTCTGAACTAGTACCAGTTGCATTTTCCCCATGTTTTTTGTTCAATGAACCCCCTCTTTGTAACACTGCACTTCGTAAACCAGGACCAATGCCACCTGTAAAGTCGCCAGGGAATGAACCTGGAGACTGAGACACAGCAACTGATGAGTGTTCTCCAACCATTTTTCCACTCGCTGCACTGATGGCTGGTAGTGGGATGGGGCAAGATATGGAACTGGTTGAGCCAGTGGATGCTAATGAATCTAGAGCCTCTGTACCTTGTTCAAGCTCTTCATCTCTATCTACCATCGTCCAGCCACTGGACTCGCACCCTGTCGTCTCTGGTACCAGTCCATCCACACTGTCAGCTACTGTTTCCCTTGGAGGGATGTGTAGTGAAGGCACATTTAGAGCAGCGAGGCCAAGAAAAGGAGGTTCTGCTGGGGCGTACTGAGAAGGAGATAAGCGGGGTGGATGGGGCTGGTCAAACAGCTGAACTACACCATAGGTGATCAGATTGGTGTGGTTGTCCACTAGGTGCAGGCACACATTCTTAGCCTTAACAGCGTCTTTACCTGAAAGCTTGTAGCCAAATGTGAGGTCTATCCAGTGATGCAAATACTGGGATACCTCTCTGCTCTCCAGCAGCCGGCGATGGACCTCAATAAATTCCTCACAGGACTTGCACCAAGAAGGCACATCAAGGTCTGGCATGTCGGGATGAATAGAGCGGAATATGGAAGGATCTGTGTAGAACTCTGGGATGCACTCATCGGGGGTCCAGCTCTGCATACGCTCCATACTGGCGGGGTATTCATTGGGCTCCCACTGGGATCTAACATGACTGCACAACACAGACTTGGGTGTCTGACGGGCTTTGTAGACATAGTAAGTGATGTCTGACAGCACATCAGATATGTGATGAGGTACGTGAAGGTGCTCGGACTGTCCAGCACCTCCACCGCCTATACAGCCACTGAGGTCCCCACCTACACCACCACCCACTCCATTTCCCACTGCAGCTGCCAAAGCCTCTTTGGTCATCTCATATGTAAAGTCCAGCTGCTTGTCCCCCTTATTAAGCCTGAACTTTGACCTCCTGAGGTCCCGGAATTTTCCAAATGGCACAGTGAAATCCACAACCCAAGGCAGCACCGGGTGATAATTAGGGTCTCCTTCTCGCCGTCCTGCTAACCTGTTCAACTTCATCAAGTAATGGAAGTTACTGACTCGTCCATGGACCCAGTCCAGAACCAGCGTCTTCAACTCATCAAAGCAGTCTTTGCAAAGTCTTTTGTTCTCTTGGCTCATAGAAACAGTTTCTCTTGGCAGAACACATTTTGGCTCTTCTCTCACAGTACCGTCATTATCTGCCCCCCCTTTTGGGCCCAGGTCCTCATAATGAGCAAGGTTGAGTTTGAGACGGCTGCAGAGTTGCTCATCAACTGCTATGTCCTGAAGGGACAACTCCCCACAAGACAGACCTGCAGCATGGCATGCCTGCAGAGCTTTTAGTACCTGGTAGATGATGAACAACACTTTGGCATGGCTGTTAGCCAGCTTGGCAGGGCTGAAGGAAACAATATTGTGAAGTGAATACTGAGTAAAAGGCTGAATCACATACAACATTTCTGCCGTCTCCAGCAGGCATTCTGCAGGCAGGATGTTAGGACATAGATTGTCGGACTGGGACTTGGAAAAACAAGATGAACCAGATGGCAAGTAGCTGTCTTTCTCCTTCTCTCTGGCTGGAGAGAGAGATGGCGATATTTTGTCAGGTGAGATAAATGTAGAATTGAAGAGCTTCTCTAGAGCATGACGTACAGCATCCACAGCTGCAATGTGCATCTGCTCACTGGCTCCTGTATATGTTTGTACAAGTTTGTAATGAGCTTCACGCCACAGATTCCTGAAAGAGAACAAGACAAAAGTCTATTTAAAACGAACTCGCACATGTTTTCTACAAAGGATGCTTTGATTCTTCACAATTCACTTTATACATGAGTACAATTCTGATACAATTACACTTTAGACCAGGGAAGTCCAATTCAGGCAAACCTTTAGATGCATCCCTTCTCCAAGACACTGGAGTCAAAAGGCTGAATTCTCTCATCCAGGTGCCGTTAAGTTCTGCAAAGGCCCGGTAACGAGCCACTCATTTGATTCAGTTATGTTGGAGAAGGGTTGCAACTAAAAGTTTTAGGATAGCAAATCTTGAGGACCAGACTTGAACAGTTCTGCATGAGAATCCTAAACATGACAATTAAAAAAAAAACAAACAAACAATGTATGGTTATTTAATTTAAGCTGATCCTGAAGGCAAATACTATTAGTTTTGTGCGTTATTCAACAGTTGCTGTTTTGCAAAATAATTCTTTAAACTTCTTTAGGACTTGTGATTTCTCATATTAATGTTAGACTGACTTTGACGAGACATTTCCACTTTGAATTAGCTGTAGTATTGACTTGTAGTATTATACCCTTGTCTAACAGTAAAGTACAAGTTCACACAGTACCTGACATTGTGCTGCGAGACACACTGCATGGTTTTCACATAGGAATCCTGTGACAGTAGCTCCATTTGCTGATGACATGGATCTCTGGCCAGTCTGTAGCTCAGCTTGCTTTTCCTCAGGCCCTGAATGCAGACTCGTGTCCAACCAGGTGGCAATTTTGCCTGGGAAGACTGGAGGTATGTGCAAATTTCTGCTGCACCATTGCTTTCAAAGCGAGCACAGCGCATCACCCTCTTCTCTCTAAGCGCCAACACCCAGCGCATAGGAACAAGAGCTACAACCTCTCGTGGACGGGGTCCTGGGCCTTGCTGCCGTCGCTCAACCCCCAAGTCTCTCTCAACTGCATGCATCAGCCAATCCATGCTGAGTCTTCAAACGCTTGTTTAGTGCTGCACTTCTCAGCTACTTTCACCTTGCTGTCTCCCAGTGCGGATAATGTTCAGGTATCCATGGAGAAAGATGTCAGTCAAGGGGAGAGTCCCTCTTTTCCCTCACATGGGCCTGTGAGGAAAAAATAAATAAAAATTAAGGCCATGAGATCAAGTAATAGTAATTTAAACATGAATATTATAGAGCTAATGTGTATTGAGCAACTGAATGTTCCTGACGAGCATGAATCTGTATTTTTAATGAAGGAATGATGTGATTCTGGCAATCTAGGAAGTTTGGGAGTGTCTCACGTGACAAAACGTCTGCACCTATTAAAAGATCTACCTGTATTTTCACTAAAGCTGAATCCAACACGACGAGGCTCCAAGTTTCACTTCAGTTTATTTAATCTGTATTCTAATCGTGTCAATCTACAGTCCGTTATGTTAAGTAAACTTAATCGTTGTACTGTATTACACTGAACAATCGCTACTTTTAATGAAATGTTTATAAATTGATGTATAATTGAAAATATAATTAATTCCTAAGCAGTGACATTTTAAACACAAGAATAGCGGAGTTGCGAAAGTTAGCTGAAAGAGAAGGACAATCTCAAGGGAAGTCAAGCTAGCTAACAGCTAGCTTAACAAATATGCTAATGTTACGATACCAAACTTGAGCAAACAGGAATTCATTTTTAAGTTAGTCACTAATATTGCGGTGTCAATTCGTGACGTGTAACAGCCCTGTAATTACAGAACAATTGCCACCATGAAACTATCAGTGTTGTTTATTAATAACTCACCTCTCACCACTTGTAGCAGTTGACAGCTAGTTGGCGTTAAGCTAGCAGTACAACCCCATCATCTTACGCACGAGCTTGTATCACATTATGAAACTAAGACATACTGCTGAGTTATATGTATTTCCTCCCATTTTTGTTGTTTAAAACTGCGTGACAACGATAAACGACAGTCTGTCATCCAATTGTGTTTTCCTCGGAGCTTGTTGGAGCCATCTTTTAGAAGCAATGCCTCACGTGACACAGCACCAGCCCCATCTCATGTGATTGCTGTTGCTGCCCTGAGGCTTCAGCAAGACTGGCAAGACAGGATCAGTTTCCTAGTATATAAAAAAAAAGTAGTGACTGTTAACTTTACAGCTTGTGTATGATTACTGGTGTCAAAATGACACAGCAGTCTGTAGACATTTGAAACAAGCTGAGGATCTGTGAGTGGATAAAGGGAAGTAAAAACAGAATCCAATTTGAGAAGATTTGGCAAGTTTTTCATGTGGAAAACCCACAAACTAAAGTCTGCAGCTCATCTATACAGGAATAATAAATAAATAAACAGCCTTTCCACATCAACATTACCAAGAAGCCTTGTCACAACAAAGAAACATTCCTCCAAACAGAAATGTCCCTGCTTTTTGTGTTAAGTTGAGCTCATCCCAGAGAACGAATCTTCCAACATAAAGAAGGGAATCTATCACTGACTTGACAAGAATGTGGTGTAATATTCCATGATACAATCAAAATGTTAACTGTATCCAGAGAAATATCTGTATTCATGTTTATGGATGTATGCAGCAACATGTGGGCTACAGAGCTTATTGTTGTCAGCATGGTGTTATTATGTAAATGTGAATAATCATTTCATCAAGACACCAATTTATGTATGGAATCATTCCTAAAGTATAGTTCTAATACAGCCCCTGCATGTCCAAGCAGTTGAAATGACTTAAAAAACAGACAAAACATCTCTTAATGCTACAACTTCAATTCAAGGAACTTTCGGGCCCATAAAAATACACTGGAAGTATTACAGAAGTGTCTAAATGAAGCATAAAAAAGTAAAAAAAAAAAAAAAATGCAATGCAGTATGAAGTATATGATCCACTTTGGGGTTAGTGCAAGCTCAAACAGCAGTATTCTGGATGAAGAGCAGCTGGCTGATGGACTTTTATTTTTAGGAAAATCTGTACGGATAGCTTTACAGTAAACTACAGTCCACTACAGATTTTTTTTTTCTAAATCACCCTGACATTTCACTTAATCCTAAATATGTTTTTTCAGTGTTATTAAGTTGGTTCACAGCCGTCTTAAAAATGCTAGAAATATTTCCAGACTTGGTAGCTGAACTTAAAGAAAACTGTTCAAAGCTTTTTGACTTCTTCTTTTATTGCTTTGGCTGCAGCTGCAACACAACACTGAGCAAGTTTTGGACTTTGATAAGAGTTTCTTAATCCCAATGTTGAATCAGACTCTTTCACATTTTAGAAGACAAAATAAGAAGATCAGCAGAAAAACAAAAAACCAAAACAAACAAAAACAATGTACCTGAGTAGGATGGTGTGTAAGTCATATTGACCACTAGGTGGCGCTACTGGCACCCCTGTGCGGCTTTTGCAGATGTTTGTTGCAAACATTTTATATCTTTTCACAATGCTTCATTAGTTGAAAAGAATGAGTTGAAAAATACAAAAAAAAATTATCTATTATCCAAATTATCCAAATGATCTATTTCTTACTTCTGGATCTTGAATTGGCATGGTTTTGTTATCTGTTTGGAATACAAATATAATGATTGTGATTGGATGTAAAAGATTGAGTCCAGAAATCATAACAGTTTTCTCTGATCACTCCCCCTCCAACCACTACCCACCCAACATCACCAATAATTAAATATGTTGTTATTTCCAGTTATTTGAAGAAAAGTACACAGTTAAACTTTGCTCTCTCAGAAATTATGATTCTTTCAGTAATCTTTCTGCCATGTTCTTGTTAGATAAAGACAAAAACTGCTTTAAAACTAGTTGCAAAATCTGCAACATGCAGGTGAAATTTTTTAAAAAGGGTTAAATTATAAAGACATGCTCTAAAAGAGCAGTGAACCTTGCGGTGATTGCTGCACTGTTGACTCCTGTGTTGTCATCTTTGTCAGTCTTGTGCACAATGTGCATTTCTAACTTTATTGCATTGTCAATATGTGCATAGTTGCAGCAAGTTGGGACCACGATGAGATTAACTGTAAAAGTATAAAAGACCTGATGAAACTAATGAAAGAATTAATATTGTCAAATTTTACCTGAGTGTGTGAATACAAAAAATGCTTTGTCTTTGAAATTGGTAAAATTCAGCCTGTATGCAAGACCACATTGGTTTGGAATCTCATAATTACAGGGACACAAATGAGAAGTTTCCCTCATCCAAGCAAACCGCCGATGCAACATAATTGCTGTCAGCACTTTCACAGAAACGTTACAGCCAAGGAATGTCATGTTACTTGGCTGAGCATATCATGTTCCTTTTTTTGTTCTGCTCTTCGTACATTGCAAAAATGCTCTGTCAAGTTTAAGGCCAATTTTCCAAAGCATAAGCATGTTGGTATTTAAAAGCAACCACATCAGATAACCAGTGGATTGTAAAAAACCTGAACACAATTTCATTTAGATCATAATACAGCCCCAGCAATTTAGGAATAAAATCAAACTGTGTCATTTCGCACCATCTGCAATCTGAACTCAGAATGAAAAGGCAAATATAAGAAAAATATTTTTGTTATTATTTACTATAAACAGTCTTTATGTTTAACAGTAACAGTTTTCTAATCTTGGACAGTGTGTAATATCATCTAATTTAAAGATATTTCATTGTCATGTTCATTACAAGTTATGAGTTTTGTCATTTTTGTCTTGATATTACATTTTTATAATAATATTTGCCTTATGCAGATATTAATTGTCTAACAGAAGTGTAATCATTCTAAGGAAATAGGATCATTAAACTGCTTTGCATAATGTTTTTGCTGAATTTCTCTCTTCATTATTCCTTTTGTGAGGAAGGTCTTATCATATGTCTCTTGCTTTGTCAGACAATAAACTCAGTGAGCAGACATCTTTCCTTACAACAATGTTTTTTGTCCTCATTTTCATCCTTCATGCTGTATCAAAGTCTTGCAGTGATGGAATTATACCTTTACCTTTTGACCCAGGCTTTAAAAAGGCAACATGCTTACAAAATGTAACAATTCACAATAATACCTTTTATTTATAGTTTCTTCTTTTGTTACAAAAAAGTTTTCTTGCAATGTAATTCAACCAACATGTCCAACATGGCAAATCAAACTGTTTGAACTCCCCTCTCGCCTACACCAACAGCAAAATAAGAGAAAACAAACAATAAAAAACCTTCCGAATCAGACTGGGAACCATCTCACTATGAGCCAATGGTTGCAGTTTCGGGACATAAATTAACTCTAATCAATTCAAATCATTTAATGATATTTTTTCTTTTTTTATTGGTTATTTCTTTTGTATTTATTTAAATGTAATAAACTTTATGTGAACTTACTAGATCAGTATTTTGCTGACTATTTGTCATTCAACTAAAATTAAAACAGTTCTGACTCAGATGTGGATTATTTGCTGCATCACAATGATTCAAAATGACACACCTGATAAGTAATAAAGTGACATTTTTACCTGGAAAACATCATGCATGTAGAGTCGTTCTCAAATATTTTCATACTGTCACATTAAAGAAAAGGCAAAATTCACAATAGTTGCTCAAATAATTTGAAACTGAAAAAGTAAGAAAAAATAAAAATGTGCTCAGTTATAATTTAGTGAAATAAGATATTATTATTTAATTTATTTGAGCTGAAAACATGGATAAAAAAGATGAATAAACAAAACTGTCCCAGAAGAATTAGAGCAATTTGTTGATGACTCATCAGTTGAAACATCTAATAAAAGTTTACAGAAAACACTTGATTGCATTGATTCTTCAACTAAATATTAGTTTATGATTGACATAAACTATATTAGTTTCGCCTGTTTGTTTGCTTGTTTTTAAAATATTTAAACACAACTAAAAATAATATCATGATATTGACAATTTCTGAATATTACTTCCTTTTCATTTTCAACTTATTTTGGTGCAACTTTTTTCTTCCATAATGGGAGGGTACAAATAGATTTGAAGACAACTGTATGCACTTTACTCTTTTGTTTCCCACACATCAAACCTGTGAAAGACACATTCACACAAACCATAAAAATAACAAACAGCTGATCATACAAATAAGTCCTTCATTGAAAACGTGGCTTGAAAAGCAGTTTGCAATAATTAGTATAAATGTTTTGACAAATGCTTCCTAATGATCAGAACGGCTGGCAACATTTCTGAGAAAATGCTAATAAAACCCTTTCAGTCTAAAGAGGCGATGTGGAGCTGCATTGCATGGATGGTAGTCATATATATGTCTTATCCTTCTGTATCTCTCTGACCCCTTTTCCTGTCATCCAGCTTTCTAACAAACATTTCCAGTCTACCAAAAATAAACATTACTGCATTTAGAGTTAAACCAGTTTCTCATTTGTAATGGTAAAAATGTTAGGAAACTCAGGAATATTTAGCCTAGTTTGTCTGAAAAAAGAGATATATGTTATAGTTAAGCTTTATTCTTCATCGTGAAGAAGTTCCAAAGTTTTGCAGCAGATGAGACAGGAACCAGTAAGGCATTTAAATGGATTCATACTGGGCAGAGGAAGAAATAATGGGAGGAGGAAATAATGCTGATCAAGAGGGGAAAGCGTTGTGCTCTTACTGTGCACTCATTTCTGTCTCTCTCTCTCTCTCTCTCTCTCTCTCTCTCTCTCTCTGTCTCTCTCTCTCTCTCTCTCTCTCTCTCTCTCCTCATTATGATTCAGCTCCCCCTCTCTCCTTTATTCGCTGCGGGACTCTCCTCCTCCTTCTCCATGGCCTCCTCCTCTTTTCTGCGCCTCAAAATTGCGACCCATGGTGCTGGGGCTCCTATCCTTTGGGTTTCTTCAGGATGGGATCCCTCCGACATTTGCGCTCTCTCAGAAACGGCCTCATCCTCTTCTTAACTCCGTGTCTTCTCCTTCCTCTGCCTCTAGTGATCGGGACATCGGTACGTCTGAGTGAAATGAACGGATAAAACTTTGCCACAAAGTTGAAAAAATAGCTTGCAGACTATTTTGGAGCGTATGCTGTTTTTTTTCTTTAAAATGATTCTTAACAAATGTTATTTGGACACAGATATCTTTGCCTAAAACTGCGGGTCTGTTTTGCATTGGGTTTTTTTTTTTTTTTTTTGCACCTGTTCGCACCTGCGTGAGAGCTGCCCAGCTTTGCTGGGGTCGCTGCACACTTTAGTCCGGTTGTTTTAACTTTTAACTCCATTAATTGTCATGAATCCTGCGTGGGAACAGACTTACACGGTTCTGTCCACGTTGTTACTTCTACATTGGCTGCAAGCATCTTATGATAGACATAGACTGCAGTGCAATGAGCAAACATGAACTCAAATAGGTGCACATGACATGAGCAGAACCATCCTTTCCCACACACACATACACACACACACACACACACACACACACACATTATTTATTTATTTATACTGTTATAATGTAAAAACGTCTAACTTTCTGTGGACAATTGTGAAAGAAGAAGGGGTAGATCTTACTTTAAACCTTTAAATTAAATCAAAGGTTGTATGAGCCTTCCTGGTCACCATTGTTTGTGGGTTTGCTTCTATACTGAGGGTCTACTGCAGGATTTTTAAACCAAAGCCAAATGGATCTGTTTTTTTCTCCATACAGGAGGCAGAATGTGCTTATGTGATAATCCTAATGGCGATATACTGGTGCACAGAGGTGCTGCCGCTGGCTGTGACTTCGCTTCTTCCAGCTATCCTTTTTCCTTTGTTTGGCATAATGGAGTCCAAAGATGTAAGTGTCAGTGTTTCAATATAGTTTCTGTGAGAGAATATGTTCACCAGACTTCTGTCTTTCTGTCGCCCTGCTGTCTCAGGTGGGCATGCAGTACATGAAGGACACAAACCTGCTGTTTGTGGGAGGGCTGATGGTGGCGGTGGCTGTGGAGCACTGGAATTTGCACAAGCGCATTGCTTTGAGAGTGCTGCTTTTGGTTGGTGTGCGTCCAGCTCTGTGAGTGACTCGGTTACACACCTCCCCAGTTATTATCTCTAAAAGCAGTGTCTTCTAAGCATATCTAATCAGCTGTGAAATCAAAAGTACCAGTATCCTGTAGATAAGGGCGCTATGTTAAAGGTTTCCATTGCATCATAAAAGTGTGTTTGTCTGTCTTTTTAACTGTCATAAAACTCTTGCGGCCTGTTTTTTTAACGGAAGGCCAATAACATTTTGTTTTAATGTTCCTGACAGTTTGATGCTGGGTTTCATGAGCGTTACTGCCTTCTTATCCATGTGGATCAGTAACACGGCTACCACAGCCATGATGGTGCCCATTGTTCAAGCAGTGCTGGAGCAGCTTAACAGCACTGAGGCAGAAGTACCTCAGATTCTCAGCTCAGAAGAGGAGGTGCAGACATCCGAGACTGACAACAAATCTCAAACAAATACAGAGAAAAAGAATGAGGGACAAGGTGAGCTCATGTCAACTTCAAAACAAATGTTTCAAACTAAGAAAAAAAGTTTAAAAAAATGATGAAACAGCTTGATTTTTTTCTGCTGTTCATTTCTTTGATAAAAGGCCCAGTGGTGGTGACTTTCTTGGATGCATCAGCAGAGATTACCAAGCAAAAGGAGGCAGCAGAAAGGCAGAGGATGTGTAAAGGGATGACTCTAAGCATTTGTTACGCAGCCAGTATTGGAGGCACAGCCACTCTGACAGGAACCGGTCCCAATCTGGTGCTTAAGGGCCAGATGAACCAGTGAGTGTTTCCTTTCCAATTAACAAAAAGTTAAGAAAAACATCTTCTTAAAGCACTCCTTCCTATTTTTTTTTATAAGGCTGTTTCCTGAAAATGGGGATGTGATTAATTTTGCGTCCTGGTTCGGGTTTGCCTTCCCAAACATGATCATCATGCTCACACTGGCCTGGCTTTGGCTGCAGTTTGTCTTCATGGGATTTAAGTGAGTCTGATGATGAGTAAAGACAAAATGTTGTTACCATATCAACAGTGTGACTGAGTGTAAATGTGACACAAAGAGTCTGATTCCTGTGTGATCCCTTTAGCTTTAAGAAAACGTGGGGCTGTGGGGCTGTGAAGACAGAGAAGGAGATTGCTGCCTATGATGTGATCATTCAGCAGCATCGCCTGCTGGGACCCATGTCTTTCGGAGAGATAAGTGTCCTCGGTCTCTTCATTTTGCTGGTGCTTCTGTGGTTCACAAGAGATCCAGGTTTTGTCGATGGATGGGCAACACATGTATTCAACTCTAAAGCAGAGTAAGTACTCGCATTTTTCAGCTGTTATTTCTACAGAAACTAAACAAATGTATTACTTTATTCGAAATGCCCTTCGTCCTGTCACCTCTCAGGTATGTGACAGATGCCACAGTGGCCATCTTTGTGGCCATTCTTCTCTTTGTTTTGCCTTCTGAATCTCCACGTTTCTGCTCATGGAGGACAAGGAGTTTTGACACGGGTGAGGTTTTACTCAGGGGAAGAAGGCACACATATATCATGTTGAGAAGAGATTGCAATGTCTTGATATACTTTGGATTTATTAATTGGATATGTAGCACCTTGTCAGTCTTCCGGCCCAACGCCACCTCTCCTCACGTGGAAAGTTGCTCAAAAGAAGCTACCATGGGGCATTGTGCTTCTTCTTGGAGGAGGTTTTGCTCTAGCTAAAGGAAGCGAAGTAAGTGGAAGTTATGCTATGCTATGCTATGCTATGCTATGCTATGTTATGTTTTACTTTGCTTTGCTTTGCTTACTTTGCTATGTTATGTTATGTTATGTTATGTTATGTTATGTTATGTTATGTTATGTTATGTTATGTTATGTTATGTTATG
>JBAMHX010000010.1:11510932-11523156 GCA_037177515.1 Pseudomugil tenellus | reverse complement strand
TATGTTATGTTATGTTATGTTATGTTATGTTATGTTATGTTATGTTATGTTATGTTATGTTATGTTATGTTATGCTATGCTATGCTATGCTATGCTATGCTATGCCATGCCATGCCATGCCATGCCATGCCATGCCATGCTATGTTGTTATGTTATGTTATGTTATGTTATGTTATGTTATGTTATGTTATGTTATGTTATGTTATGTTATGTTCAGGTATCAGGACTTTCACATTGGATGGGCGATCAGATGACTCCTCTGCAAAATATCCCTCCCTGGGCAATTGCTATCATCTTATGCCTGCTGATTGCAATCTTCACAGAGTGCACTAGCAATGTGGCAACAGCGACTCTCTTCCTACCTGTCTTAGCCTCAATGGTAAGGACCCGTACACTAATGGTTCCATGTTTGTCATGGGAAATAAAGTAGAAGCACATACAGAATCTCAGAAACTAAAACTGCAGGAGACAATCAATTCTATATGGTGGTAGGGGTTCATGTAAGTGAAGTTCTTGCTGGAGATATGCCATCCTAACGAATTTCCTCAACTAGAACCCAGCATTGAGAATAGTCCCAGTGAGAGCTGGTCTATTCACCCAAGCTTGGCTACCCG
The DNA here is from genome assembly GCA_037177515.1 of Pseudomugil tenellus. Lineage (NCBI taxonomy): Eukaryota > Metazoa > Chordata > Actinopteri > Atheriniformes > Pseudomugilidae > Pseudomugil > Pseudomugil tenellus. The sequence goes on along the minus strand of JBAMHX010000010.1, from coordinate 11,522,542 downwards.
TGGAGTTGGTCATTCAAGCTGAATATGTTTGGTACCCTACTGTGGGCCCCTCCTGCCATTAATGAACTGCCAACTACACCAATTCAACCCACTGCCCTGTGTCACTGCCCACATTACTGCCACTGAAGAATGACATTACTTGTGAAGCTAGCTGAGCACTAGACAGAATGCTAAAAAAGGGTTGCAGGAGACAGCAGAGATACTCACATTGATATTTGTTAATGGAAAGCAAGTAGAAACATAAAAGTGAGGGGAAAAAGGGGAAAACAGAAGTTATAGTCTGATTAGATATTTCAACATGACAGTTTAAGGCTGTAATAGCTTTTGTGTTTATGTTATTATGCCGGGTAAAATCTTAATTTGAACAAACACCATCTCTTCAAATAAAACACTGTCATCATGTTGGCTTGATATAGCCTACAGTTTAAAGAACACTTACTATAAACTTTAACTTTTCACAGTTTTTTTTAGAACCAAAAATTAGTGTGCGCTTGCTTAAGCTCCTTTCATGTAGGATATGTAATTCAGAAGCAAATTCCACACAGTAATGTTCTCTGCATGGTAGCAGTCTGCCATTATCGCAGCATATGTAGTGCTTTTCTGTTTTAGATATCATGACTCAGCAACAAGCCAGCAGGCATTACATCTTAAATACACACACCTAATGAGAGCTTTCACTTTGCACAGCATTGCACACTTTTCACTCTGAGTTACGAGTCAGTGCTTACAGGTGCAAAAAACAGCCAAATGGAGGAGTTAAGGGTTTTGTGATCAGGACTATGTTCATCCTTGGTTTAGAATGTTGAAACTTCCTGTGTGATTATTGCAGTCTCAGTCTATTGGAATCAATCCGCTCTACGTCATGGTGCCTTGTACTCTGAGTGCCTCATTTGCCTTCATGCTGCCTGTTGCCACACCTCCAAATGCCATAGTCTTCTCTTTTGGATACATCAAAGTTTCTGACATGGTGAGTATGGTCTTAACATGTTGGTTGTTCTGTAAATCAAATGTTTTGTACATAAATTTGACTGCATCCACCGCTGTTACACAGGATTACTGACCTTGTGTTTAATTGTTACTGTCAACTTTATTTCTATTTCTATAAATAGGCCATGTTCCAGTCGAGGTTAGTTCAGGAAATCCAAGGAGCTTTGATCCTATTAGTAAAACACCAAAATCATTTCAAAATCACAAACAATGCAGAATGTGTAATGAGAGGTCTTTATGTGTAAAGGTTGCCATTATGCATAAACACACAATGACTTTATAGGTTTCCAAATCTCCATGCATTCATTTGCTTGACTGTGCAGAGGCTCGTCTAAAACACCACATATTTTAAGGTATTGTGGAAGCACACAGAGGAGCATGTCTCTAAAAACCAAGGATTTTTGTTGGATTATGGATCTATGTAATTACTTGGCTCAGCTTTCGTAGAGTATCTCCTCTAAACTAGGAAAATGGTCGGACCATGTCTTTCACCTTTCAATAGGATGCTCCAGGGGGCGTTTGGAAAATATTTTCTTTTGCCTCACCTCACAGTACTATTGCATTCCCTAACAATAAGATTTGTATTACCGTGCAATGCTTTTACTTTACTTTAGAATTAGGAATCATCGGACTGACACTGATTGCATGAACAGTACAGTTTGTTAAAGCCGTTTTGCTCCATTTCTGGTCTTCTCTTCCTCTCAGCATAAAGTCAACCTTACTTACACATAAACCTCACATTATAGTTTTGTTAACAAATGAAGTATTTTGTGATGCTTTAACGGATTAATTACCAGCACAGAGAAAGTTTGCTGTAATCAAAAGTGAAATCAAGCTTGATTTCTTTCTCCACTTCTTTACTGTTGTAGCTGCTTTTGTATAGACCGTAAAGTGCAATCGATATGATTTATGCATAATGCATAATAAATTTCTTGAACTTTTTTTTCTTCAAAAATATTAACACTTCCATTGCTAGTTTCGGGGTAGTTACTCAAAAAAGTAATAAATTACTTGTTAGTTCTGTAAATTGTAATGAGATTACTCCACTAATTAATGTATTTGGAAAGAAGCTACTACTTTTTATTTTACTTTTATGTTTCTTAAGTTATCGTGTACATACGTAGAGCATATACTGTGCAGACGCGTGCTAGCTACAAGAAAAATTGTTCCTTACTATAAAATCATCAAAAAACCAGATAAAGGAAGCCGTGATGAGGCCATGCTATGCTGAAGCATGCTACTAGAACCTCCTGTGTTAATATTTTTATAAGGTTGAAGTTACCGTGGGTCAGCATCAATACTTTATCAATCACATGTTCTCATATAAAATAGATTATTTTGAAGCTTTCCATCAGATCAAACTTCCTGCTCATTTTTCTGTTGTTAATTTTTTAGAGTGCACTGAAGGAAATTACATTTGCTATAAAATAGTTTTGAATGCCATCAGCATTTTCTGATGACTGATAGCGGGGAATGATTTTGCACAGCAGCTGGTCAATCAGACTAATCAGCTGATATAACAGACAGAGGAGTTTCATTCCACTAATCTCAGAGTAGCTGCCCCTCCACATGACGAGAAGCCTCCTGGACACCTCCCTGAAAAGGTGTTCCGGAAACCTCCCTCTTAGAGGAGACCCCGGAGGAGCTGGGGGGATTACATCACAACTCAAATTCAGATAAGCAGCAGAAAATGGATGGATAGATAAAAATGTCAATGATTTATAAACTTTCATTTCATTCTGAGAAGTCTGAAAGTGAACACCCAAGCAGTCACTGCACTAAATTTATCTCTATGCCAACATATCTAGACAAGGAAACACAAACAGATCAGAACTTTGCACACAGGGAAACAGACTGGGTAAAGCAAGAAAGTGTGTTCCTGCAGTACAGTGAAGTAATTTCATTACATGTAATAAGTTACTTTACTTAGTTACCCAAAAAAGCAATATTGTTACTGTCACTCACGGTGACATGCAGTAGCATTACCACCAACACTGTCTACAGCTTAATCTCTTTGTATTAACATGTCAATTTGACAGGCCTACTTTTTCACATTAGTACTGGGTTCTATAGTATCATTATTGTAATACTTTTGTAGTAGTATATGCAAATAGTATCATTACTGTATCCATAATAGCATCTAGACTCAAGTTTTAAGTTTAACAGCAAACGAAGGTCGTCCTATTCGCTAAGGGGCTCGTATAGAGCGTCATTATGTTGACTGGTAAAAGTTTGTTAGTGATGAAATCATTCAGCCATCTTCAAAGATCTTTTCTTTTCTTTTAATTTCTTTTCTTGTTTTTTACACGTGCTCATACGTCTTTAAATGATTTTGAAAAATGACAAATACTTCTTGGATTAATGAAGATGCAACACTTTTAAGCACATTTCACTATGCCTTATACACTTATACACACTCCAGTGTTCTTTACAAGGTAAATGAACCGGCTTAGTATTACACTACCAGAACAAAAACAGCATTGTTCGACTTAAATCTGACATTCAACGCATGGAAAGAGATATGTGGCCTCTCCAAGGTTGCTGCTGCAAATCACAAATTCTTAGTTTTCTTTGTTTCACTCTTCCTTTTTCCCCTCATTCATCTGATAATGAAACACATTTATCACTTCAATGTTAATTCAGGCTGAAACATTATTGTCTCATAAGATCACAACATTTATTGATTTGCTGTATCATGAAACATTTTTGCAGCCCAGTTGAAACTCTGACTAACCACAACTTTCCAGCATGTCTTCACAGTAAAAAGATGCTAAAACCTACATTCAGACTGAATACTTTTCGACAAACTTTGCCAATCAGTGCCCATAGAGAAGAATTCCAAGAGCTTAGATCTGGCATGTTTAAAACAAAACCTAAATGTGAAAACAGGAACTTGTGTCTTATGTATTAGAAAGGTTTTCATATCTTCAAGATGAAACCAGTTAAAAATATTTATACCTAATTCATTGTGTATTTGCAAAATTCATCAGCACAGAGTCAAAAAGCAAAGAGCTCAGCAATGTTTTGATGTATATAGATCCATGTTTATGCCTCCAGAGAAATTAATGACTGTCTTCTCCTTCACCAGGCTAAGACAGGGATAGTCATGAACATCATCGGCATCCTGTGTATTACAGTGGCCATTAACAGCTGGGGCAGAGCCATGTTTCACCTGAACACTTTCCCTACCTGGGCCAACGCCACAGGGGTGTGAGTGTGTTCCTGAAGTTGCAGACCACCGGTGAACACCCTGCCCACCTATCCAAAACCATGCCAGCACCTATGGTCAAGGTGACAGCAAGGAATTAAAGGTTGCAGCCTGAAGACTTTAACTGAAACTTGAGACTTCTACTGAGAAAATAGTAATCAAGATGTAACACTAAGAGCAGCTTCCAATAAACTGGATGTAGGATTTGTCAACGATGCAACATTAAAGTTGTGCCTTTATGTAAATACATTAGAAATTTCACTGTGACAGTGAAATTTTAGTTGCACAGTGAACACCTTCACTACTGGTGGAGTTTTCTACCAATTTTTTATGGAAAAGTTATTTTTCATCTCTGAAAAGTTGACTATTAAGTGTTTCCTTTTTGGGATTAAAGATACTGTGCTATTTTGTTCAGGTAAGCAGGTAACAAGTCATGTGCTTTTGCACCATCATCAGATTAAATTAAAACTAACATGGCAAAAAAGAAAGCACTTTTATTTTCCATTTATACTTCTTTATTGTGTTAAAAAGACATTTTTACTTCTCCAGTTTACAGAGTCTGCTGATGCTGGGTTTTAACCATCAACATGAATTCTGCATGAACTCCAGTCAAGTTGTATTTTATCATTTTTGTAAATGTGTACATTTTCTTTTTCATAATGTTAAATGTGGAAAAAAAACAGTGATAATAAAAACAAACATGCTTTTAATACAGTTTCCATAATTCTTTCAGAGTGAACATGTTCAGTGGTTCAGTATAAAAAAACATTTTTGCATATACTGTAGAAGAATAAATTCAGCAACACTTTAACAGTGAGTGGTTCTGATTGTGCAGTGTTCTGAAATATTTTTTAAGTTCTTTCAAAAGAGAAAAAAGCCTTTGGTTTGAATAGAAATCATCTGATTATACCATCAAATGTTGATAATTCCCTCCAGCAACCTTGCACAAGGCTTTAAATAATAATGAATTTAAAATAACGCATTTGTAATAAAACTAAATACAGGACATCACCCATTTTTTCCCAAAACGAAGCCATCTCACTTTCGTCACATTTCATCTGCTCTTTCTCATCTTCACATGACTAATATCTGTAATGTGATGTGTTAATGTGATCGTGTGTCTTTAGCGCTTACTAACTTACCGCTGGAGTTATGCATAAATCTTACATAATACTCTAAACACAGTGTGAGAAACCACAGCAGTCCTGGACTGAAAGGCCACACCTAATGCAAGAGCTCTGTCATTGTCCTCGCGCAAGACGCGGCATGAGCCAGGGTCAAGGTAAGGATAGGGTCCAGCATTGTCTTGCGTCATGCACATTATAGGCTCAAAGAGGACATTTAAAATGTCTGCTTTTAATGACAGCCGAGAACTTGATTACAATCTGCGGATGTCCAAATGATTATCTGCTGCGTGTTGGGATTTATGTCTTGACAGGAGATCATCCAAGACAAAGCTAAGCATATGAACCAGGGACCTGCACTAATCCTGCTGGAGGTAGACTGTGGAAGACTTGGCAGCAGACACAGAAGGAAGAAATGAAAGGATTGCTTTAAAGTTATGATCCCATTTCTGTTAGACAATTAAAACGTTAGATGGTTGGTTGTTAACAAGCGGTTGGGTGCATAGAGCTTTTCAGATGACTATGATCTGGGATCCCAGAGGGAAGAATACTTATGTAATTACAGTGCCTTTCTCTCCCTTTGCTGCCTTCATGCCACCCACTCATTATCCAATTGAAACACATCCTCGTGTACAGCCTCCATTATTGGCTATATATACATGTAAGGCTTCAGAAAATGGACTGGCTGGCTGCTTGCTTTTGCTGAGTTTGTCATTCATCTAACTTTATGCGAACGGCCTCTGGTGAACCCAAAAATACAGTACTGTTAACTATTTATGAACAAGGTCCTCTAACTGCAAAGTAAGCAAGTAGAAAGCTTAATGAATTACTCCCAAGTAAATACAAAGGGATGAAGAAGCTGTGACTGCCTTTCAAGTGTCCAAAATATCAAAAACACCTTTTTTGCTTTGTCCACCTGTTGAATTTGAGAGTATTTTATCAATGGCAAGGCTCTTTTAAAACTGCATTGGCCTTTCACCTTTTCTGTATCACTTACACAGGAGCACAATATGCTGCTTGTCTGATACAACCAATCTCCCCTGTTGAATGGGGAGTAGTGTAGTAGTGTAGACTTGGTCTCAGGTAGCAATTGGAGTATCCAATTAAGCAGTGGACATGAGTGAGGTCAAAGCTAAAAGATCCAGTTGAGAACAGATGGCCTTTCTCTGCACTCTGCTATAAAGTAACATCATAAACAACATACCAGCTGATGGCATTTTCATTATCATTTTGATTAGTGTGATAGTAAGTGTTAAACTTTTACTGCCTTAAAGTTACAGTCACTTTCATATGATCAGCTGATAAACATGTACTGACATAACCACAAAGATAACTAAAGACTGATTATAAGGAAACAAGATTAGATAAACTATGCAGTTTTCTAAAACTATATGTGTAAAACAACACCTTAAAGGTCCCATATTATGCAAAATCCCATTTTTTAACATTCTACCTAAAGACTTTTAACCTTCTATTAGTGTTAATTGTACCTTAAAATGATCCCAGAAGTAGTTTTATTTTTTATCCATGTGTTTTGTAGCTTTATTGCTTTGAAAAGAAGCACCCTACCTGAAAACTTTAGTGCTCCACCTCCCCCAGGACACGTGCATGTCGCTGCTGCTGTGATCTTTTCAACAAACACGCCCCCAACAGACAGACAGGTGTGCGGGGACAGACAACACCTCTCTGACTGCTTAGTGCAGAAGAGAGGAGAGATGACCGAGAGGAGCAGAGAGCAAGCAGTTCACAGTTCCAAGTAAAGACTTCGCAGCAAGAAATGAGTGAGATAACAAAGCTATGGTTTGGTGCATGTTGCAAAATGCATAATATTATCATAAATGTGCATAGGATGGACTGTAAAATGGCAAATATAGCAAAAAATGGAACCCTTAATGAAATTTGGCCTGTTTAAATAATGAATATTTCTTTGAGTGATATTTGTAATCCAACTGTATTTAATATGCATTTTAAAAAATGAAAGAGATATTAGAAATGTCTGATGATATTTTAGCTTTTTAAAATAAAGCATTAGGCTTACAAATGAAAATCTCTTAAACTTAAGAATGTAACTTTCTACCTAAGAAGAGACTTATATTTAGCAGTATTTTTATTTTAAATTAACTTCAAATGTACATTCTCCCTCTGATGAGGACTGTAGCCTTTCTCGGCACATATTAAATTCACACAAGTAGAAAAATTTACTGCTTAATCACAATGAAAAATAACAACATAATCATTCTTGCCCCAATAGTTATATCCCTGAACACGCCACTGCCGGCATCCTTTGTGTGGGTGGGATAACTCGAACAATTTTCACAATTGGATTTTGATACTCAGTATTCCAGTATGTTTACGTCTCCAAAGGGGCGACCTGTTTCAAATTTCACGATTATTGGATTTATTGTTTCCCCACAAGGTGGCGCTTTGTCTTTTGACAGGTAAATACACAATGATATAAATGTGTTACATAAACTGTGTGCAGGCCTTTAAGCAAAGATATGTTAACAGAATATGGGTTTTATTTACTTAACATTTAGTGGTGATCATTGTACCTTCCAGTGGGTGAAATGAATTTAACTCATGGGAGAAAATACCACCAGAAACCTTCACTTTAGGAACATTTACATTTTTTTTAGACACATCATTTTCCCATATGTGCGATCCAAAACAGGGTGGGAGGTTACAGATTGAACCTTCTGACCACATTTATTGTGTTCTTTACATCGCCTCACTTACAAAACGGGCATTTTTAGGTGTAATAAGGGGTTCAGCGTTCAGCCCTACTGTTGCTTTGCTTCCTCTGAAGGTCTCATACTGTTTTATTGAAAAGTCAACCAAGCCTAAGATTTAGTTTTGCAGTTCTTTGCCTGACTCATTTTACCAGACATTTTGGTAAGAATGCAGTAACATGTTTTCTACTAGATAATAAACCTTTTGTCTTTCTTTGTACTTCTAGTGTACTTTATGTAAGCGAGTAAAAATTGGGACCTGGACAAAAAAATGTTTAGCAAACATTTTGTGAGAAATGTTTTTTTTTCTTATAAATATTTCAAACCCTTTTTTACAGAACAGGATTTTGCATATTTATTACTGGAAAGGAATACTGTGTGTGCTGCTATGATTCACAAATAGTTGCAAAGAGTGTCTCAACTATTTTGGTCATATGACGGTGACAACTCACACTTATTTTTCTAATATTACACAAACGTGCAGTTATTTTCCTTTACTTTATGTCGCACCATCTCACCAGATTGTAATTTCCAAACTGATCCTAATATTTAACTGTGCTGAAAAAAGAGCAAAAACACAACACTGACTTCCTACTTCTTAATCTTAATTTCCTCTTTTTCCTAATGACATATCTTAATGACCTATTACCATACGTAATTATGTAGATATTATTATTTTATTCTTCATGAAATTGTTAGAATACAATACATTCAATGTAATAAAAAAATCTAAATGCAACGTGAAAAGGGTTCAGGCCAGTAGACAGCTTAACAGCTCCATCTGGTGGTACTAACTAGTCACAACAGACAAGGTTCGTGGACCTTGACTGTAATCAGATTCCCTGCTGACATTCAAGACAAAGCACAACTTATTTGTATACTACATTTCATGTCCAAAACATCCCAAAGTGCTTTACATAAAGAATAGAAGCATTACAGAGGAGGACAGGAGGCATTAAGAAGTAGCCTACTGTAAAATAAACTTTAACATAAATAAAAGAAATAGCATGAAAATAGAACAGGATAAATATGATAAAATATATAAAATACATTCAGAAACGGATCCGAATGAAGCGTTATTAAGAGATAACATAAGAATGAATTTCAGAAAGCGAGTAAAAGTCACCAAACGCAAAGTCAGCTGGCCAACATGGAAGGACAACCCACGTCCATTGCGTAAGCGGCCGTACGTTACGTCAGCTGCACGTGTCCACATCCGCGCAGTCTGTGGTGAAGGGAAACCGGTTTCTTCGTTTACACCTGAGAAGCAGTTGGAGACGCTAAACTGAGCCATGGATAGCGGACATGGACAACCTTCCTCATGGAGTGAATGTTGCCTGGTGAGGCGGATCCGCAAGCTGGTCCCAGTTGGTTTCAAAAGCGAAATTATAGAGCTGTCAAAACTATCCGCACCAGTGGTAAGTGAAAAGAAAGTAAAATTACCTATTCTTATCAGCCATTTAAATACATCGATTTACAAATAGATTATTATTCATTCAGTGAAATGTATCAAGTATAAAATTGTAACTGCTGAATGCTGTAGAATCAAATATGGCCAAAGACTTTAGATTTTTATGGAGTCTGAGCTACTTTTAAAGTCTTTTTTTCTTCCTCAGATGATTGCCCAGATGATGAGTTTTGCTGTGAGTTTTGTCAGTACTGTTTTCTGTGGTCATTTGGGAAGGACGGAGCTGGATGCAGTAGCACTGGCCATAGCGGTAAGGACGCTGCAGTGATGCTCTCTCTGAACTGTCCAGGTCCGCCTATGAATAGAACTCATTTGTGTGTTTTGTTCTATTCCCAGGTCATTAATGTTACAGGTATTTCCATTGGCATCGGTTTGGCATCAGCATGTGACACTCTAATGTCTCAGGTATAAATATTCAGCCATCAGCAGCATTTTTAACCCTGATCACAGCTTTTAAAAATGCTGTAGGAATATTTTTTACCCAATTTCAGACATATGGGAGTCGAAACCTGCTGAGAGTTGGAGTCATTCTTCAGCGGGCCATCCTCATCTTGCTGCTGGCTTGTTTCCCCTGCTGGGCGATCCTTGTCAACACAGAGCCCATTCTGTTGGCTGTCAGGCAAGAGCCAGCCGTAGCAAGGTCAGCTGTCCCATAATCAACCTCCATCTTAGATTTAGTATATTTCTGAATAATTTCTAGTTCAATCTGATGGAAAATCTCTTTGTAGGATATCTCAGTTGTATGTGAAGATCTTTATGCCAGCTCTTCCTGTGAGTATACATCTGCCTTTAACTGCAACTCTAATCACTCCAAATCTATGTACTACTTAATGTAGAAATCATGCTGAACTTGCATTGAATACTTTTTATTTCTTTGCATTATTGTCATTACATCAATTAATGCTAGTTTTATTGTTTTATAAGCTTTCATCGAGACTATTTCTTCAGGGTTATTTTTGTTTGTTTGTTTTACCATAAATTTGATGTTTTTTTAAATGTGTTATTACAAAAATATTTTTTTTTACCACTAAGCAATTTCCATATGTTTGTGGATCATTTAAAGATTAAAGTTAAAAAATTCTTAGATTACAATGGAAAGGTTTTATCGAGGCGATTGTGAGCATGCTGTTATATTATTCTGCAATTAAGAAAAAGCTTCATCAACTAAATTAAAGCACAGAACATGACTTTGATGAGATATCAACAGAGTGTTGATCTCATAAATGACAATATTCCAGTAAGTTTAATTAAACCAAGTAGGAAAACCCTCCAGATACACTCAAAATACGTACCTATAAACGTTTCTTTTTCCAGAGGCGGTTGCATACAAACACAGCTGGGACAAATGGCCGAGGCTAAAGAATGTTTAATGTGACTTATTGTTATGTTAGTCTTCAGTTCTAACTCCAGTTCTGACCGGTTCAAAGACCAAAACTAAAGCCTGAGACCAGAGGTGAAGATTAATTGATAACTCATGTATTTAAAATAGATACACAATCAGATACACAATAAATACAATCAGTTTTGTCAGGAGGGAAGATGTGATTGAGAAAGTGTAATTACTGTAGTTTAATGACGTTTGAATTGGAGAAAACACTTGAGAGATTTCTGGTGGGCAATCTCACAAATGGAATCTGGACCTCAAACATACACGCTGATTTGATAAAGTACTTTTTACTTTCCTGCATGCATCTTAAACTATTTGCAATGTCTTTTTGGAGTTCAGACATTGTGCGCATTTTCATGTACATTCACTACACACACAAAAAAGTATTAAAAAGCTGATAATCTATTTTACACTACGTGGAACATGTGCAAGATATGATGGCAGCGTCTGTCCTTCATACAGAGAAGAATATAGAAAATGTTCCTTGTAAAGCACATCCAAACATGCACAACTTAGAAAGAAATGTGTTTTATTTTATGTTGTGTTACAGGCTGCATTCATGTATTCATTAGAGTCAAGATATCTGCAAAACCAGGTGGGTCTGTCTTTTCTCTTTAATACCCTGAAACATTTACATTACATTACATTACAGACATTTAGCAGACGCTTTTCTCCAAAGCGACTTACATCTGAGAATAAGAACAACA
>JBAMHX010000010.1:11488093-11510832 GCA_037177515.1 Pseudomugil tenellus | reverse complement strand
TGGGTTTCTTTAGCAGCGGGGTGACCCGAGCTTCCTTGAAAGCAGAGGGGAAGACACCAGATTTTAGAGAGGAGTTGGTGGTATGGGTTAAAGCAGATCTGATTGTGGGTAGGATGCTCTGCAGGATACCTGAATTTAAGCTTTTATGATAAAACTGGGAAGTTTTTCACCTCTTTTCCACAAAATGATAAACTTTTATTTTGGGTATATTGTTGATGATTTCTTTAAATGCTGATGCACTGCTCAGTCGTTTCCGCACTGAATACCACTTTATTACAGCATTCATAGTTAAGCATTCGTCATGCTCATTAATCTTATTTCTACTGACATGAAATAAGTCATATTTCTCAAACTTAACCTTTACTGGTACCTACTAAGAACAGTGTCCGTTTTCTTTTAGGGCATCATATGGCCACAGGTCATCACAGGCTTTGTGGTCAACATTCTTAATGCTCTCATCAACTACATCTTTCTCTTTGCGTTAAAAATGGGAGTCGCGTGAGTATGTTTTATTCTGTTGCACATAATCTTTTTTTACACTTTAGAGGGGTTACAATCATGGTAATAAACACTGAACAATGGAAAACTCTACAGAGGTTCTGCTCTTGCCAATACCATCTCCCAGTTCTCCATGGCTACAATTCTCTATGCTTATATCATCTGGAAAGGTCTTCACAAGGCCACCTGGGGAGGTGAGTCATTTGCATAAGATTAATGTGACCCTTAAAGGAGACATTGTGTGCTCCAAGTTAACACAATTTCCTGCTATTTTAATTAGATATATATGATACATTATGGTCAAATTAGGACAGAAAAAGAACTTCTGTGCCCTTTTCACCCATAAATGTACAATTTGCACATTTTGGAGTGTGGATCAACCAGATTACTGCCTCTCTCTTCTTCAGGGTCTGCGTCTAATTTACACAATCATTGTAAAAAAGAGTATTACTGTTAAACCGGTACACATCATACCAATTCATTGGCTTGCTGTTTCATTCTCCAAAGTGTAAATTTCCCTTATTTGCAGTCGAGGGAAGGATAGATGAAACTCATCACTCATTAAGGCACCGGTCTCACTGCGAGCCTCCCATGAAGCCGTTTACACCATGAATTCATTCCTTACATTCAACCTTTCTAGGGTAGAGTCAAGAGCTACATTACATAAGCTTTTTATTTTATCATTTAAATATAGTTAAAGCTTCAGTAAATAAATAGTTAATTAGTTAGCATGTGGAATGTCAAATACCAATTTACATTCACAGATAAGCTAACATCAAACAAAAGCTAATTTAAAATGTTTCTTTATCGGCTACATGTTGATAACAGATGGAAAAAAATGAAGTAAAGAAGCAGAGCGCCGGATGTCAGCTAATATTTATTTATTGTATCCTACATTGGAGAAAAACGAGCGAACAACGACAGATGGAAAAAGAGTTTCTATCAGTTTGGCATACCCATCAGAATAACAGACCTTTACTTAATACACATGTGTACCACAGAATCCCACTTTAATTTCTTTTTAATGTGTTTTTGGGATTTGGGATGCAGTTTGGTTTAGGCTTAATTGGTATGCTGCCAGAAACAAAGACCTAAATAAACACATAAACCTATCAATGTGAACAAGCGGTATGTTGTTTTTACATTGGCCCTGTTTACATGCGACTTTTAATTACTCTTTAATTCTGAAAAAAAGTTAATTCCGCTTCAAACAGATGTAAAGTACCCATGTAAGCACCTACTTCAGAGTGGAATTGATAATTTGGAGTTAAAATTGATTCCTAATAAAGTGACTATTCTATTTTAAAGGGAATTTAATTAATTCCTGTCTCATATAAACCCTTAATTCCTCTTGTGGTTAATTCCGGTCATTCTGAACATGCTCACCTTCTTCCGCTGCAATGACGCATGTGCGCAGTGCCTCCCATCTTCCTGTTTTGTAAATCTAATAAAGTTGGGAAAAAAAGTTCACCTCCCATCTTCAGTATATTTGGTCCCGTCTATTTTTCTCGTCCTCAGCTGCTCACAAAAGTGAAGTCGTACGCTTGGGACAAGCTAGTATTTCATAAATTTAATCAAAATTGAAGCTAAAACAGTTTATATTAGATAGTTTTTCATGTAGCTGCTAAGTCTAAAAACAGGAGGATATTTATGTAGTACCAGCTGCGTGATTATGTCACTTCTGCCGTCGCGTCGGCATTAAGAGACTGAGAATAAACGTGATACACCTTTATTCGGAATTAAAATGCCAATGTAAAATCGAAGCCAAGAAGAATTTAATTCTGAATTAAAAGCATCATGTAACCGTATCCATTGTATGCCAAGCTGAGAGAGAACAGGCATTTCATGGATATTCCGTGTGTCGCCACAGTTTCTCTGGCTTCCTTGGCACGACAACAGCTCCAGGATGCCCGTCCTGCAGAGCTGCTGGGCCATTCTGACATTAATGCAGCTCCAGCAGAGGAGCAATGTTTTAAACATTATACAACGTTGAAACAGACCATCTTCTAGCAGCTCGAGATAAATACTGCATCGGCGCCTTGTCAAGGATTTTCCCACACAGTGTCCTGTTGTAGTAAGATGAGCATTTCTCTTCCATCTGAGTCTTCCTCATTTATTTTATAAGTTTCTACTGCATTCATTCTTCTGCTCCCGTTCATCTTTTACTCTTATCAGACAGCCTATATTTTGGCACGATCTGTTCTGGCCTGATATATAATATTGCAGTTTTATCAAATTGTTCAAAGTTTATGTTGATTTACTGGAATATGTCATTTTATCTGTCTGGATTTGCTAGTCACAACTACAGGCTAAAAAAAAAAAAAAAACATGTTTTTATCTGTCATTTACTAGTGTCAGAGAGGGGTCTCCTAGCAACGCTGATGCTATAGCAATGTGGCTATTTTCAGCACTTTATGTTGTTTTCTGAGGGGTAAAAATGACCCCCTGAAGGGGTTCTAGATACAAATAATCATAACCTTTTTATTTTGTATGACAGAGACCTCATATTTCACATGATGATAAAAATGGTCATTTTAAGAAAACTCATAAAGTAAATGAAATGTACCAGAAATCTGAACAGTTTCAGATGTAGGGGCACCAGACAAAGTGCCTGTGGATATGTATGTATATTTGAGGAATTTTTTTTGCCAAAATATGCCCAAATATATTTTTTTAAATATCTCAATGCAACTAAATTATTTGATGTTTGTCTTAAGATCAGAGTTATTACAGTGACAAAGAAAACTGAATGGTAAGTACATCAAACAGGTTCTGACAGTAAAATACAAGAGATTAATGAAATCTTTACAGTAATAAATATACTAAAAGTATGTGCTCATGAGAGAAAACACCATCTGAATGTGGAAGCTGTACGTCTCCAAAAACATAAATAAAAGAATAATTGTTGAGTAAAAACAAACACACTTCCATTTCATCTCCTTTCAACATCAAAAGGAGGAATTTTTTTTACTTTGTTTAAACCACTAGTTGAAATCTAACAATTGTCTGTGCACATGAATTTTGTGTTATTTAACAGGAGAACAGAGCTCAGAGTCAACCTTTCTCTGACAGTTATTTTTTTAGGACTGTTGGATGAAGCTGGAGCATACGTTGTCTGTATTTTGATTTTAATAAAAATGTGGCCCCATTAATTGCTTTCCCAAAGTAAACATGTGTGGAAAAAAAGTTTAGATGAAGAGATCCAATGGATGTTTGTAGAAACATGAACTATTATCACCTTGTTTGATGTTCTAAGAAAGTGCAGAACTGATGACTCATATACAAGCGAATAATCAGTGCTGTAAAGTGACTTTAATGGTTTGTGGAAATGAATTTTCTGAAGTGTAATCAAACAATCGAGTCCAAAGGTTAAAACTTGAAAGCAGGACAGAATATAGGCAGAAGGTTAGAAACAATCCAGACGACTTAACCTGATAGAAGCAACAAAATATAAATTTAACAATGCAAAGTTATAATTGCAACTCCAGGAGTGTTAAAAAAAAACTTGCTGAACTCTTCATGCATTAGAACATTGTGATCTGTTGGGACATACAGACTTTAAAACATTTGTACTGTGACTGCACATTATTTGGATCATATCTTGTTTAATTTCAGTCAAATACAATCTCCTTCTGTTTGAACATTTCCGGCAATTGGTTTGTGTATAACCACCTTTCATTACCTTTCACAGGCTGGTCTAAAGAGTGTCTCCACGACTGGGGTTCATACATCCAATTGGCTATCCCTGGCATGGTCATGATGTGCGTCGAATGGTGGACATACGAGATTGGAGGTTTTCTGGCAGGTAATGCGGGTTGTGAAGCATCGGTAGTAAGTTTTGTCTTAAATCTAATGACTGTCTACTTTTTTTTAAGGTTTAATAAGTGAGGTTGAACTTGGAACTCAGTCAGTTGTGTACGAGTTGGCAAACATTGCCTACCTGGTGAGGCTTTTCATTTGAACAAGCCCTTCCTTCAGCAAATTCTGGGTTTATAAGAAAATCAGTGGGTGAGATGAGTGATGTGTAGATTTATTTATTTATTATTTGCTCATTACAGTTCCCCCTTGGTTTCAGTGTGGCTGGCAATGTGAGAGTTGGAAATGCTTTGGGTGCTGGAGAAACGGAGCAGGCCAAGTTGTCTGCAAAACTCACAATGTTCTGTGCAGGTCAGTGAAGTAAACTTGCATGTAATACTCTGCCAAACTTGAAAGTTAGTATTTTGTATGACTGGCTGTTTTCTTCAACAAATCCTTTAACCTTCTCAGAGAAACTTTTTTTTTTCTTTATTAGTCACCAAGACAAACTCCCCAGTTTTCTTAAAATGCCCTTTTGTTCTAGTTTCTATCAAAATGATTGTACTCTGCTTTAGTTTTGAGGTCTGAGTGTTGAGATCTGGGCTCAGAAGAGTATTTATCAACCCATCAGGCTTGTTTCCACTTAATTTTCAGCTCAGTTCTTGTTTCATTTGGCATTATGTGGCACAATTTTTCATTAGGCTCCATAGAATTGATCAATGGAAGTGCTAGTAGCCTCTCTGCTCCTTTGATGGTAATATATGTGGGTTTTTTTTTTTTATTTATTGAGAAAATTGCTATCAGATACTGTTTATTGCTAAAGTTTAAAGCCCGCCAGTGCTTTTGTCCTCCACTTCTTCAGTTTAATCATATTTTCAAGGGATTGCTACACATCATGAAGTATGTGCTTGTTTGCTAAAGATTCAGTTATTTGTGATAAAATAATTGTTGCAAAAATAATATTTTGTGCCTGGCAAACTGCACTATGCGACTAAGAAATGGGAATGAAAACATGTCAGACTGCTAGTGCCATCAGATTTAATCCAAAACTGGTTCTTTGTCAAGTTGCTCACTTTGTGCTGATATAACTGTGGTTGATCTCTTCAGATACTTGTATTATTATGTTTATTGTTATATAAGTGTTGAATGACTTAAGGAATCAAAGAGATAAAATATTCAGGTACAAGAACTGGACTGAAAATAGGTAGAAAAGCAGCCAGTGTCTAAAGAAAAGTTTGAAGAAGTTTGAGATCAAGGTGCTTTGAGACCCTTTTAAAGATTCTAAGCAAGTCTGGCCTCTAAGGAGTAAAACATGAAGAAAAAACCAGGGGTATATAACTTTTGCAATATTTGAATATCTAAAAATGCTAAATACGTGATAGCTGAAGAACTTCATAACATTTTAACATGACCATGAGCAAGTAAAACACTTTCCTTGTTATCTTCTGATGAGATATCCTTTAGCAAGGACTTCGGGGGACAGTGATTGTTCTATGTCATGTTATCAGACATGCTGTTGTAGAAATAAATTGATGTTTTGTTTTTTACCACAGGGTCAGTGTCTGTTTGCCTGGCAATTTTTATTGGGAGCCTTAAGGATTATGTCTCTTATGTCTTTACATATGATGAGTAAGTACATGCTTAGCATTAACCCCAGCTGTTATCACTGCTGTGTAAAAAAAAAAAGAAAAAAAAAAGAAAAAAAGTGTGTTAAAGTCATTAAAACAGACTAGGCCTCTGTTGTTGGAAAGATAATCTGGTTTCTTGGATGACCTTTCATCATTACATCAGTCTCTGCCTACACAGAGATCTGAGACAGCTGCGTGTTCTTCTACATATTAACTGTATAAAGGTTCATAAGAAAACGCAAGTACAGATACATGATGATGGGGTGGACATTGTAAGAGGACATGAAAACATATAAAAGATAAACTGGAGGATGGATAATAAACACGTACAAGGTAAACTGCCAAAAGGTATATCTGTACTAAGTAAAGTAAAACAGTGTTGAGCACAAATCACTCCACATTCTCTACTGCTCACTGATTTGACCACATTTACATTTACTGGTGAAATGCATAGAAGTGTAGAAAATATCCAGGATCCATGCAAATAATTTATAATACCTTTTACAGAGATCACACAAATTCACAGTTTTTAAGATCTGAAACATTAAAATTTACAGATCTAGTTAATTTTCAAACAGCTCAAATCATATATAAAGTGACACACAATTTACTTCCTGGAAATAAGATTATTTTTTTTTCCTTGTGAAGATGCTTTTAAGGGATCAACTGGTGAAGGATGAGGAACGTTGGTGGCTTCACAAAAGAACAGGTTACTAGTTAACCCAAATAACATTTTACAAAAAATGAGTCTTTTAAAAGACCAAAGCAAACTCCAATGATTAATCAAAATAATGCAAACAAAGTCAACTTAACATAGAACCAACTGACCTAACAAACATGAAACAAAGCGGAGCTTAACTATTAGCTGATCAGACTAGTTGCAGAAACACAAATGGATAACGTGTGAAAAAATGAATATAAACATTTAAAAAACATTAAACTAATGATTCCCCCCTCTTGAGATAATCCTGTCCTCTGACTTTGCCCACACGCTTACTCCTGCCCTCCAGTGTTCACACCGCACCTTCTAGCATCAATAAAAAGAAAAGCAAATAAAGTTAAGCAAACAATTGAAAACACAATGGCTCTAAATTTGCGCGCTAACAAAAAAAGAACCAAAGGATTTAAACCAAGTTTAAGCAATCAGAACTATTAAGTAATAGTGCTTAAAGTTGCTGCCGTTAGGTTGTAGGTATGGCCACTGCAGGGGTTATAATCTGAGGGGGCGTACTTACAGTAACTTAAAGCATCAGTGGTCCCATACAACACTGAAGGTTTTTGTTTTTCTGTTCATGGAGTGAAGATGTGAAACAGGTTGGGTATAGAACTCAAACGATGTCTAAGCTTTATCCGGTTTAAAAAGCGGTACAAACACATAGTTTTTACACGGTACAGGTAGGAAGAAGAGTTGTTCTAAGACATAATTTATGTAGAATATGTGTTTATTTAAACTACTTATTTACTACTTTTGAAGTTGTCATAGCCAGAAGAATGTTATCATACTTGTAAATGTATCATTTGGGTCTCTTTTTTAGACAAATACGACAAAGGGTTTCAGATGTCATGTCATTTTATGCTGCTTTCATCCTCATAGATGCGATTTCTGTAAGTGTGACCATTTTTTTCTCAAATATCTAATGACCATTAAACGTAGCGCTTTTTAAAACAATCCAGCTTTATTCTCTGTGTCTGGATAGGCTGCATCTGGAGGCATTATAAGAGGAACAGGGAAGCAGAGAGTTGGGGCTATTTGCTACATTTTGGGATACTATGGAATCGGTTTTCCTATTGGAGTGCCGCTGATGTTTGCAGCCAAATTAGGAATCACAGGTCAGATTTACAACTTTTATGAAGATAGTTCAATGAACCATTTTATTTTTCTAGTTATATTTGAACCCCTTCTGATAGAAATGCATAACTTTTTGTGCTCCTCAGGTCTGTGGATAGGCTTAGTTACCTGTGTCACACTGCAAAGCGCATTTCTGACTTTCTATTTGGCCAGAATGAACTGGAAGACTGTTACAGTCGAGGTGAGTATTCAAAAGTAAATGCTCCCATTTTAAATGACCCAGTGTACCATTGCTAAATGTAAGGATTCATACATTGTTTTTTTTCAGGCTCAGATTAGAGCGGGGGTTCGAGACAGCTGTACTAACACGAGTAAGAACATTTTCTTGTTGTTCTGTGTACGAAATTATTTCTGCTGTGTACCTGAAGCAAAGGAGAGTGCACAACTGTGGAACATCTAACTAAATTTCATTGTTGATCCTAGTTAGTTTATGTACATCAGTGCTGTTTGTTCAATGTAGCATGCAGATTTGACAAAAGTTTATAACTGTGAAGATCTAGTATGCTGATAAACTGTATGGTGTATGTGAATATGTTGTTTGAGTAGATTCTATCTAGAAAAGTATATATCCTGCATTCATCAAATAAATTTGGCGATTCTATCATGGTCTCAAAGTTAAGTGCAGAGACAAATCTGTGAAAACAGCAAGTGATATATCCCACAATCAAACATTCAGCTGTCAATTGAGGATCTGGGTCACTCTATATATATATGTGTGTTTGCATATATATATAAGTCGGTGGCAACATGAAAAAGCAACAGGGACAATGAAATGGTTGAAACGGTTTTCATGGTGGAAATAAAAGGATTCAACCTTTGTTATAAAATGATACCTTGATTGTATTCTGATGTGTCCACATGTATGGACATTTTTTTTTCCAAAAATAGCTTCATGTTCAAAGATAATATGTGATTATTATGTTATTGTTAGCATCATCCTAACTACATTTAGCTAAAATAAGTCTACAATGCAAGTAAAGCAAAGCTTGTATCTTATGAGGTCCTTAACACATCATTTTTATGTCCAGGTCCCCATCCAGAAGATGCAGATAACTCACTGGATCAGATGGAAACCATGGATCTGGATGGTGCTGAGGAAGAACCAGCTGTAAAACCAATAGACCAGATCCCCTACAGGACTCTGGTTCTACGTAGAGGGCTGGTTCTGGCTGCCATGCTGTTTTTCCTGGCTGTTGGAATAATCATAAACTTGCTGATCACTGATCTGGCTACTTGACCCTACAGAGTTTTTTGCACTCAGTGGAGCAATTCTAGGCACCAACTAGCCAAGGCTTTAGCCACCAGTGCTAAACATAATGCTAACGTTGGCACTGCAGGCCAAAGCAGGACAGCAGGGCGGCACAAGTATACATAAGCAGGAAGCAAAGATAATTAAAAGTGGGAAATGATGTATGATCGTTATTAAATCTCAGAAAGCAAGATGTTTCTCTGAAACCACAATTTTCTGTGACTCCTTCAATATGAAGTTCACTACTACATACTGTCAAAGAACCTAATTAAAAAAACTGATTAAAGAAATAAACATCTTGGACTCACTTTGAAGCTTCATTTGGGACCAATAAAGTGGAAAAGATTTCATCAGGAGTGTATGATGCATTGATCCAGTCTATAGTATGGTTGTTTTCAGCAGTTTCTGGCAAGGGAACAAGGAAGTGCACGGTTGCTCCCACAGCCAGAAGAGCGATCGCTGCAAACACAGTTAAGCCTCGTCTGATGATCAACTGACTGGTGGAGAGATGCCTTCCCTTCAGCTTCAGGACCCCATGCACACTCTGCGTCTCAGCGTTTTCGTCATGGCACTCACTTCTCACGGACATGTATCCGTCCCCGGACTAAGGGATACATCTCTATAAGCTTATTTTGATAGATCATATGTCATAAACATTTTGTTTACCAATTTAGCAGCATACTTACTCTCCTTTTACTTGTCTGTTCAACAGTGTCTTCACTGTCTGATAGGTCAGCTGTGATGAATAAAGTAGTGTGAGGAGTTTTCTGGGCTCGTTTCAGAGCCTGCGAACAAGCAGATGCAAAAATACAGTTGTATGTAGAGTCGATAACTAAGATTATAATAGTCTGACTGTAAGATGTAGATAGAATACCTCCTCTGAGATTCTCTCCCAGTTCAGCCTGAAAATGACAATAATGTAGAAGGTTGATTGTAAAATAACACAAACCAGAAGTCCAACCCAAAAACCTGTAACGAAAGTGAAATGTCAGAGAAGGGTTCAGCTAGGAAAAAAGGCAGCTTTGGAAAGTTTGGAGGAAAATACCTAAAATTCGCAGTTTTGCAACAAACATCAAAGTAACACTGAGTGAGAGCCCGATGCAGTAGTATCCAATGAAATTTGCCACCGCTGGAATCTTCTGTTTGCCTGTGCCCAAGAAGATGCCTGTACACACACACTGGGATTTAAAGAGGCAAACTGCGAATTAGTATGAACCTTAAATCAGTGGCAGTCTGGTAACTTTATGCTCCTAAAATGTTTCACAAATGATAAACGTTTTGTACTGCTTTTGGTAAAAGCAGGATGTTTGACTCACCACAAGACCATCGAAAAGCTGAAGGAAGCAATAAGCATTCATCAAGTGCGAGACCAGACCTACGATCTTCCTGAAAATAAGGTTTGGTTAAGAACTAACATGGTAGGTGGTAGGTGCTGTTCTTGAAATGTGAACACAACTGCACAGACTCACTTATCAGAGGTGAAGATGAAACCAATCACTGATTTAGTAGAGCCAAGCACAATGCCCTCAACAACTGCAAAGCTGACTGGAAAGAAGAATAGAATAGAAATAGGAAATCTGTGAAACCATTCATCTGCCACTTTTGCAGGGTCAGGTTGCAGGGGCAGCAGCCTAAGAAGGAAAAACCAAACTTTTCTCTCCCCATCCCCATTTGTCAGCTGACCAGAGGGGATACTGAGATGTTCCAAGGATATAATCCCTTTAGCGTTTCCTGGGTCTTCCCCTGGTCTCCTCCTGCAAGGACGTGCTCACCTCCTCACCAGGGAAGAAACCTAACCAGATGCTCAAGCCACTTCATTGGCTTCCCTGCATTCAGATAAACAGCAGCTCTACTCTGAATCCCTTCTGGATGACCAAGTTTCTCACCCTATCTCTAAGGCCCTCCCTGCGAAGGAAACTCATTTCAGCTGCATTTACTCTTGATCTTGTTCTTTTGGTCACTACCCACAGTGAAACAATAAAAATAACAAAACAATATATGACTTGATATATTCTATGTTTTGGTAAAAACTGACCTGCAAGAGAAAGGGACACCCTGCTGGTCAGGATTGCCCGCGCACTGTCTCCTGCTCCAAGAGCATTCCCCACTCGAGCACATGCTGCAGCTTGAATTCCAAGTGGGAACTATGAAATCAAAATTATGGGAAAACACAGAAAACAAGTTTAGTAAAGTAATAGATCCCAAATGTGAAACTAAAACAAGAGTCCTCTGACAAACAGTCAATACAAAATACCATATAGGTGATGAAAGCCACCATTATCACAGCATGTTGGGCTGCTAGCTCATCCTCACTCAGCATTCCTGAGCATTACAAGAAATAAAATATGAACAAGCACGACTTAAAATAATCCTTTGTATTACATGTTATATATATGTACTGTATAATTGCTAGGTTACCTGCAAAGAATCCCCCAAATTCATAAACCCACCACTCAAAACATTTCATCAATGTGCTGGGGATGGCCAGCTTCATGTAGGAGCCCCATGCCTGCAGTGATTCCATAGACCAGCCTGTAGGGGGAGGAAGACTCTCATTTATGGGGAGAAACAGCTATAAAGGTTTTACATCAGTACATGACTACTCATCTACAATATAAACTGTCCCTCACCTCCCCATGTGTTTACATGAAGCTCCTTCCACCATATATAAGCATATAAAAAAGTACAAATGTAAATCTGAGACAGAGTGTTGGCCGCTGCAGATCCCCTGCAAAACACACACGCAAGTTGAATGAAACATCAACATTTATGTAGTTTAATACTAGGTTGAATGAGCATGCCTACCCAACACCCAGATCCAACCAGTAAAGAAAGATGTAGTTCGTCACTACATTTGCAATGTTTGCCAAAGCAGCAGCGTACATCTGCGGCAGAATTATTTCCTAAGATCACAGACAAAAAGAATACAATTACCATTACTAAACACAGCACCTCTTCATAAAAAATGAAGCATAATAAGAGTATATTTGTCTAGCTAAGACCATGCGTTTACAT
Source organism: Pseudomugil tenellus (assembly GCA_037177515.1). Taxonomy (NCBI): domain Eukaryota; kingdom Metazoa; phylum Chordata; class Actinopteri; order Atheriniformes; family Pseudomugilidae; genus Pseudomugil; species Pseudomugil tenellus. The sequence continues at coordinate 11,498,798 of JBAMHX010000010.1, read as the reverse complement.
AGAGGACTGGACAGGAATGTACCTGATTCTGTAGGTAAGAAACCTGTAGATTATGTAGAAACATCGCCTATACAAGAAAAAAAAAAAAAAAAAAAAAACAATAACAATACTATCATTTATCCAGTAACGTCAAACTCAAAGTTTAAATTTAGTAATAAAATTGTGTTTTGAAAAAAAATGAAAAAGTGACTCACTGGAACGGCAGGTAGGAAGGCAGTAATATACAATTGGGCTATTCTGCAAGAAAAAGTCTGTATTTAAATTCAGAAATTCACTTGATATTCTGAGAAATTTCCAACAAAATCTATAAATAAATTAATTCAGTTTAACTTAAGCAAATGATAATAAAATCTTCTTTTCACATCTTATAAACATTGTATCTGTGTGTAAATTTGCTTTCTGAATGTGAAACCAGAACTGATGGGAATATTCTGAATTCATGTTCTAACAGAATTATAATGCTTATAAATCTGGCGCCTTTTTCTGGAAATGATTGCAATAATATTGCAGCATAATTACCTGGCCACCTCAGGTTCCTGGCCTAGACACAACAGTATGGGCTGCGCGTTGATGAGAAGCCCCCAGCAGGGCAGACAGAACAACAGCAGGATGATGATGCCACGTTGAAGGATCACTCCCACCTGTAGCAGGTTCTTACTGCCAAATGTCTGGTAAAATAAGAAGTTCTTCAGAAAATAGGCTGAGAGCAGATTTGAGGAGAAAATTAAAATTAGAAGTGCATTAAATGAACAACTTTATATACCTGAGACACCAAAGTATCACATGCCAGTCCCAGACCATATCCTGTTGCAGCAGTTGTAACATTAACAGTCTGAAATGAGCACATAAAATGTAGTAAGCAATAATTCTTTGTCTCGAGAGTGATCAAACTTATTCCAAAAAGATTATTAGTGAACAGATCCAAAATGTATATTTTTTCCCTCCAATAACTGCATGGAAATTACGTCTTCATTTGTCATTTCCTCAAATAAGCCTGGATGAACCTGTAGAGTACACGCCTGAACGCTTACAGCAGAGGCTAATCCGTAGCCAGCCATTACTTGATTTCCAAGACGTCCACAGAACACTGTCACCACAAAGGGAAGCAGGTAATTGAGGATTCGAGAAAGCAGCTGAAAAGACAAGCACCAATGTTACAGGGAAATCGCTACCAGCTGACGTTTTAGTAAGCACAAGTTGCAAGTAATTTTTGTCATGAGATTCTGTCCCGATAGAAGAGTTCTGACTGTGTTTACTTTTAAACGTTGCAAACACTGTTCAGCAAGTACAATCTGTTTTATGTATATAAATTTTTGATTCTAAGTCCCAGATGTTTTCTTTTTTTTTTTTTTTATCTTCTCTTCCATGCATCAGCCGTTATGTATATAAACACTGTCAGTTCTTACCAGAGGCCCTGTCATCCTCAGGATGTGGCATAGTTCCTCTCTGTAGGCCTCAGGAACTTTATGGCGCACCCACTTGCAGCAAAAAAGCTTGTCACTGGACCCCTCCATGCCTACAGCATCGAATACTGATGTTAGACCTTCACTAATGTCTTTCTTTTTGCTGGTGCGCTTATCTTTGTTGATCGCTAGATTCACCAAAGGATGGAAAATTTGCTGTGGCCGCAGCTGCCCTGGAAATAAGCCAGAGCCGGCTGAAACAACAGTGATTGTAAAACAAAGACAAGAAAACAGTCTGCAATCACAACAAGGACTAAGAAGGAGGACTTGAAAGGGAGAATGTTTACATCTGAGTGATGAAACATGTAAAAGACAATGAGCCACCTCTGGTTTTGGCCAGTGGAGAAAATTCTCAGAGAATAATCAGAATTTCTATCCTTTGAAAGAGAAAACATTTACAGAAAGGCCGACCAAAACACACACAGTGTTGGATACCATGCATGGTTCAACCCTTTTGGAGGCTTATGGAAGTGCTCAACATCCCAACAGAGGACAAACCCTCACATACAACATAAATACATCATATACCAGAATCCATTCCAAAAACATTACTCATGACAAATAAAAAGATGTTTGCAATCAAGCAGCTTCTGGAAAAAGAGAAGTTAATAATGATTCTGCAAGAAATGGATTGTAATGAGGTTTCTATTCTTAGATATGACGAACAGACAGAATGTAAAAACCCAGAGGAGTCCAACTGAGAGACCTTCATATGTATTTATTCTTTAAACAGAAGATCTACAAATCTCAGCATTTCTCTGATCATTCAAGTGTAGTTTGTTTCATTTCACCTGGTCATGATCTAAATTAATCAGAACTCCATTAAAAATGGGGAAAATAAAAATCCAAATGATGAAAAGATTGCATTTAAAGACATAATTATTGCATTCACGTCATGTCATTAATAGACCTCATTTCTCAGCACATTTACAACAGTTAGTACATGAAGTCATACATAATGGCTGAAGCTGTAGCTTTACAAGCTTAGCAGTAAAAAAAAAATTATTTATTTAACCCTTTCATAGTTCATCTTGTGTTATTTATTACACAGTGGGAATAAACTGATCAGGGGAGTATGTTGTATTGATCCAGTTTATGGTTAAGTTGTTTTTTTCAGACAGGGTTTTTGGCAATGGCACAAGGAAGTGTACGGTTGTCCCCAGCGCCATGAGTGCGACCACAACAAACATGGTGAGGCCCCGCCTAAGGATAAGCTGGCTGGTGGAGAGACGATTTCTTTTCAGCTGCTGCGTCTCAGTGTCGGGGTGTTCTGTGCTCACAGACATGTAGCCATCCGTTGACTTGAAGGAATGTGTCAAATGAGATGAAAAACAACTTAAGAGTGAGTAAGCAGGCAAATAAAACCTTGCAATGACTCAAGCAACAGAGATAAAAAGGTTAAAAATTCAAGTAAAACCACAGTACTTACACTCCAAGTGCTTGATGCCTGGCCATTACTGGCATCAGTACCTATTACAGTCATTTGCTTTTTTTTCTGAGCCCGTTTCACAGCCTGAAAACAAAATATAAAAGCATAAATACTGGCATTTCCTCCTTCATACATCACACAAATAACTACCAAATGTTTCCTAGCTGTGTCTCAGCAGCTGATGCTTCTGACGTAAATAGAAATATGACTGTTGTTTGGGCAGCTGAGGCTCTGCATGTTCCTGATTCTGAGATTGGCCAGTAAGATACCTCCTCCGTCATGCTCTTCCAGTTCAGCCTGAAGATGACAATGATGTAGAAGCTAGATTGCAAGACGACACAAATGAGCAGTCCCAGCCAAAAACCTGCACAGGAAGACATATGATTCTATTAAAAGCACAGCAGGTTGCACATGTAGCCTGCTCTTTCTATACAACACTTTATTAATCTTGGAAGTATAGAGATAAATATATTTATATCACATAATTACCTAAAATTCTCAATTTTGCAACAAATATCAAAGTAACAGCCAGAGAGAGCCCTATGCCATAGTATCCAATTAGATTAGCCACAGCTGGTATCTTCTGTTTGCCTGTGCCCAAGAAGATGCCTGTGCACACACACTAAGATGGGAAAAAGCTCATTTTTATTTCACAACTTTCAGATTTTTGCATCATATATGTATTTATTCAACACAATACAAGGTATAAAACTCACCACAAGAGCATCAAAGAACTCAAGAAAACAGTAAGCATTCATCAAGTGTGACACCAGGCCAACAATCTTCCTGTAAAGGATGTTTTATATTCAATAAATAACAGCTTTATTAAAAGATACATATATGATCCATAACAGAAAATTGCTGTATAATAAAAAAAACGAATATATTCTATAATATATATTACACATAGACTAAAACACCAATGAATTCACTCAGTGCAGCGTTGATATATTGTTTGCAGAATCTGATAGTCTGCACATTTATCTACACCTGAGATTGTGCAACACAGCGGAGCAAATAGGCACACTAACATAAAAACACATTTGGCTTGAACTGCTTTATTGTGGAACCTTAAACAGCAATCTCACTGAATCGTTCTATGCTACATTAAGTTTTTACATACTGCTCTTTCTTTCTTTACGTTGTACAGTTTCCTGATATGTTTTAAGAGAGAGGGAACGTTACTGAGATGTGGCTGCAGCTGAATGAACTCACTCATCAGATGTGAAAATGAAGCCAATCACTGTTTTCGTGGCGCCAAGCACAATACCTTCAACAATAGCTATGGTGCCTGGAAAAGAAGGGGTGGAATATTTGTCAAACGGTAGAAGATCATCAGCACATGAGTTATTATCTACATAGGAGGACATTACAGTTTTTTTCAGGTGCTATTTAATGGAGTTGAGTTGTTACCTATCTGGGCTGTTTAATGACTAATCCTACGTTCTAGTATAGAAGTACTGGAGGGAAATCAATTTATTGATCTAAGTATGCTCGACTCCATGACAGGTTGGAGTAAGCCTCCTTTCAGCTTGTTAGCATCAGGCTTTTCCCAGTTGACCTATTACGTCATAGATCAAAACAACTGACAAACAATGTAGCCGGCAGCAAGTTATTAGCGTGTAGAGCAGTAAGTCACACAATATGAACTAAACAAACTAATTGATTTGCCTGCAGTACTTGACATGTGCTTTACTTACTGGTGACACAGGACATTAAAGTGTTAAATTATGGTATAATGCATGCTCATCACTGACCTGCAAGACTAAGAGACATCTTGCTGGTGAGAATCGCTCTGGCAGTGTCTCCTGCACCAAGAGCATTGCCCACTCTGGCACATGCTGCAGCTTGAATACCAAGCGGGAACTGAGGAGAACATGTAACAAGCACGCAGACTTTGAATATGAGCATCAGCTTTCTTCTGAAAATCCTGAATAAAACTACAGCTACACTTTATGTAAATTACGTTTAACAATCCAAATCCAAAGCATTCATTGAAGGATGTGCCAGTGCAAGTGTGTAAGACAATACACAGTACCATGTATGTGATAAAAGCCACCATTATCACAGCATGTTGGGCTGCCAGCTCCTCCTCACTCAGCATTCCTGATCATTACAGACAGAGAAGAATTACAGACATGGCTGCATTAATCAAAAGGTTGTGATGCTGTATTTCTAACATTTGTTAGTTGGGTAAACATGGCTACAAATTACCTGCAAAAAATCCCCCAAATTCATAAACCCACCACTCAAAACAAGTCATTAATGTGCTGGGGATGGCCAGCTTCATGTAGGAGCCCCACTCCTGAAGTGATTCAACAGACCAGCCTGCAGGGGGAGGGAGACACTCGTTTATGTGGACAGAATAATATGAAGGAAATCAGTTCTGTATGTGAGTACAGTAAGACAATGGATTTTAAATCCCTCACCTCCCCATGTGGTTACATGAAGCTTCTTCCACCGAATATAAGCAAACAGTAAAACACAGATGTAAACTTGAGACAGTGTGTTTGCTGCTGCAGATCCACTGGAAAACACAAACCATGCTCAGGATGGTATCAGTGTTTACTACAATTTCATTTGGATTTAAAATGTTATGCTGCAGTGTGGGAGCATGCCTACCCAACACCCAGATCCAACCAGAAAAGAAAGATGTAGTTCGTCACCACATTTGCTATGTTTGCCAAAGCAGCAGCGTACATCTGCGGCAGAATTATTCCCTGAGAACAAAAACACCAGCTGATAGGAGAAGTTTGCTGTAATTGAATTAATAAGCAGCTAATTTTGATTCTTTGTAATGAGAAAGCTGGAAGATGCACCTGGTTCTGCAGATAAGACACCTGAAGATGATGTAGAAACATTGCCTAGGAGACGAAGATCAACAGAAATAGTCTGCATTTAACTATCTTATGCATTCACATTAAAGTTGATTTATTGATACATGTAGATAAAAAAAAGGCTACAACTCACTGGTACGGCAGGAAGGAACGCTGTAATGTACAGCTGGGCTATTCTGTAAACAAAGTTATATTTAAATTCAAATAAAAACGGAAATTGGTGGTCACAGCAATACACAATGTACCTTATTCAAGCACATTTCTTTCTCATGGTTCCCATAAACCACCATTGGCAAGAACTATTGATATATTAAAGTTAAAATGAGATCATTTGTCATTTGAGGAGATGACAAATGAAAATGTGAAACATTACGTATATCTACAGGGAAAATTGAAGCGAGTTTAACGCATACAATAATGTTTGTAACAAGACTCATTATGGAGTTACTGAATGTGCTATGCAGCTTAGTTACCTAGCTACCTCAGGGTCCTGACCCAGACATAACAGGATGGCCTCAGCATTAATGAGAAGCCCCCAGCAGGGCAAACAGAACAGCAGGAGGATGATGATGCCACGTTGAAGGATCACTCCCACCCGCAGCAAATTCTTCCCACCAAACGTCTGCACTGACACACAGACAGTGTTAATCATTTTGTGAAGAGAAGTAATGAATAGTTTTTATCTCAACAGAGTTAAACCAAGTTTCAGGAGATATTAACACAAAACAAAGAGTTGCTTTCCAAACCTGAGCCACCAAAGTATCACATGCCAATCCAAGACCACATCCTGTTGCTGCTGTGGTGACATTAATGGTCTGAAATGAATTCAAAACCATCTTAAATGAATTAACCTAACAATCCTGTATATTTATGACTGATCACAGTATATATTGATTAAAACATCACATTTGAGAGTTCATGGCTGTAGTATTTAATTCCCTTAAAAGAGCTACTATATGACAACGTTTTCATGTTTCCACATGTGATTTTCTATTAGCCTGTGAAGCATTCAGACAATGAGCACTTACTGCAGAAGCCAATCCATAACCAGCCATCACATCATTTCCCAGGCGCCCACAGAACATTGTCACCACAAATGGAAGCATATAATGGAGGATACGGGAGAGGAGCTGGAAAAACAAGCATCGGCAATACCAACTTTTATATAATGTACAGCAAAGCATTCTGGTAAAACAATTGGAATCAATAACCACAGTTATCTTTTCACATTAGTTTAAGTTGTTGAACATGGCTTTATTTTCAACCTAACTCAAGTGATAACTCCTTAGAGAGAGAAAATAATCTATAAACAGTATTAGTACTTACCAAAGGCCCTGTCATCCTTAGTATGTGGTACAACTCTATTCTGTGGGTCATGGGAACCTTGTTGCGCAGCCACCTGCAGAAAAACAGCTTGTCACTGGACCCCTCCATGTTTGCAGTCCAAGGTAAAGCCGATTTTTCCAGTGAAACTGTTGTCCTCTCAGCCATGTATGTTTCCTGCTCTTCAGGGAAGGTTTTCACCATGGTTGTGTAAAGCACTATAACATCTTGAAAAGTTACTAATTAATTTTCACGAGGTCACTCATTGCATTTCTGATGCGTAAAAACCAAAAGGAAAAAAAACATGTAATGTGAAACAGTTACAGAATGTAGATAAGCAGCTGATTGTGTAAATATTTTAAATGAACATCAATGTTATTTTCAATTTCATTTGGAATCAAATTGAACTTTTCTTTTATTTTGCATCTCATTACAGCCACTGCAAGAAAGATTACATGGAAAATAGTTGCCAGTGTGGGAAGCATACTAAATAACCATCACCTGCCCTCTTTCCATCTCTGTGTTGTCACAGGCAGAGGATGGGAAGTCATGATTATTCATGAAAACCTTTTACATTTTAATGACTACACCAGATTCCTTTGAAGAAGTGAAACCTGTCCACTAAATCTTCATCTACTCAGACAGACACATTCATTAAGGTATTTGTGAATATTAAACATTAACACGTCATCTGGTTCAGTCCTTCAAAAAAGTGAGGTGAAACAGTCAATGCTTGAGCAGCATCTAAAATGAGATGCAGCCCTCTGCAGCTATGAGGGTAAAAAACATTCAGCAAGCCATCTGTATGTTAGTGATAGCATACATTGATGAACGTATGCCTCCTGTTACATGAATATAAAACATATTTTCCCATAAAAGCGGTGCAACCACAAAAGATGGAGCATAAATCTGTGCACAAAATCATTAAAGGATTTTGTGCAACGCAAGAAGAACCCTAACTCAGAAATAACCTCTATTACAGTAAGAAACAAAACAAAAAAAAAAAAAAAACAGGATATCGCCTTTATGTACATATGCTATCAATGAATTGATTATTTGGTTGCACATTGCATTAGTTTCATGAGCAAAAGCAGGAGCTGAATGGACAAATGCAATAATTGCTTCATAAACTCAAGTTAATAACCCTGATTGTTTCTCTTCCTAAGGGATGGAGCCATCCACTGAAGAAAGTGAAGTGGTCTGCACTTACTATATATTGTATTTCACCGGCAGCACTCAAAGCACTTTAGAGTGTTTTCATACCATTTCACACAGACTGTGCTAGAAGAGTTTCTCTGCAAGGCCTTGTTTCCCATAGGGAAGAGCTTCCAGCTGGAAGTTTTTGGCAAAACAATAATTTAACATGTGAAGAGACAAGGGAATGATTTGCTCAACTTGTGATTATAGAATCACCATCCCTGCCACCTCAGACACAGTCACTCCAAAGGAATATGTCTACTTTAAGTACACAATTTCTTTTGTTAGTCTGCTTACTTCTGCAGAGATTAATAGAAGTGAAGCTATGAATATCTAAATCAACCTGCATGTAAAAATCTTATTGACTACAATGTTGACATTTACATCCCACCCAAGCCAGAAGTGAGCACATACTTTACATATGCACATTTGATGAATGCATAGGATTTACAATGTAGTGTTCAGCGTCATAAATAAATATTTACATGATATAGTATTTTTAATAATTCATAATATTTACCTTTGAAACCCAACCTCTTACTTTCTATCTTACTGTGTAACACCATAGGCATAGAAGGGAACCCATGGTGTCATATGTTAATAACTTGAGCCTTTAAAATGAAACACATATAACATAAAACATGGACCAATCATTCAGTCAGGATGAAAGAAGGAATAAATTCACACAATATAACAACAAGATTGAACAAAAGAACTCTGAAGTAAAACACCATAATCAAATAAGCATATATAATCCTTGAAGTTGGTAAATAGTTGCATGAAGCTCATTTTATCCAAGAGTATTGAGGATACTATGGTTTTGCCCCGACTGCCACTGCTTCCGCAAGATGTCCTTTGTCCTTTATGCACAAAACATATTTTTTTGCTATATCACTGGAACTATTTGTCTCATTGACCTCAAATCATAATAAACTATCACGATCTCAGGAAGTATCTGATCATGAAGTCACACCTATTCTTACACCAAAAGGAGCTTTTTAGCTGAAAAAACACTGTTTTGACCATATCTTTCTAACTATTTATTAGATTAACCTCAATTCATGTGCAAATGACAGGTTGTGACCTCAGGATGCATCTAGAAGTGACATCATACCTGCCTGGATCAAATTCTAATTAGTTAAGGTATACAGTCTACTTTCTTCGTTATTGAGTGAGGCTCAGTGAATAAATATTATAGATGACTTGTTAATATAGTTACAGGGTATTACATGTGCATCTTTACATTATTGTATTGTGTCTATTCAAGGATTGGGGAATAGAAGGAAATACCCCTAGCTGTTGCTTCTGAGGGTCTCGTTTAAGGTTGGTTTTGAAATTAACATTAGTTCACATTTGTAAGCATAGAAACCTTCTAGTTAGGTGTGCTAACAAAGGTATTTGTTAGCTATATCACTAACAAAGGTATTTGATAGCACATTTGTTAGCAATTTAGAGTCTCCAATCAGCCTATCCCCAAGGTGCATGATGTTGGACTGTGGGAAGAAGCCAGAAAAAACCCACGCTAACACGAGGAGAACATGCAAACTCCACTCAGAAAAGCCACCGTCTGAGCTGGGGACCAAACCAGCAACCTGCTTGCTGTGATGCTACAGCGCTAACCAGCGTGCAGCCCCATATTTAGACATTTTCTTCTAAATCACCTGAGGTTCTTTTATATGTTTTATATGTTTTCGGCAAAGTCAGCCGTAAATTTTAAGCAGTTTGAAGCTAATACCATTGAAAGGGAGACACATAGTAAAATTCCACTTTTCTACATAAGTATTGGTTCTGGGAACAAATGAGAACAAAACAAACACTTATTTTAGGAGAATTTCAAAGAACCTGACCTGATGTTCATTGGAAAAGTGCAAAACTATAAAGGCAGGAGCAGGCTACGAATATTACTGACAATCTGAGCAAATCAAGGATGGAGTCTGGACCATGAGCAACCAAAATAAACACAACAAGGTAGTTGAGTAGAGAATTTAAGGATAGGGAGGATGAAATCATGTAAATAACATGAGTAATCTAGGCCGACATGGAAACAGTAGTTTGGAATGAAAGATTATTTGATATTGAAACATAAAATTAATTCAAACTTCTGTCCCTCCGTTTATTTTCCTCTTCTTATCCAGTGAAGGGTCATGGGATGCAGCAGGTCTTTGTCTTGAAGCTTCTCACTGAAAGTTTGAGTCCTACTGTGAAAAGTTGTGTCAGAACCAAATAATAATCAGTATGCATAATCTTGGAAAAAAACGACAATCTACAATAAGTCCTCATAATACAGCAGTTTAATATATAATAAATAATTAATATGATAATATAATAAATTTTATTTAATTAAAATAATGTAGGAGACCGTTTTTCCTGTCAAGGACGAGGGTGAAGCTTAACAGGGTTTTATTTAACACTGGACCACTGAAATGACTTTACATAATGATCCCGCAACCAAACAG
>JBAMHX010000010.1:11458183-11473555 GCA_037177515.1 Pseudomugil tenellus | reverse complement strand
TATATATATATATTCTTTTGTCTTAGTGAGTTTTAATTTAAGTCCTTTTCAGCCACCCAAATAGAAGCACTAAAGAAACAGTTACTAACACCAGCTTATCATTAGCAAGGATATAGCATCCACCAGTCTTGATGTATAGTCTGAATTTCTGCCTATTTTCTGAGCTAAGAGTAAACTAAAGCAACAGCAATAAGATTTCTCCATTTTAACTTTTGTCCATGTAATTTTATCATGGAACTGAATGAGAAGCAGTTTGCTTGCTATTGACAACACTTTTGGAAAGATAATGGAGTCTATGAACCAAACTAATAAAACAGTGTATAAAAAATACACTAGTGTGATCAGCTATGCTGATGCTGTATTATACTGTTTTACCACACCATCTAATGATAATTGATCTAAAGGATTTGACACCTTACAAGCAAGCTCAGCATTTCCAGCTGCTTTCCTACATTAACTTTGTCAACAGCTAATTGTCTGACAGCATGAGGTCTCACTGATTCTGTGGTGACAATCCTTCAGAAGTGCGTGCACATACACAACACACAAAACAGAAAAAAATCTGCCTGTAGCTTTAAGGAGGACTTATTTGTTCAGTAACTGGTGAGATTTACCTAAGACACTACTGTGTGTGGTCATATGTGCAAGCAACAAGCCACATACGGCTCGGTGTCCCCGTCCACGCAAAGGAAAAGTGTAAAGGATATGAGTTACTAAGATCATGTGGAGCAACAACAACCACTTGAGTTTACTCACTCCAGCTGTGACAACAACCTCTCATCCAGGTAAGATCCCAAGTGTCACCTAACAGCTTAAGTATGGCAATGGGGCTGAGTGTGTGCCGACTCAATCAGAGCTTCTCAAAATCTTACTGTATTCAGGAGCAACAGTTTCAAGCACTAACATCAGCAACACATCACTTAGCAGAGGTGAGGCGTGATCAAGATGACACTGAGCAAAGAAAACCTTCTAAATTGAATATAGCCACGTTTCCATGGTGTTCCGCTTTTACAGCTTTATTTATAGCAGGCAGTAACTAAGTTTATCCCTTTTACACAAAAGAGTAAAATATGGCCTTGGTTGTTCCGATTTGACAGGACTTACATGAATCAGGTAATTGTGTGTGTATTTCTGCTTCTAAAGCCAAGGTAAAAGTGTGGGAGTATATCAAGAATTTCAGGCCAAAGTGTAAAGCAACAACATTGTCAGCATTTACAATATCTATATTTTCAGCTTGAAGGAAAATGGCATCGAGACACCCTCACAGATGATATATTATTTGTTTAGACATTGAGGGATAAAGTATATGTGCATGAACGTTTGTGTTTTCAGAAGTGAAACTAGCTTGTTTCCATTATCATTTAGTCTGCAGCCTGTAACGTCACCAGGTTTGATGTAAACTTTCTTTCATTCCAGAACTGGGCCTTCATCCAGAAGTCTGGAGAAGAGTCTTCCTCTTCTTCTCACTCTTTAAAAGCAGAGAAAAGCAGTTGCTAAGCTGAAAGTGTTTATGTGGGTGTACGTATTTCTGAGAACGAGCAGCACCTTGGAGACAGCAGGTAGATTGTGAAATATCCTGTGTCAAGATATTCATGAGTTGGTCCAATTATCATGAGATTTTATTGGAGCTTTTGAATGTTGACTCAGCAATCACAATTCTCATTATTGTAGAAAACAAAAAGAACCCTTAGTTTGACATGTGTCCTCCTTCTGAGCCATTTTTCACGTGGGCTGGATGGAGAGAATGGCGCTGAGTCCAAGTGGTCGGCTTCCTGGGTCTTCACGCAGTCACATCGCATGAGCTGTCGACAGAAGAACAGAGAGCGAGGAAGAAACATTTAGACGTAAACCCTGAAAACTACCTCTGTCAAATGATCAGAAAACAAAGCTGTGATAACAGTCTGAGCTGATGCACTAAATAATAAAGGACAATGAAAATGTGGAAGTTGTCATCTGAAGCTTTGACTATAGATTTGTGACGGTGCTGAAGGGCTATAAATGACAGCTGAAATGGAAAGCAGCAAGAGCCAGTCTGGAAGAGATTTTTACTTTTAGAAAATCACTGCTCGCTACCTGAAAACAGCCCCTGTATAACAATTTTACAAACACATCAAACTTAGATTAAGAAAAGCACATAAATCAGATTGCTTCCCAGAAATGACTTTCTGTTCTTACACTGAGCTGCAGAAACGCTGACAGCTGGATTGCCTCTCATGCTCCGGTTTTGTTTAGTAACAAAGATCCAGCAGGCAGTAAGAGGGTGAAAAATGTTTCCTTTTTGCTGCGCTTGGAGCTCTGCCATGTCATGATGACAGAGCATCTGTTTCCAGGAAGGCTTTACAATTTAAATAATGTTATAAACTTAGTTATAAACTAAGTTATTTTTTTTGTTTGTTGTTCCCTTTGTCTGAGGATTCAGTGGACATCCTCCTAATCTGTCGTTTCATCACCATTATGAATTCAGTGAAACTTCAAAGTGGTTTATTGGATAGTTTAAGCATAAATAATCCAAGAGCTCATAGTTTATCTCCATCTTTATTACAAGAAACATAATGCATGCACCATAAGACTATTCTGTTTAAGGGTTAAGTCACTGACTGAAGATTAAACATGATTCAGACCTTAAAAGATCAAAATACCTGGTGAAAGAGTTGCCAACAGACTTTAATCTGAGTTTTGCAGTGTGAAGTCATGACCTGCTGCATTTATGCATAAACCAGCTAGAACTGCATAATCAGACTCAGATTTTCATTTTTTAAGTCATATAAAGAATGTTTTACCAAATAGTTTCATCTTGTCTGGCTCGGCTATGATGTGGGTCATGAATCTTGAGCAGCTTACAAAAACAGAATGATTTTGCCCGATTCCACAGATCACTGCACAGTTTTTATAAGTTTGACCATCACTCATCACAAACAAATCAAGTGGCTTTTATATGGTCTCAGCTGCAATTTCATTTTGTGTGAGTCATAACCAGTCAGACAGCAGACAAGCTGCCATATTATATACAAATTTGAATACAGCGAAAAATGTAAAATAAAACAAATGCAAAGAATTAATCAAGTTTAATCATATTCATAATAGAACATATATCAAACAGCTGTAGGGTTGTTGACGATGTCTGCTGAAGACAATATTCAAGGTTAAATCTCCTGTAAAAATGTATGTTTCTGTCCACACTGAATTATTATCTGGTCTGTGGACGGACTTACTGCTACATATTCTGGATACCATATGTGCTAATGGGACCGCTCAGTCTCCTTTATGAGTGTTGGGTAGTTTGAACATCTAGACAGCAACATCTGTTCCGCAAGTAATGTAATTTTGTTCAACAAACAAAAGAAAAAATTACAGAGATTCATTTCATTACCTCAAACTAAGACTGTCTGCTGAAAAACCAGTCAGCAAGCAGCATCTGTCACGTGTTAAAGATTAAAACCAGACTAGTGGCTGGTTTGTGAATTGGTATTGTTTTGGATCTTATGAAATAGATATATAGTTTTTTTCTCATTATTGTTGCTTTTGTCATTATGTTTAATGGAAATCAACTTAAATGATAATGAAACACATTGTTCTAATAGACTTTCTTTGCCTTGAGATTGAAAATGTAATGAAAAGATTTACACGATACTAAGATCTAAAAATAAGACGATTAAGAAATCCCACATCCCTTCCAGCTCAACATTTCTGTTCTTTGTTCCAACCCTTACAAATTTCTTGGTGTCTTATGAAGACTTTACTGCTTAGTAAAGTATGAAACCTTTTCTCATACTTATGTGCCTATGGTTTTTGCTTTTCTCATAAATTCTGAAATATGTAATCTGTTTTTGAGATTGATCCATTGACCTTTTGGCCAGATGTTCAAACCACCATTTCACCATTTTGAATCAATTCTGTGCAGCCATGTGTGTTCATGTAAAGACAAATGATTGTAAGTGTGACAAATTACAGTATTCGATCATAATCACGACATTTTGCAGGTCCCTTCAGTGTTATATTTATGCTCAGCTTCAAACAAAGAGACTGGAAGGATAAATCTCAGATTATAGCAACACACTTGCTTTCAGTGGACATTAGACCTGCATCTGGGTACAGTACAGTAAGGATGGCGGTAATATAGCAAGAGCAAGAATAAAAATAGCATATTAATTTTAAGAATACATTTGTGTTGTGAGTGGAAAATTCACATCTGAAACACAGATAAGGACAACTATTTGGGATATGATCTCTTACTTTTTTCTGGTAAAGCGTGATGTGTTCTTACACAACCTAATTTTTACCACCAGAAAACATAACTGCATTAACATGTATGACCTAAAAGCTTTTAATGAAGCAATTGTCATGATCTGGACTTTTTGTGCTTAGCTATCTTGATTTCCTATTTTATTTTCTGAGTTATTTGTGTTTCTTTTTCAGCTTTACTTCCTGTAATTAGTTCACCTGATTTGATATAATTATATTCACCTGTGTCTTGTTTTGTTTGCATTTATTTATACCGTCTAATTGGTAGGAACGGTGAAACTGAAGCCTCATGAAACATTGAGCAAGTTTGACACAAATGCCTGGAAATGAACCACTGTGTTAGAAACAGCTCTGACAAGGCAAGATCCACTCAGCGTCATCCTCTTCAATTAGTTTATGTGTTGGGCTCTGGTGTTGTTTTATTGTATGTAACCCAGATGACCTGGATCTAAATATGTGTGACTGTCCTTCATCTTGATCCTGAAGTCTGTCAATGTCTTTATTTGCAAAAAACAAACAAACAAGCATAAAAAACAAATTAAAAAGAAAAAGAAAAAACAAATAGACTATGTATAATTTTATACATGAAAGCATTTACACACACACACACATATTATATATACAGTATATATGTATATATATATATATATATACAGCAAAATACAGTGACAATTCCACCAATATATAGCCTATATAATATATTATTTTATGTCATTTAGGCATTAGGACCACAACAAGAAGGATGTAAAGGCCAAAGAGTGTCTGGGTGAAATGCAGCATTTCCAGGACCCAAAATATGAACGTAATTGAAAAAGTTGGCATTCGCTTGAACTTTTCTCATGATGCAACCTGACGAGCAGCGTGAACCGGGTGGAGCTACAGTCACTCCTCTCTCTCTCTCTCTGCTGATGTCGCTCCATTCACATATATTCTATTCATACATAGACCCTACATATGTATGGAATAAATATATATGTATATATGAAATGGAGGCTATATGTATATTTCTATGTAAATCTCCTCTAAAAGACCCACAATCTCTTTCGTGTTCCGACCGACTTTTAAGTAATTGAGATTAACAAACTCGCCTCTTCGAAATTCCTATTCAGCAGCTTGTGCTGCTCGTTATGCACTGGTGACGTAAGAATGCCTCGCTTGGTATGATCACGTGACTTTTGGCATGTTGAATCACAGTGTTGGAACATTGCTCGTAACACTTTCGTGTCACCTGCTCGATACATGTTCGAGCAGACGTGCTTGACCATAACATCCCTACTGATTTGTCAATTAGCTAGATTTCATGCTCTTTTAAATTGTCATGTTCCTTGGTTTTGTCTGGCTCTCTAGTCATTGTTTTGATTTAATATACATCAAGTTGATCAGAGTTCTAGCTACCACCTGCGCATTGTTGCATTTGGGTCCACATCTTTGTTCCACATTCTACCAGCAATACATTTGCAGAACTTCTCTACCTCAGCTTAAAGTCCTCCCTCCAAACCTTATTGCTCTGTTGAGTAATCGTGCACTTGCATCTACTCATAGTATGCAA
The DNA here is from genome assembly GCA_037177515.1 of Pseudomugil tenellus. Lineage (NCBI taxonomy): Eukaryota > Metazoa > Chordata > Actinopteri > Atheriniformes > Pseudomugilidae > Pseudomugil > Pseudomugil tenellus. The sequence continues at coordinate 11,467,764 of JBAMHX010000010.1, read as the reverse complement.
ATTTTACTAGTGTCTGTATGTAAATAATAAAGAACATCTCCCCCCAAGTCTGGTCCTGTGATGGACTGGCACCTTGTCTAAGGTGTACCCTGCCTCTTGCCTGCTAACTGCTGGGATAGGCACCAGCCTCTTGGATAGCGACCCTGAATAGGATTAAGCAGCATACAAAATGAACAGATGAATGAATCTCTCCAAGTCTGCAGAAATTACTGAGGAAAAAATAATGTTGCTTTCAGAAGGGCTCTCCTACCTGTCGCAGAACAAATGCAGCGACATCAGTGGACTCCCAGTAGGAGGCGTGAAAAAGGTGAGGCAGAGCCACTGTTGGGAATGCAGTCAGTACATCCGGGCAGTACAGAGCATAGTCCAGCCTCTTGGAACCCCACCAACTACTAGAAACTACAACACAAACCATATTGCTAGCAAACATGTGGCAAAATCTCTCAAAATCTGTTAAATCTCATCAGCATAAAGTTGCCTCTGTGAGGTAGTGCATCCTTTTCTGTCATATTTCCCTCCCACTTACTATTAGTGATGGTGTTTCCCAGTTGACCCATAGAGCAAGCTGACAGCTCACTTTCCACACTGGTCACACTGCTAAGACGACCTCTCCCATCTCCACTTCTTCCTTCAGTCATAATCTCAGAGGACTGTTGTGGAGATTTAGTCCCATGAGACTGGTCACCTTCCAAAAACACACTTGGTTGGCATTGGATGTTATCCGCTATGAAAAGCAAGAGAAAAGAAAAGGACAAATAGAGAGAGGAGAAGGGAAATGCTTTGATCATATGACCACTGACTAGGCTGGATCTTTAAATCAATGCTTTTATTTGCCTAATAAGAGCTGTGCATCTATGTGCTTTGTTTGGAAAATCAAATACAAGCAGTAAGTAGAGAAATAATCAATTCAAACCAAGCTTCAATTTTATGACATTGAATGCTTTTATTGGTTTCCTATTCAATGTTGGCTCTTAAGAGTCCAAACGTGCATCTCAGTCCTGGTTCCTGCTGATTTTTACCTCCACCAAGGAGGTTAGGATTTTGCCAACGTTTGTTGGTTTGTTTGTGTACAAAATAACTCGAAAAGTTGGATTTTGATGAAATCATTATGGAATGTTGATAATGGGGAGAGCAATTGATGACTAGATTTGGGTGGCAATTGGGATCATTGTCTGGATCCAGGAATGTTTTTAAAGGTTCTTTAACATTGCGAAATAACCACTCATGTTAATGCAGCTGACCCCTCCTATAGGCCGCTTCTGTCTACCGTTTTTCACTCTGACAAAAATCATGTGTGACTCTCTGAGCGATGTATCACCCTAAAATAAGCCCAAACAGCTCACTAGTCGTTTCCTAGACACAAAAACGTGAGGAGTGAGCTATATCGTTGCATTACAATAGCTGATGCACGCGATAACACAAACCCGTACAATTGGACTTGACAACAGCTTGTGACAGTGTGAGACTGTCTGATAGGAGATGGACTTTGCCAATGACATGATTATCTTCCATGTAACAGGGAGTCAGCAACAGTTTTGGGTAGCCAGAAGTATATTCTTTTCAACAAACAAAATATAAGTAATCATTTTAAACCGTTCAGGAGACGTGCTGTTTTGTAACACTTGTCAACATCAGAGTGTTAACATATGTCTATATAACTCTATCAAATGCACAGTTTGCTTGAGACAACGGACAGATGACCTGACATCAGCAGAGACTACTACAATTGAGGTTACAAGCAAATGTTGGATAATATTTTGGGATGCAAGTCACAATATGAGAGGGAGCTGTGAGCTAGGTTTGTGCTCTGCGACTGCTTTTCTAGTTTACTATATACTATATATTGCATACTTTCTAAAGTTTGCATTAGTACTTGTTCAATATACGATGATATAAGAAGAAAATATTCTTTCCCTGGTGACTTATTGCAAAAAAACCCAGATATTACTTTCCAAGTCACAGAGCTGAGAGAAAGCATTTTTAATCCAGAAGCTATTTGTTGGACGGAAAAGGTCAGGTCAACAACATGTTCATCTTAAATGGTGTTCGGTGTATGATGTTCAGTACACAATACAATATATGTATACTCAGGAAACTTGTTCACCAATAAAATATTTAATCTTTCTAATGCTACTAACAAATATATGAACACATTTAAACGCTAATTTCTGTTCACCAGTTTGTGACAACAAGCTTTTTCCTTTTTATAGGAAACATTGCTTGTTTCAATCCTTCCACAACAAGTTCACTTTATCTCTGATTCAAACCTGATCTTAGGGGGATATGCCCTTGTAATAATAATATTAGCCCTGTTGTAAAGTTCACTTCTGGTTCAACTTCAGGTTTCACGCAGATATTTTCAGATTATCTTGAAGCACTTTTTGAATTCACTCATTCTTTGATTACATGTTGTCCAGTTGCCTTTCAGCGCAGGGCCTGCCTTTTCTGTCCTTCATCGTTCTGTTTGTAAGCCAGAGGCAGATGTAACACAGTGGAACATGGTTTTATCAGTGTTGCTGTCACACCTCTGACTTTATCTCTTTCAAAGCTGCAAACAGCTGCAAACACAGATAGAGCACCACACTTCCTCTGTTTAGTGACTACAAGTAACAAAACGAGAGCAACATTTGTTTAAGAAGACCATTATTTTTGCAGTGATTTTAGGAAATGTGTGTTTATAAAAAGCAAATGTGAGGGACTGAGCTTCTAAATGTGGAAGTAGAGTGAATGTGATATGTTCACATACATATGGTCATAATTAAATAAAAACACGCAACAGTACAGTTATGTCACACTTATGATCAACTTATGCCCAATAGACCTAAACAAAGTTAGATGGGTTTGTTTTTTGACAGTTTTCAGGTTGATGCTGACTTCAGACTAATAGAGAATTTTCTAAAATATGTCCAACTAAGATCAGAGGTTCTGTCTTTTCTTTTCCTCAGTTCCTCATGAGCAGGTCTAGTAAATTTGCACACTGTGTCATATAATGCTGACATGGTTGTCTGAATGCATTGCTACTATCAATTGTCCTACATACATAAAACTTTTTAAATACACTTGTAAAATATATAAACCCTTTAAAAATTTGACTCATGAGAAAGAAACACTTGCTTTGTCCCTATTAACAAAATTGATTATTATGTGATATGTCAGAATACTGTATTCAATTGATGTCTGGTTATCTATTAGGGGGCAGAAGACAAGTATCAGATTGTTTTCAATTATATTTTCAGAAAACATTTTACCACAAAGTGATGTCAAATGTCTGAAATTGTATTCAGTATTTTACACTGGGCTCTGTTGGGTTAAACACATTTTCTCCTCTGTGTCACTTTTGCTAAAGTGTGAACTGACCCTCCTCTGAACCATTTCGCTACATAGTTTCTCCCCCATGACCACTTAGAGAGACTCTGATATCCACCATAGCCCCCCCTGAGGGTTAGCTTTCTGACAGCAGCCCTGAACAGTTAGAAATATAAGGAACATAACAACTTGCATCTGACTTTGTTTCATAGTCTGATGCACCTAACTGAGATCAGCAGTAGATAGCTGCAGCAAAGCAACAAAATAAAAAAAAGATTGTATTTGGTGGGAATTTTCCAAGGAGATAAAAAAGAACTAGTTACTTTCAGCCTCTTTCATCAGAACCCTTCAAAACAGCTAAAGTTAATTGTTTTATATGGTTCCTGCTACAAAGTACACTGCTTTGAGAACCCTGTATTGTTCTGCTTTTATAAAATTTAATGTTTTACAATCAGACTCTGGAGAGAACTCTTATTTCAGGCCAGCATTTTGAACTCAATATGTTATGATGCAAAAAATGGGTTAAACCATGTGTGACTGAACCTCTTCATCACTGCCTGTCACAGTGTGTTAAAACTAAAGTATCTCTCTCATTGACTTCCTATAAGTCATACCGTTCAGCCAAACAGCTAAGTGGGTTTTAATCTATATCTACATCAATGCACAGATTACTCTCACTCTTTCTATTATTTAGCTCTTCCTATTTACATCTCACTGTGAACCCAGTGGAATGTGGTGGAGCTGATATAAGGTACAAATGTGGAGTCAGAGCAGGGAGCAGCATGGTTGAGCAGAGCTGAGATTTAATATAAGCAAGTTCCTCCTGCTTGCCTGGAAATGTTAATCAGAGCACGTCTTGTCTGGATTGGCCTTTTCATTGGAGACGATTCTGCTGCATTTCTGGGAAGAGACTCCCTCGAATTTCCCAACACACTTTTCAGCTACTACATAAATACTACACTGTCTATAAATACAAATATTAGGGAAACACATATTATCTCCTCACCAAGAGTGTGTACCGTCCTGCTGCCAATATCTGTAGCTGGCAATCAATTCGTATGTGTGTCAAATTTATCACCCAGAATAGTCAGATTGTTTCCTGAAGCAGCCACTTACTCAAAGGTTAACCCTTCATCTCCTGGAACTGGCAATAAATAAGCCTCCAGATGCAGCCACATGTGTGCATTTGGTTTGCGAAAGAGGAGCAGAACGGCAGCAGAATACAGATTACCCGACACTCTCTCAGATTGTGTTAAGAATTGTGTTAAGAATTAAGGAAATTTTAGCTTTGTTTCAAGCATTGTAGGGATGAGATGTTATGACACATGTGGCGAGGTGGTTAGCGCTGTAGCCCCACAGCAAGCAGGTTGCCAGTTCGATCCCCGGCTCGGGCCGGTGGCCTATCTGTGTGGAGTTTGCATGTTCTCCCTGTGTTAGCGTGGGTTCTCACCAGGTTCTCTGGCTTCCTCCCACTGTCCAAAGACATGCACCTTGGGGATAGGCTGATTGGAGGCTCTAAATTGACCTTAGGAGTGAGTGTGTGGCCCTGTGATAGGCTGGCGACCTGTCCAGGGTGTATCCTGCCTCTTGCCTGTTGGCCACTGGGATTGGCTCCAGCCCCAACCCCCCCCACCCCCCGCAACCCCGTTCGGGAATAAGCAGTAGACAATGGATGGATGGATGACTTAATGATTCTAAAGTAATGGGATTAGTTGGAAAGTAACGTAAAGGTAAAGTCTTCATTAGTGTTGCACAATACTGAGCAAAAATATAATTATTAATTTTGATATTCTGATTGAAGTATTTTCTGATATGCATAAATAAATAAATCAATAATACAAATGACCAAAGAATTATTAATGGGTAAAAGAGAAAAAAAGGAAAGTACTTGACAACAGCCTAATTTTACCTCCTTAGGGTAATTAGCGTAACATATTCTAAACTCTTTTGTTATAGCCTCTACTTCTCCTAGTACTGATACCTTGCTATACTCTGCTGAGGAGCGGTACTCTTCAAGGTTAACAGGTTCGGGTGATTTATATTCGATGGGGTTTTCTGATATGACTGGATATTGCTGCTCTTCAGAAGCGATTGAAGGCTCCACACCAAACACCATCTATTCATCCTATCATGACAATCAAATATCCTGAAAATCACAAATCCTCTGTTAAGCATCAAGGTGAGATCTTGTTTTTATTGCAAGAGGTTTGTGTTAATTATAGCATTTATACCTGTTAACAAAATGCACGCTAACACACATCCGCACCGCCGGCAATCGGTCACTGTTAATGAACCCTGCCCCAGACCTCTCCGGAACTTTATTCTCTTTCACTTTCTGGAAATTTTGCACAGCTCTGTCTTTCTTTCACAGCACAATGAGCAGAGAGGCAGAAAAATTACTCTGACACACACACATATACGGTAGACAAACAAACACAAGAGGCTACTGACATATTTTCTGAAACAGATGATGACTTGAGGAAGAAAGGTGTCAAAATGTAAGTGCTTGGAGAAGATAGAACTATATCATGACATCATCAAGATGTAGAGAAGAGAGAAGAAAATGTGGAAAATGGATGCACGACTGACTCACTGAATGGTTCATATGGACACACAATAACTGTTCAAGCTAAAAGCAGAGATAAGAGAAGCAGCTGAAAGCAGAACAACTGGCAGAAAATTCACAACAGGGAACATGATTGCTGTGACCTTGGGACATCTTTGAAATAAAATGGCACAGACATAACTCCACATCCTCCCAGATTACTCATGAACTAGACAGTCATTTAATGTTGGTCAATAAGATCCACTGCAGCCATGCAAGAATACTAGATGCATATTACTAATACTCCCTGTGTATGGCTTTGCTCTATGGTCAGAAATCAATACAAAGAGGGACAATTCTGTTTGTATTAGCAGCATTTGTCATAATAAAGCTCTAATGTTGACGGGTGTTGATGCCAAAGCCATTCTCACAGGAGCCAGATTTGATTGGCTCTCCATGCCTTCATAACCACTAATTACTATATAACAGAGGAGGAAATGGGTGATGCATGCCACTGTCTTCTCTCTGCCTGCACCTATCTGAGCTTTTTAATTCAGCATGTAATTTGACAGGATCCAAAGCGGATCAATGGAGCTGCGGTGCGGACACATAATTTGAAATCCAGTGTTGATGCAGGACTACGCAATGTATCTGACTTTACACTCAATCACTTTTATCTGCATCACTTTCTGTAAGAGGCAGCAAACAAGCTGGTTTGTGAACAAAGTTTCATTAATTAAAGTACACAAAAAAGAGGCACCTATGTGATCCAGATATGGTAAAGGTAAAACGCAGGTAAAATGTTATAAGTTTAGAATACCACTCCTACACGAGTAAGAAAGTATGTGTTACTTAGGGCTCTGCATTCAAACAACAAACACTTTGATTCAAGGTTGAATAAGTGAAACATGACTTTTTATAAAGATGCGCCAAAAACATAATATTTATTACAAAGTTTGATTTGTTTGTAACATAAACGTATAGTTTTATTGAATTATCATTGTTTTAAGTTTACAACTTTATTAATTGTTGGTTATATTTCAATAATTGACATACTGGCAGAGGATCCAGGAGGATATAGTGATTCAAACACTATAAACATGCTGTACCCAGAATCAATCATACCATTAAAACCACAGTCAGGTACAGTAAGAGTCCTTGCTCATTTTGACATAATGAGGATACTAATCTGATGGGACATGATGAGGAAAGAAAACCCATTCTACCACACAATCCACAGAGTTTAGGAAACTATTGTTTGAGCCATGATGTCACACCTCGACTGGTCCCAGTTCCATATATTAATACAGAAATTAACAGGTAAACTGGTGTAATCTGCTCCACCTCTCAGGTCCTTTAAAGCACACAAACACCAGAGTATCAGGTATTTCTAAATATTAGCCAAGCCTGTTTTTATATCGAAACATGCATCAGTTCCAATCTGCTACACAGAGATGGACACTTTCAGGTAATATAAAGCAGATTTAGAGACAAACCTCACATGAGCCCTGAAGCTCAGAGGAGGGTCAAAGACCAGAAAAGGGTGTTTATTTTGTCGTAAAGACGTAAGCCTAAGGAAGCTTCAAGTTGTGTCTAGTTTCTTCACTTGAGCTCTGGAACAAATAGCAAACATGTCAGAACCTTTAAACTGTTTTGTGTAACCAAATATATATTTCTACACTACAGTTAATACATTTATTAATACACTTCATTCATTCCTTCATTCCTGAAAAGTTTGCTTTGATTGGTCCAGAATTGGCAGAAAGAGAAAACAGCTCTTTATACTTTGAATGATCAGCATTATAAATAAACTTTGAGCTAAAACAGATCTTTGAGGAAAGTGTTTTTCAGAAGTTTTAAAGAAACCACCAGCAGCTTCAAAATATGTCTCTGAAAAGATGAGAAGAAAGTCTGTTGAAGATATTCAGCCAAACCAGAAAAAAACACGTGTCCACATTAAATAATTACTGATTCGCTAAAGCTTAATCCTGCATGAATACAAATAAGATGGAAAGCTGAAAAAGAATGGACATTCTATATGCCACTGACATGACAAACCTGATCAATAACCTTAGTTAAACTTGTACAAATAGATTAAAGAATTCATTTTTAAATGCTACAAAGCCTTATCATATCTGATCTTATCTAGGTTCGTGCTCATAAGCTCTTGACAAGTGGCACTGGTCGTTGTACTACTTTGACTCTCTGTAGGTGGGTAGAGAAACAAGGGAACCAGGCAATGCATCAAAACTGCTGTTTATAGTGAGTCTCTACGTCCCAAAAGTGGGTTAAAGCATGCTTCAAATAAACCAGCAGCTCATTAAGGATGCACTCTCTGCAACTAAGCCTTGCAGGGAGAACACAGCAATAACATGTCATTTAACCAAGTAATATCTCACACACTGTACTTGGTCCTTACAGAGCAGAGTCAGGCTGAAGGTACTACACCCTGAGAAGATAAAATATAATTACTTCAGACTTTAGGCTTCAGGGCAGGATTTAACTCATATTGAAAAACATATACTGATGGGATCATGGATCTGCTTGTCCTTCATGTGAATCTACAATCAAGTATGCTTGTGAAAATTCCCATTAGGAAGTCATGACGTTTCTGACTGTAACCCCACTGACAGATTTCCTCGCAGGTTTTGCACCAGCTTTAACAAGGCAAAGACCAAAAGTTTAATATGGCAACACAGTTGTACCAGGAAAGCAGACTGAGGTGTGAAGTATTCATGAGAGGCAGTTCTCCTTCGCTAGCAATTGGTTTCCACCAATCATACCTATCAGCAATGAGCGTCCATCTCCAAGAGGGTAACGCTGGTAACGCGGCACAGCAAATGGTGGCAGCTTGTGAAAGAGAGGCTGGAGCAGTGGTTCAAGTCTGGAGGCTGAAGGGTCTGATGGAAAAAACAGGTTGAAGATCTGGGAGCAGGCTGGATGAAGTTGGCTCACTGAGGGACACGAAAAAAAAACAAAAAACAAGTCCATCAGCGAAGTCAATACCGGTTTCAGCCTGAAGAGTACGTCTCTTATGTACAACTGTATTTAATGTGGATGAGGCAGAAGATTCAGGTGGAAATGTAAAGAAATGCATATGAGGAAACAAAAATGTTAAAGCAGATATAACTTTTTGTGATCGTGTAAAGTATTTTTGTGTTATCAGTGTCTGACCTGCAATAGAATTTGGACAAAACACTACAGTACATTTTTATACAAAAAAATACTGTCTCATTGGTGGTATTTTACATTGACAGGGAAAACAAAGATGTTTTCTATGAAAGAAGTTATGACAAACAACTGTCATGTAAAGGCAATGTACTGTGCAAACATTGGATTACCCAAACTAAGAGTTTGTTTGCTACAAGTAAGTCAGACTCCTAGCATTTATTCCACACAAGCCCATATTGAGTTGGTGTGTAATGAAAAAGGCTACATAAATAAACAAAATGCCTGTTTTACATTCTGCACGTGTTTGAGTTCTTACCCTGAACGGCTGGCAGCACAGTACGTCTCATGGCTAACACAAGGCCCAGTGGGCAGCCCAGCAGGAAGCAGTCGGACACCTCAAACTCAAAGCGTCCAGGATTCAACACAAGACTGGTGCTACTGCCGCCACGCACCTCCACATTCTCCTTCATCAAACTGGAAACCAAACAGAAAAATCTTTTACTGAAATTACATTTATCAGCATTAAACAGCTGCAGCTCATCTATACCATCCATATATA
>JBAMHX010000010.1:11441844-11457439 GCA_037177515.1 Pseudomugil tenellus | reverse complement strand
TATATTGTGATGCTGTTAATGTTTTATGTAAAGCTCCATGAACTGTCCACCACATTAAATGTGATATACAAAAGAATCTGCTTTGCTATGCTGTATATAATTTGTCATGTGGCAACGGATGCTAACTTGGTAGCTTTTCTTCAGTGAAATATAACGACCATTGTGAACCAACACTGAGTCATGAAAAGTCTGGAGCCACATGAATATTTAAACTACGTGTTGGTGATACAAGAAAATTTGAAAAGTAATCAGGATGCAGCTGTCATTTTACTGGAAATATCAGACTGCTCAGGCACAATTATGATCCCTAAAATCTCAGGATTTGGGGAGTATTTCAGCAAATACATGCCTATCTCTCACTATGCTAAAAGCTGAGTGAGTCTGGGTTTCACAATTTGTCTTCAGAGGAAATTTTTTAAAACTAGGATAATATAAATCTAAAAATTAGATGTCCCACATGTTTTGAAAATGAAAAACAAATCAGATTGTTTAGTTTTGCTCTGATTCAAATGTTGGCTCATTTTGTTTTAGCATTCTGGGGTCTCTGTCAGCACCGAGCCTTTATGACTCAGACTGAGCGGCTCTTCACTCAGCCTTCACAGGCTGCAACACCCTGACAGCTGTTTGAACAGCTGAGCAGCCACAGACACATCCTTCGCTGCTGACTGACTCAAACCCTCTGCTTACCAGCCAACATTTCCCCATTAGGTCCTACATATGGAGGAAGGATTAGCCAACAGTCTCGACTATTTGTAAACGCCAAATCGATCGTGCTTTGATTGATTCATGATGCTACTTTGGTTTTTGTCTTTTCTCTTATGTTTATTTCTTCACTTTGCTGCTTAGAAACATATTAAAGCAGTTAAACCTCTCAAAATTTAAAAAATCAGCTCCATTACAAGAGAAAACATTAAAATTGATGAGTTATTCCATCTTTATTACCTTGGTTAAACATAGCAGTAGGTATGAGCATCATGACGAGACTGGATAAGTTCATCTGTAAATCACCTCTTGTCTTGTTTTGACTCGATAAAATCCTGATGGCACTTCATGCTCTGGGTAAGTACACTTGTCATTCTCCAATGCAGTCTATTATTCTTCAGAGGCTGTTCCATTTGGTGTAGAAACAGAAGAGTTATCTTTGCTAACATGGGCCTTGCCAACATTTCTGATTAACATGACAGGTATTTAAATTCCCTCACGAAAATGTTTTATTATTTTTGTTGATTAAATATATCTCTAAATGCTGACAATTTTATTAAATGTGTCACCCAATTATATATTTTATTAACTTGAGCTGAACTTCAGCTGAAATGCATTAAAACAAACATTTCTGGCTAAATAAATGGCAATCATCTCCTGAGCACTGTCTCTGGAGTCTTCTTGAAAGCTGTGTTCTGCGTGATCGTTTCCTCATGAGCTAAAGGGCTCTTTCCAATTAAAGCAAAGCAAGGTACAGAAGGAAATATTGCAAGCTAGAGGTAGATTTCTAACTAAGGGTTTGCTTTGAAGGGAAGATTATTGTCTTGCAAAAGGAGATTTAATAAGCTCTCCTGGTGACTGGGAATATCCACAGAGATTTAAAGAAGATGGGAACACACTCAAGACCGAAGGTCAATCTCATACTGAGCCTTGCTGGGGCTTAATAAGGAGTATAAGCGAGTAAAAGGTAAAAGGTGTACATCCATGAACTCTGAGGTATCCTCAGGGGATTTGGTGGAATCGTACAGCATATTTAGTGGTTATGATGGTGTAAGTCTAGTGGAGCATATGACCTGAACACAGGTTCCTTCTGTTAAAAAAAACAATGGCATCCCACCCTTTCCACCCCATCCTTAGCCAGGTACATCTACATACAGCTCATTTTCCCTGTCAAGCACAGACACAAAGCAGCTATTTATAGTCCAGCAGAGACAGATCGGCGGGCAATGCAGTCAAGCTGCAAATAATGATAAAAAGCTGGGGTGAGACATGGTGACACTAGTCGAAGAACCTGGATGATAGGCCAGCACACAACATCTGGGTGAATCCATACAGACATCACTGAGTGACAAATGCTGCTTGGCAATGGATGATACTGCTCCCAACCTATGCTAATGGGTAATGCTCCTATTTTAATTTTGGTATACTCTACATGACATAATTTTTAATTAGTAAAAATTAAAAAATGCCCCAATAATATGCATGTTTGATTTTCACTTTTAACTTCAGTGAACTAAGATTTGAAATTAACAATAGGCATGAAGCATAAATAGCCTGAAGCCATGTGAGCAATCCATCATTTTTAGATGTGGATGATCTCCATTATTTTCCAATTCCAATTTCCTTTACTTTAAATAATAACTGTTACAAGATCTGATGACCCTAATTTAGGCTGTAAACATGCACAAGTCTAATCATAAATTTCTTATATACACTACAAATAGCCTATTGCAGGAGTTATGACCTACATATGAATGTTTTTTCATCCTGTTCCCCTTCAGAGATGTTTTTGAGATTATTTTTGATCTAATCTAACTCAATGATTATACTGTGTATAAAAACATAAGAGAATAGCTTTGCCTTCTTATCTTTTTAATCTTTTGCAGAATCACAGGGATTCAGGATGAGGAATGATTTTGAGATAAAGATCACAATCTGGGTCAGATTTATGTCTGAGAAAGAATTATTATTGAAGTGGAAAAGCTTACAGGTAAAAAAAACATATTTAATATAGACATTGAAAGAATTTATATTCTATACCAAATGTCAAGAGTTAATGCAAGATGTTAGAGATGAAAAATACAATCCTCCTTGCATGTGATTTCAAATAAACTGCATTTCTTAAACAAGTGGCCAAGAAGTATTATTTCATTTACACCTTTATAACAGATATAAGAAAAAATAAATAATTCTTTGATTATTTAAAGAAAAATACACACTTTATTGAAGAGTGTAAACAAATCTGGTATTTGATAGAAGGAGAAAAATCACAAAAACAAATAATATACTGCTCTGATTCTTCAGTTAGTAGATAATGCGGTTGATAGGTGAGGGTGTCAGGACTGGGTATAAAAGGAGCATCCACCTAATTTTAGGCTATTATTATAGAAGTTGTTAAGTAAAAACTATTTCTCAACAGTGCTGAATTTAGACAAAAGACAGTGGACAAATATTCTCTGGTCGGAAAAGTCCCCATTTCAGCTGTTTATGAGATAAATGTATATAAGCCTCAACATGCCTGAAGCCGCATCATGGAAAAAAATATTCAGACTTATCAGTAAAGATGTAAACACAAGTCTGTCATGGCATAGAGGTGCATCAGTGATCATGGGACATATATAGTTTGCATATGTATGAAGATAACTTCCATCCGTCCACGATCACATGCTGCTGGAACCTATCCCAGCAGCCATGAGGCGAGAGGCCAACACCTTGGCACTAGGATTCTGCTGAACAGAATGTGTGTTGTTTTCTGATTTTCTGATCATTAAAATGCAGATCCTGTCCAAATGTTATAATTTCCTTAAGGGAAAATAATCTAATTAGTTTTTCATCTATTGCATTTATTCAGGAACAAGCAAGAATCAAACTGGATTTAATTTTCTTGCTGGTCTTCCCAACACCACTGGTGCAAAGGACTGTCCACATGCCAGATCTATTCCTTTAACCACAAGAATCTCAAATGTCCAATTCACCTGTGACCCCCGCCCCAGCTCTTTCTGTGATAATGATTTATTCCCCAGTGTATAACTTTCTCCTTTATCCACATCATGAACATTTGCATCTTGACTTATGGGCTCAGACTGCAGACTTCTGTCAAAGTTTAGGAGTAAAATGAATAAACCATTCTACATCCAATGAACATGTTTGTGAATCTGATGGAGGGCTTTCATAAAAACAAAACAAAAAAATTAAAAAGTATTTTAAAATATAAGCAATCTGTGGTTCAACTACCTGGAAAAAAAGTTGCGCTGGCCAGTAGAGGAATTATCTCCATCATACGAGTCGCTCTGCTTCCGGCTGAGTGGCGGACCACCCTGGCCTTCGTTGGGTGCTGAAATGTCAATGTTGCTCTTACTTAGTCTCTTACTGGAACTCAGACCTGGACTGGACTGGCCAAGCAGGCCAGAATTATCCTGAGAGGAAGGAGAAGAATGTGCAACTTATAATAAAACAATAAAACCTGCAGTCACGACTGTAACAATGTCAGAAAATCACTTAATATGATGCATTTTGATGCATTCTCCCAGGTGAACTGTTGAGTGTGGGAGAGAGAAAATGTGTCAATGCAGGAGTGAACCTATTATTTGTGAGTGGATCGGAATAGCAAAAGGGAGGAAGAGAAATGGGATAATGTGACATTCAACAGGGAAAAAAAGGAAATGAATAACAAGCTGGTTTAGGATGGCAGTTAAGCTGACGTACAGTTGAAAATGATATGAAAAATGCATTAAAGGAGAATAATTCAGAATACAGGATACCTACAGGATAGGATAAGTCTTTATTCAGTCAGCACTCATTTATAATATAAATAAAACAATAGTGATATATTTCACTGACTGAACAGACTAAAGCAGAAGCTAAATGCTTATATGTGTCTTGGCTATGCACAATGAAAGCAAATTCATATACAACTGAACCTAGAAAAATACTTAAAATGATGCAAAGAAAGATCAAGATTACATCAAAATAATCTTTTGAAAATAAATGGAGATATACAGTGAAAGTGATCTTTATGTTCTTTTTTGTACATTAATAAAGGATGAGTCATTAAAAATAAAATATCAAGGGCACTGTAAATGAAGGACAGTGAGATCATTGAAAGCAAATTATAGCAGTACCATAAAATACTGACAGAAAATAGATATACAGTAGAGGAGTTGGATTTTTTCTATGAGAGTCGTTCTTAGTTCCCTTGGAGCTCAATGTTGTAGCAAGGGCATCACAGTTTGTGTGTATGTTCACTCTTGCATTTAACGCCACTGATGAATACAAGCTATGTAATCTTGAAACACCACTAAACTACTCTCATATGAGCTCCTCTAAACCCCCACACAGCTCAGTGTGCCATCATTGTGTTATAGCTAAAAATCGAGTTCCTACCTTCAGGCTCTCAGTGCTGTTGTTCCTGCTGCTGTTGTTGGGGCTGCCAGGCCTCGGGTGGTTGCTGAAGCACAGAGCGTCAAAGCACAGCACTCCACCCACGCAGTCACCCATCAGGCAAACCTGCTCAGAAAACAGACTATTTAAACATCCTCTTCATGTGGGGTCTTCAGTTAACGACAATCTCTACACGAAGACTTTTTGAGGCGTGTATGAACATATTTTACTGGGATGTGAGAATATTAAGTTCACTGTGACCTGATTCAATTAAGGGTGTATGTTAAATAGTTCACCTCGTTCTGACTTTAATCAGTTTTCCTTTTTTTGTCAGACATTTAAATGTTGTTTAAAATGAAAGGAAAAGGTACTTTTTTCTATTTTTTCTAATGGATAGCATCCACATGGAGCTGTTTAACACCTCCCATTTTCTTTAAGCATTGTAGGAAAAATGTGTTTGTGGGAAAGGATCAACTTTACATCAGCTTACAAGCTGTAACGCTAAATCAAGCATATGGGAACTACACAAATCTACAGCTGCATTTCAGCAGGTTGATGATGAAACAGCTCCAAAGCTCTGAAAACTGGCACATACATTTATAATAAATGAAATCCATTAGACGTTTTCCTCATTTCTGAGGTTCTTTTTTGTGTGTTGTGTGTAATGCAGCCTGTAACTATAACATGAGCTGCTTCACAAACCCAGAACTGAAATCTCAGATGCATTTACTCATCCAGTGGTTTACTCCAATTGATTTTTTCAGATGTTGTAAAACTGATGATGGAGGTTAACTAATTATTAGAGGTGCTATTTATTGAGCTGACAATCTGGACACATCATCTGTGCTCTGCTTTTTTTTTAGCACCTTAATTCATTGCTAAGTTTTTTTGTTGTGTTTATTTCTTTTGCAAGTGTACATCAACATAGCTTTGGTTTAGGATTAAGGTTTTCCTGTTAAGTTTAAATCAATTGTGAAAATATTTAGGCACAATCTTATTAATGGTGATGTGCTAAGATGTTTTTTTACATACATAATTACAGTTCAGGTAATTATTAGTTCACTAATCTGGTGGGTTTGGCTGAATAGAGGAAAGAGATGAAATTACATCATTTCAATGTGCAAATGAAACAACAGACAGCAGAGAAGGAAAGGGGGGTAATGCTATCTACAGGAACTAAATATATTAGTGTAATTATTATGTTGGAGCAGTGCCCATTCCTGTGACTGACTGGGTAATAAAAAATGGTATGGACTAGTGGCTCTCAATCATGTGCCGTCAACATCTGAGAAATGCATCTTTGCAAACTAAAGCTACTGAACGGCAGCTCCTGATAATACAAACATACTTCTGTTCAATAGTACTACTGTACTGGGTGATCTTATGATTTCATTTATAGTAGTTAAGTTTGACAAAGAGGTGTTATATTCCAGTAGTCAAACCTATTATAAATTCATCTCCAACATGTAAAGTCTCCTTATAGTTCATTACCTCATTAGAGAGTACAGCTCTTTACCAAGAGTGGAAAGTTAAGAAGTACTAAGGAGGAAAATGTGGCAATTATGATCTGAAGCTTTCTGGTGTGCTTCACTTCCAGTTTCAATGGCTTAAACATCAGACTCAAAATCAATCTTTACTTCAGTGACTAAAGCCCATTATTAAGTGATTTTTAGACATTTAGTAGTGCTCTTCTTCCACTTCCTCACTGAGCCGAAGGAGGCACAGCTGACCTGTCCTATGAATCCTTGGCCATCTTCTGATTGCAGGAAACTGCGATAAACCTGGTTGGCTCGGTTGATGACAGTCGCCACAGCATCCTGGTAGCGTGGAGACACGAT
Organism: Pseudomugil tenellus; assembly: GCA_037177515.1. NCBI lineage: Eukaryota > Metazoa > Chordata > Actinopteri > Atheriniformes > Pseudomugilidae > Pseudomugil > Pseudomugil tenellus. Next base: position 11,450,519 of record JBAMHX010000010.1, on the reverse strand, counting down.
GGCGAGAAGGGGGAGAGCAGCCAGAGGTAGGTGGTCCACACTGCTGGACACACAGCTTTCATCATAACTGTATGGGTTCAGACTGGAAATGAAAGAAAAGAAGGATGTCAAGAGGAATGATGGGTGAACACTGAGTTCAACATATCTGTAAAATACCTTCTTCATGGCATTTTGCAAGTTATTGATTTCTAATCAAGTCAAAGCAAGTAAAGGTTAGGCACACTTTATGATATCTAATACCATCCCCAACAACAGAAGAGTGCTCCCTTTCGGTTGTGAGTCCCCTTGACAACCCTACATCTACTAATGTAAGGTTCATAAGGCACTTTATTTGATTTGATGTCAGACTTTCAAACAAAGCTAATGTGTGTGTATGAGTGTTTCTGTGTATGTGTGTTGTACAGCCAAGGTTCCAAAAAGAGCAATCCTAACTCATGACTAATACACAAACAAGCATGAGTCCAGTAACAAGAGTCAGTGTCTTTACTGATGTTTCAGCTTTAATGGATTAGTGTGTGTGTGCACTTCACACACAGATCAAGTAAGACACTACCTGTGACAGAATGAGGCAACAGTAACAGATGGCACTGCCCTGCACTGTCTCCTTGAGCATCCACCATCCATCAGATGCTCTGATTCCAGGAAGAATCAACAACATATGTCATTACAGAAGGACACAACAGAATACAGACTAGAGTTTTTTGATTGAAGAAAAATAAATAAATAAGGAGAAATTACACAAAATCTCTGCCTCTTGCCTGCTAATTGTTGGGATATATAGAGTCAAGCCATGAATGAATGAGTGAAGCCACCATGAATTGGACTAAGCAGTTTAGAAAATGAATGAATGAGACAAAATCTTATTAGAGGGATGTATTTAGATGACAAGTTGAGTTATACTGTAATGGCCATTTTTCCTGTCAAGGACGAGGAGACTGGTTTCTTAGATAGAGAAGACTATAAATTTAATAATGAAGAATAAAAGAAGTTGAACATACATTAAACATTAAAACATGGACAAGACAGACAGACATGGTACAAGGTTATAACCTGGGGAGAATCCCTTTAGAGATCTGTTGTCACACAGAAGTCCAAAGTAATTCTGCCCCATCCCTTAGAGACACCTTTGTTTAATGACTTTGGTTGTGTGCGTCAGTCTGGAGCCAGTTTTTATGATATGACAGATAAAAAGGAGGTCTTGTCTAAACATTTTCCTAATGGAAGGACGCTAGCCTTGCAGATGGTTTACTAAGGTCAGAATGACATCAGTTTAGGAGCTTTATGGTCTGACCTTTCAGCTAGACATTAATTAAGAGCAAGGTAATTAAGCTAATATATTAAATTTCCTAAACAATACCTTTATTTTTCATTGAAATGTTAATGACATGATGTGGATTGTATGTAGATTATTACAGTTTTTCATTGTTAACAAATCACTAAAAGGGTTAAATTTGGCCCTGGACCAAGTTCACCTCTATATTTATTGAGTATTACCTTATTTTTTAATTTGCATTTTATATTAATGATGTTACGTTTTCCCATCTCGTTTTCAAATCTCATGTTTGCCCTTTTTATCTCTTGTGATTCTATCCATCACTCTCAGGTTTAATTAGAGAAAATAAAAAAAAAAAATGTGTTGAATGCCAAGACATGAGCACTGTCCAGTGAAGCGCTCCTATTAACTTTATTTACAACCATTGTTGCCAAGGAGATGGCCTGAACTTTAGATAGGGCAAATTGGTAATAACAAGTGTGAGGTGGATCTATTTGAGAGCAGTGGAAACTACACACTCAGGTGGTGGTTCTGATTCAAATGTTAGAGCAGAAAAAGAGCGATTCCCAGCCTCAAAGTTCAAGCACTTTGCTCCGAGTTCTGGATGAATGAGTAAGAAAGGCATAACAATGTTTTGTAGCTTTACAAACAGCATTGTGTAAGCATGGAAGTATTTTACTAAACAGGTATCATCAAACCTATAGACAAAATAGTTGTGAGATCACAAATTATTTGAATGATGTCATTTTGTATAGACTCGTTTGTTTTTAAACCTAAAGAACTTCAGAAAGCGAGCAGTAAAATGGAAAGTATTAAACTCTAGACATTTATTTAACCATACCTGCTTCTCACCACATCTTGCACTGAGCTTTCATAAAGTATTACGGCTTCAACTGCCCGTATCATGTTTCCCTCCACTGTAGTGAGTTTGTTCACACACACAGCAATATTTTTAAAGTTACCTCAATCTGAATAAGCAAATACTCTATATTTTGAGGAAGACAGAAATAATCCTTTTGGATGGGGCTTAAATGTTGTGGTTGCATGTAGAAGTGATGTAGGCAGGAGTAAGTACATGTAAAATGGAATATGAATGCACTATAAAATATAATATTTGAAATATTCTCTTCTTTAAAATAAGGTCAATAGTTAGAAAATTGAAGTTTACGTAAACGTAACCCGTACAACTTTTTTTTTATCAACTGATTTTAGACAGCAGTGGAGCGCTGTGTTGCGTAGTACAGATATATTAAAGTTTTAACATACTCAAGAGTAGCCAATAAGGAATGTTTTTTTTTTTTTTTTTGCTTATTTTTTTTTTATTGCTGGTTATGTTTTTCATGAGGTTTATGACAGAAAAACACAAAAACTCCCCACCCCACCCACGTGGGAAAACGACCTAATGCTTGGAAATAATGAACACGTTCTACAAAGAAAAAAAACCACACAGTTAGCATGTTTTATGTTGATGCATTTCCTTATATGAGATTTTAGTGAAGATTAATTATCATCACCTTCTCCACTTTACAGTTATGTCTGTTTAAACATCACTTTGGTCTTTAAATCCCTTTAAATAAAACTGCTTTCCACAGATATATCACTGTTTACTTCTTTAGCCAGTAGTACTCGGTTTAATTTTATTCACATGAGCTGAATTAAAAATGTTCCAGGGAAATTTCTCCACTGGGCCTACAGATCAAATTTATGACTTTTCTAATACAGTTTGACTGAGTAATGATTTTTCCCCAACATACAGAAGATGGAATTGTTTTTCTTAATGTGCTGCTTTGATTTATGTGTATGTCCTATGGCATACACATAAATCCCAGCAACACATAATGTGTGTGTCTAATGGCATCAAACAGAGAGTAATGATTAGCTACTCATTAATGAAAGAAAGAAAAACAAAGCGCCTTCTGTGTATTTTCTGCATTTTTAAAACAAATCAAAAACTGCAAAGAGAAGATGGGTCAGTAGTAGGTTGATGGTGGATTTACTGCCGTGGCCTGTCCCTATTTGGAAGGACTGTTTCATGTTTGTAGCCTAAGAAGGACGCAACAAGAAGACGCCATCATGAAAAGCACTGTTGAATTTGAGAAAAGACTAAACTTACTTAAAATATGTATTTAAAAGCTAAAACAGAGTTCAAAACCGTAAATTATTTGTCTTCATAATCAAAGTATTTTTCATTATCCACATGAGACTACAAAAAATGTCACTATAACCGGCACCTGTCCTTAAGATGCCACAACTGATTACTGCATCGGTGCCAAAATATCAGGCTACAGGTTTGAAAAATCTGTTGAGAAGAAAATAAGCTTGTGTGATTGTTATGCCTCTTGCATCACAGCATTTAGCAGTCAGTCTCTGACATCTAAAGAAGATAAAAAGCACCTCAACAATCCCCCCTGTCACATCATGGTGGCAGATCTGTGTCAGAGGGCAGTTGTTTGCATCAAGCACTTGTTGAGACGGGAGTGAGCATGTTTGAGTCAACATATTGTGCTTTGGGAAAATACAAAAATCGAGCGCGGGAATTTACAGCCCCTTTCTTCCAGGTATTTTTGCTTGCAAAAGTAACAAAAATGCACGATTGAGGTGAGAGCAGAGCAAATGGATGAAGGAGTCAGGAGAAACAAAAGCCCGTCGGCTCACCTCTGAGACAGATGGTGGGGAATTATAAGTAGCACAGAGAACATAGTTAACAAAGTCAGAAAATCCCCTTCCTGTTAATGCTAAAGAAGGATGAATTATGAGCACAACTTAACACTACTCCGACATGTCTTAGTGATAAAGTAGTATCCCCTCTTTCCTTTCCTGAAAATGCATGCAGCTTTTAAATGAGACTGGTTTAGATTCCCAGCCAACAGTTTTTACATCAGAGGAAATACTTCTTGTTTTGAATTAAATGATCCAGTCAACTATATTTTCATAAACCCTTTTTTATATTGAGATTATGAAAACTGCATTTGATGACTGCTCAGAGACACCCACATCTTCAAAAATGACATTTGGGTATTTGGTATTTGGGTTTGTTTTCAGTAGCTGTAACTTTCAGTTTATTTGCGACCAGGTGTGCTGCAGTCCCAGCAGAGTCATTGCAGCTGAAACCAGTTCTATGATTAAGAGCTCTGCCAAAACTGAGCCCTTAACTGAACTGTGGTTATTGGACTTTAAGCTGACCAGAGACACAAAAGAAAAATACACATTACAATAAATAAGACATAGTATTGCAGCATGGGAACATGTTGTCTTCTTTTTCTGTTACAGTTTTGGGATTTGCATTTCGAGCTGGTCAAAGTGAGCATCGTGACTTTACCACTTTGAACCAAAAGAATATTTTTCAGACTTTTTTTTTAGAATTTTCTTTCAGGGGGGATAAAGACACCTGCTGGCAGCATTTATGCTTTCACTCAGGAGTCTGAAATCACAATGCGTAGATTGTTAAAAACCAGTGGGCAAATCCACACGTGAAACATTTCACTGTTCTGAAAAAGCCAGATTCATCTGTTGTGTGAACAAAACAGCGGATCAAAACAGTGTACCTACTGTGGCTGCACTGCTGATGCCATCCTCGTGACCATAGCAACCCATGCAGGTGTGCTTGTGATGGGTGGAAACACAACTCTCATCTGATTACTTCCAAAAGTTAAAGATACAAAGACAAATTCTAATTTACTGCAGTTTATACAAAACAAGCGGTAGAAAATGGATGGATGGATTATACAAAACCTAAATTATTTTTGTGTTTTCTATCACATAAAAATAATCCTTTTGCTCTGTGTTAGGATCCTGCATTGCTTTATTTGTGGTTTTAATCTCAAAGCTTTATCAATGCCAGAATATTTTTCCTATGAAATCTCTAAATCATGTTCTGTTTGTGTAATTTTACTGATTGTTATCTTCAACTGCACTAAATTTGCAAAGACTAACGGAGTTCCTCAAGATGTTCTGATGCAAAGCTGTGAGGAGAAAAACAGCCGCTCTGCAGAAGTTGTTTGCACTGGTAAACAAATGGGATTTTTTTAAAACAGTTTCTGCTGTTAAGTTGCTTCTACTGTATGCAGATTTGTAAGAGTATAAATCCTGTAATACATTATTTGCTACCCAAGCTGTATTTCACGTAATATTTTTTTTTTTTTATGTAAGCAGTGTTACTCATTCTACAGAAGCTGATGTGTAAAAACAGCTCACAACAAAAACCCACCAGGTCACCTTGTAATTTAACCCACTATAACATGTTTATTAGCTCCTTGTTTTTGGAGTTATGGAGCTGTGAACTGAGAAATCCCGATGTCCCTCAGCTAAGTCCCACTGAGGGACTGATCCCAGCTTTATAGTTGTTGGGGTTTGATCTTATCATACTCATTAACAGCTACCCCCAAAATCCCCACTTCCTTGACAATACCACCAAATGAGGGTTTAAAAAAAGAGCTAAGCTAATATTGCAAATAAAATTCAGTCTCTGAATGCTGCTCACAAGTCATCAGACAGGAATAGATGTTTAACATCGGCTGCACTGCTCAACAAATTTCAGGTGAGACACTCATTATTTGCATTGCATAATTGCTTGATTATGCAAGCACTTGTTAGTCATTACCACCCAGCAGCCACTGTTTTGCATTAAAAAGAGTGCATAAAAAATGTGTGTGCATGAGCTGTAAATGTCTGGTTTTATTTGCAGTGGCAGGCTGGAGGTAAAACATCCTCGAGGCCTGCAAGTTGTACTGCATCAATGGCCCTAATTAATTTGATCCAATCATTACCATTTTACAAACATGTTCTTTGGAAAGGCGGCTCCACCAAGACATCCAAACCCCATCTGCATTTAATGGCTATAATTAATCTTACAACTCTTAACTATAATTTCCTCTATTGCTTGTGATAAATTAAGTAGTGGGTGGGTCTTTAGAAAAACATTCTTAACAAAGAAAAACTGGCACAGAGGTTGCTTTATGATCTGGATTCTATAGAGCAGCCTGCCTGTATTTTCAGTCTTTAATAACAAGAACATGTTTGTCAAAGGTGATCCAGCACTACAGTAAATAACGCAAATGATATAAATCAAGCAGAAAGTTTGTGGAGGGTTTTGCTCTTGGGTAGAGCCACATCAGCAGGTGACAACAAAGTGTGCAGGTCCTCATCATGATGAGTTGTCCCACATTATTTCAAGAACTGATTAATTTGTTCAGAGGCAACTTGATGAAATGAGAATATGCATAAGGCACACTGAGGTGTGACAACAGCTCATGCCTTTGAACACACAAAAAGAAAACTCATTTTCAGCTACAAAAGCAAAGCTTAGATCAGCTGGAAGTTCGATCTTTTCTCTTTTGAACACTTACTTCTGATTAGCATGTTTATATTTCCCCTTCAGACTCAATAACATTTGAAGACAATGCAATCATAATATACTTTTTTATACTAGGTGATGTACTAAACTCATACAGTTTTATGGGTTAGTCCAATGATGAAGAGATTCAATAATGACAGCAAGAAGATAAAGTCAAGTAAGGTGATTAAACTTTGAATCGACCTCATCTCATGCAGCATAACCTTGAGATTTAATCTAGTATGCTCCTTGCCACCCTCTTGTCTCCCACCAAACTAAGAAACACGGAAGTCTGACAGATTTTCATTTAATTGCTGCCCTATTTCTTAATGGCTGAGCTCAGCACTGCATAATTTCTGTGCGATTAACATGAATAGCTGTGATATTGTCTGTACAGTGATACTAAGATCTGTGTAGCTGGAAACTACTGTACACAACTGTGGATGTTTATGCTGCCGCTTGGTCAGGTCAGAAGAGAAAAACATCCAACAGACTTTAGAGGAGGCTTAACTTCACAAAGTTATGAAAGTACTCTTATTGTTTGTCAGTTCTTTTTCGGATTCATGGATCTTCTTGCTTAATTTGCTCACTAACAGACTTTTCTTAAAAACAACACAGAAAATATTTATTTTGTTCATTACTTCGATGAGTTTGTGAAGACACCACATGCTGTCATTATTGTTCTGAAGTAGGAAAGGCCTGCAGTGATTTCAACCAGTGAAAGTACTTGAATTCAGAATAAGTTTTAGTTTTGGTGCATTGCGAAATATTACCATTTATGGTAAAATGTAGTTTTTCCTTTAATTTTCCTGGGAAATACTGTATTCTAAGATAGATTGTGACTTCAGCTTGATAACTTTTCTAGCAAATAATGGACTTCATTTTCAAAGTATCTCGGTTTATCTATTCATATTTCTTCATTTTGAAGTAGAGGTAGAAAATAGATGAGGGGGTGGATATTACCAGAATGATGTCATTGATTAGTTAAACCTTTGTTGAGTAACAGAGCTTATTTGGTAAAATTACAATAAAGATAAAAACTTCACCCCAGTCTTGTTGTAAATAAGTCTTTACACATAGTTATTTCAAATTGTTTTGTGGGATTAGGTTTTTAAGAGAAAAGAAGCAAATTATGTTGGAAGAAAATTTTCTTTGGGCTAAGTGTTAATAGTGTCCTTAGCAACCACAACAAAAACGTTGTTTACCTAAAATTTTGTTGAGAAACCTAAAATAATGTACTTTTAAATAAAAAAACTGTGAATCATATGCCTAAACCTATAGTCTATACATGAAGTCCTTATCATAAACTGAATCCGAATAAAGTGTATAGTTGTGAGTAGAAGAATGATCAAAATTAGGCTAAAGCCACAATATATCTGAAAAATACAGCAGTTTCCACCTAAAACAGAAGGAATGACAGCCATGTTTTTTGTGCACACTGGGAAGGAATCAAGGGGAAAATTAAACATAGCCATGCTACAATTTCAGAGCCCTTATTGTTATTTGCACAGCGGACAAACGTTGGTATTACACATTTTAAATACTAGAAAAGAAATGTGTAAAATGACACCATTTTTGCTGAAAAAGCATCCATAATACTTTTGCTCCTGCTGCTCAGAGGAAGTGCTTTGTATATTAAATGTTTCCTTGTTTACAAACTGTCTCAGTGGTGGCTTGGTGGCTGCAGAAAATCAATTTGGGTCTTCTTCCTGTTGCTTTTAATTGGATGGGTTATGCTCAAGTAATACACATTCAGTGCTTTTCATGAAACTGTTTCTGTATGAGATGTATTACTGCAACCTTTTATACATTCTATGTTTTTTTGTTTAGTTTGTTTTTTTCTTACAGTCCACTCATTGCAAGGTCTGCAAGATAAAATCATTAGCAAACCGCTGTCATAATGAACCCTTGGAGCACTTCAGACTTTATCCACACACACCCACACACACACATGCAGCATCCAAGACAACACAAGCAGAAATCCATGTTTGTTCTTGTAAGCCGCAGCCCACAGTCTCAGAGGCCACCACCATGACGGAAAGCACACAGAACGGAATACTGCGATGTTAC
>JBAMHX010000010.1:11419142-11430508 GCA_037177515.1 Pseudomugil tenellus | reverse complement strand
ATAATAATAATAATAATAATAATAATAATAATAATAATAATAATAATAATAATAATAATAATAATAATAGTAATAATGCTTATTATTATTATGATCCTTTAGATTTTAGCACTGCCTCAAAAGCCTTCTACAGAACACAAAAACCCTGATGGATGCAGCACTTTGGCCCAGACTGCTCTCACCTTGATCCTCCTATCATTGCAGAACAAGGTAAACACAGTGGAATCTTCAGATGCCATTACCATGTCAGTTGTCTCAGAGCCCAATCTTTATCCTCCCTATCAAATTTAAGGCCACTTGTTTCCTTTTTAGTTCAGTCTCACTGATATTTTTAAGGTTTGGTTCAAAAACCTTGAGGTTCTGGGTCTGAAAATGACCTTAATTTCAGAGTTAAACCTTACCATGAGACTCACCAATATCTTTGCAGGTTTTCAAAATATTTTAGAGAGTCTTCTAATAAATGTAATAAATGTTAAACAATGAACTGGTCTGTTTTGCACAATGCAGACCAATGATCTGACTCTTTTCCCCACACTACTTTCAACATAGTTGTTTAAATATTGAAATATTATTTAGGGTAAATAGCTTATTTATATTGCAAACATTTCATTTACTGCATTAGTTCACTGAGTTAAACCCAAGTAGTGACTTTTACTTTTATTTATTTATTGGCAATTAAGTATCAACACCGATCATTAAATAAGAACAAAAATAACCTCAATCAATCATAGTGAAAACCAAAAGCTCTACATTTCCATCAAAGCACAAAGAATAAAGTGGCTGGCAATCTGAGGTAAACAGCTGAATTCAGCAGATTGTAGGAGAGACAGAAGAAACTACACAGCTTCAGTCACCTTATCATTTGTGAAAGTAACGCATGCTGAGCTGCTCCTGAATTCAATGTCAAGTGAGACATTTGTCTGATACGGGAGAAAACTGAAAAAAAATTAGATTTCTGTTGGCACAGCTCATTGGTATAAACTGCCTTCCTGTGGTTAGAGTCAAACAGCATTTCCTTTTTTCCTTCCTCTGCAGCAGTTTGTGCTTCTGCAGGGAGAGTCTAAAAATCCATCTGTTTCTGGTTTCATTCCTTGTGTTTCTTTTCTGAGTCTCAGTTATTTAGCAGATCTCCCACTGCAATCATTTTCTCCTAACAAAATGATCTGGCCTCAAAAGAAACCCGACAGACAACTAACAGTGACGTGGTTCAGGGGCACCATGGCCATTTCCAGTGGCTTAAAGCCCAGTCAGGCAAGCATGATGGTGTTTCTGTTGCCACACAGGACTCTTAGATATTTCATGAGTCATCTACAAGAGCTAAGGAGAGAAAATTGATCCCAAACAGAGGGTTCTGGAAATGAAAAGGCTTTACTGTAAAGTCTACTCAACCTAAATGACGATGGATGAAATATTCATCCTTATTGTGCATCTTCCTGTCAGAGTAACTATTATTTAAAATGTCACTGTCTCATGAAAACATTGTGTATTTTTATCTCTCACATCAACTGTTTGGGTTTTCTGCTTGTTGCCCAGTGAATCATCTTCGTTTGAGGTCTCGAGCCCTTCCACCGCACTTACACATCTATCACCTTCAAATGAACAGATGGGGAGAAAGACAAGAGCAGCAGGATGAGAGCAACAGGCAAAAGACTGCATCTGTCAAATGGAAGACTAGATTGATATCTTTGCATAGATGGCAATGTGGCAAAATGTCTTCCAAGTTTCCTGGCTGCTGAAGTGTGAATCAACTCATTACAACATCACGGTGAATTATCTGTGCTGCTGGCAGGAAGTGCTCAGGAAACAGCATTGGCTTCTTTTTATGCCCCTCTTTTTCTGCCCCTAAATATTAAGAAGGACAAGCTAAATGTGTCCCTAAAAACACTAAATACATTTCTATTAAATAGCCAGCACATATGCTTCCACAGAAGTTGATGCAAATTGATTCTGGTAAAACAAAAGTAGTTTAAAAAGAAAAGTATGCTTCCTTTAGATAAGAAAGAATAACACTCAGATTTGGTAGATGGTGCCATGTTTTCTGCTTAATGGATCTGAGGTAGCTCACTAATTTAATGGTCTCTCCTACTTAGAGATGGTAGTTTTTTCTTCTTGTGGAGGTATTGTTAGCTGTCAGTCTTAAACTGAACTAACCAGACAGCTTTAGTGCCACTGTGTCGAAAGATCTTTTAACGTGTTTTTCTTACCATGCAGGAGCTCTTACATGAGAACATTTAGGTGATCTGCCTGAGTCTTGCATAAACAGGAAAAACCTTCATTTCAGCTCATGTGGACTAGCTGCTTGTTTTAACCAGGTTACATACATGATGGGGGGGGGAATACACCCTAAACCAGTGGTGATGGATTGTTTTTAAAAATTATCTGACCTTTTCATTCCTGCATATCCAGCTCTTCGCTTTCTGACACGCTCTCGGTCATCACATTGTAGAGAACTCAGGTGACAAGATAACGTGCTTCTCTGTGGGTTTTTTTTAAAGTCTCCAGAGGCCCTATTTAGCATTTCCTAAAATAGATTTATGGCCTTGTTATCAATCAAAAATATTGTTATTCAAATCTTTGGAGGCTTTTGTTTTCACAGGCTGTCCCACAAACTGATAAGCCAACTGGGCATGCTGCTTCATCTTATATCTGGGAAAAAAATCTCGGGTGAAAATGTGTTTAATATGGTGTCAATCTAGCAAAGGAGTGTTTTAGTTGGAAGTATTTTTCTCTCCAGCCCTTAAAAAGTCTGTTTTGTAGAATAGAGAAACTCATAAATTAGCAGCTACTAAATATATAACTGTTTTAACAATATGAATTAGTAAGTTTCAATAACTAAAGATATTTCATTATGGCACTAAATCTGTTATAAAGCTATTCCACTGTCTGACTCTTTGGGAAGAAATTATCTCACGTAGAGCTCCTAAAAAAATTTAAATAAAAGGATAAGAAAAAAAAGTATATGTAAAGGGTTAAATTTGTCAGATAGTTTACATTTGTATAATGGTTTGGAATCTCTGCATGAAAACATTACTGAGTGCTCTGAGAGCAGCATCATAAGAAGTTGAACTAAAAGGAGTAAACATTAAAGACAAAGAATAAGAGATTATATTTATAAAACATCATAAAAACTATACTGAAAAGTTTCTAAATCAAGTTCAGACTACTTTAGGGCTGTACGGAGGTGTGGTGGCTTGCACCGCATCCTCACAACAAGAAGGTCGCTTCACTCTCAGCATGGACAGTAGCCTTTCTGTGTGGAGTTTGCATGTTCTCCCTGTGATAGTGTGGGTTCTCTCTGGATAATCTGGCTTTCCCCCACTGACAAAAGACATAGGTTGATTGGTCATCTGAAATAGTCCTTAGGAGTGAATGTCTTGTGATCGACTGGCGACCTGTCCAGAGCGTAACCTGCCTCTTGTCCAATGAATTCTGGGATAGGTTCCAGCTACCTACAAATTTGAGTTGGATTAAGTTGTAGAGAAAATGAACGAACAGACCTCATATTATACTTGATAAGATGCTGACATGGCCATTATGCAGTAGTAGAAATAAGTGCTGTGTCATTTTATTGTACTCATTAATGTATGTTAAGTAGCAACAGGTTAGGATGTTTATTTAGACTAATTCTGCCTCCTGACAGGATAAACACCCTCTTCTGACCCCTGCCGCAGTGTAAGCATGCTTAACAAGCTCAGCCATCTGTTCACCACTGCTGACATCAGGGTCCACTGTATTACCCCATGGTAAATAAGAACCTGGGAGAAATCACTGGCTTGACTGCATGGTAAACCTGCTGACCAGAAACACAGCTGGATACAGGTACTCTCACTTCAAGAATATATGGTATATAAAGCGACATGCACATTCACAGTCTCTAAAAATGTAGCTCTATCATGGCTGCTGTGCTGAAACAAAGCGTAGGTGTTTGATAGATTCAGTGTTGAGTTTTTGGATTGCTTATTGATTTCTTTTGTTTGTTTTTCTTTTTTGCATCAGTGTGATTCAAAGTGACTATCCATAGGTTGATCACATGGGAATGGGCGATCATGGGCGGTCAAACTGAATTAGCTTCTCTTTTCTGTAAAAAAAGTTACAAAATGTTTTTTTTCAACCTAAGCATATTTTCTAAGCATGTCAAACAAAAGGAAAGTGATGCTTTCATGCAAATATGGACCACAATTTGAGAGGAATCTTTCTGAATCTATGCCACCAAAAGTTGAAATAACACAACATGGCTTTTCAACGTAAAACTCTGGCATTTGGACCAGTTTTGATGGCACATGAACATTTATCATATACATTATTGGAGCCATTGTTGTCCTCCAGCATCCCAGGTCTGAGAATTAGCACTTTTTTAGCTCTTTTGCTGTCTTGTCACATCACTTTACAGCAGCATTTTGCTTTATTGAACTATTTCATCCCAGCATCTGAGCATCAAAAATGGTTTTATAGTGGGGCTTTAGGGGACATCTGAAGGCAAAAAGGAAGTTCAACTCTGTACTACCAACATGGAAAGAAAGTAACTGGTGAGTTTATATAAAGTGTGATGCTTTGCAAGGGTTTATTTATTTCCATCTTATTATTCACACACTCATCTTCCCCCGTCTTCTCCTCCTCCCCACCTCTGTGGCTTTCTAGGAAGCAACAGCATTGTTTAGATGCGATTATCTGTCCTCAATGTGCGATCACACAGTATTCCTTGTTTCATATCCTGCCAGACAAGTATGCACATATGCACACAAATGAAGTCTTTCATGCACATGTAAAACCACAGATAAACTATTTTTGTAGGCAGTGAAAAACATGCTGATGCAAAGGAGTCTCTATCGACAAACGTATGATCACAGTCAGGGGAAATAAAAATGAAAGATAAAAATCAAAGCTCATTGCTTCCTTTAAGGTCACTTAATTTTGTGTATCATTATAACAATCCACTTCCTTTATTTTTTCCCATTTTTCTTCATAATTTAGAAGATAATTTGCTTTCATCCTGCTTAGCATCTGCTTTTTTTCCAAGAGAAAGACAAAAATATTCATTTCACTGGAATTCAAAATGCAGGAGACTGCATATGCAAGCATCTTGTGTTAAAAATGGCTTGACTTTGGGGAAGCAGGGGTAGAATATAGATGAGTATCACACCATAAATTGATGTTTTCTATCTCTGTTTGTGTCTCTGAAAAGAGCTACAGGGTGCATGAAGAAAAGGGAGCTGCGTTGCTCCATAGAAAATGAAAAATCATTCACCCATTCAATATATTTCTCTCCAGGTCAATTACTGTCTTGTATATCCTTAACATGTATTATCTTTTCTGATAAAAAAAAGGGGTAGGGAGTGTGTGTTGGGTTGTTTGGAAGGACTTCTTACTTAGTCATCTTTACCAAATGGTCTATTTCGGTGTGCCAGCATGGCTGCTCACACCGATGGCATGGCCAAGCCAGAATCAATGGATTTCATTAATCAAAGACTCTCATTTCCAAACAAGAGAGACTAAAGTCTAAAAAAAAAAAAAGGTGGCGGTCAACAGGACACAGCTTGAAAATATAGATAACAATGTTTATATCAACAGCGGACGAAGAGCTTAAAACACACTGGAGCAGCAGCTGATCTTTGATCACAGAATCTCAGCGTGAAGACACAGAGAAGAGAGCAAAATAGGAAAGTAAGAGTCAGGTGTATAATAGGCATACCTCTGTGTTTCCAGGGTTTTCATTTCAGAAAGTCACCTCTATTGGGAGGGACGGGTTTTGGAGCCGCCCATGGCTGGAAGAGTAATGAATGTAGGAAAGCAGAGGAAGCCACTTGCATGAAAATAAAAGGGTGAGGTATAAATGCCAAAAAAAAAAAAAAAAGCTGTAGAGAAATACACAAAGGGCAGAATTTACTAAGATCTCATTTTGCATGTACTAATGAGGTTGTAGCATCTAGAATTTAGCGTGTGGGGTGGGGCCGTGATTAGTACGTGATCGACTAAGATTGAGACAATTAACATTAAGACAAATGACAGCGGCTGCAAAGTGTTGGGGACACGCCTATTTAAATGAGGATTTAGTGTGTGTCATGGTTTTCATGATGACAACTTTACGCATTGAACCCGTTTGCACGACCTTTTAAAATGTGTTAAATATAGACGCAGTTTCTATCAGCAAAACTACTTTCAGGTTTGATAAATGGCTTTGCGTGTGCTAAAATCATATATTTACATGTTCTCCTCCCACTCCACGCAAAATTGCATCTGAACGCCCCAACTTACATGCTCATTGAGGCAAACATACTAACTCGAGGAGGACGTGCAATTTTCCACCTTTGGAAGACGCAAACCCTTTTACTCACTGTTAGTAGATCAGTTTGTATTTTTTTAGCATGTGCAATGGGTTTGCACGCGTTTTGGTAAACGCAAACCTTTAGTAAATCTGGCCCAAAGTCGCCACCAAATGAGAAAGATAAATCACACTAATATTATGTTGGACAACCTTTGGCTTTGAATGTGGCACACGTTCACTGTGGTATTGTTTTAGTTAGCTTGCAATGTCACACAATTTACTTCCACCCAGAGCTGCATTAGTTTTATCTAGCTGCGATAATGGCAAAGTCCGAGCACCACACATACTTTCTCCAGTACATCCCAAAGGTACCCAGTGAAATTAAGATCTGGACTCCTTTGTGACCATCATATGAAAATAATGTCTCATTGAATCCTGCCATTGCCATGTTTGAATATGCTTGTGCCATCAGGGTGAGAAAAATCCATGAAATAATCAGTGGCTCATTCGGTATATTCAGGGAGTCAGATGACCTCATTTGGACACAAAGTGTTATTGAACTTAGACCTGACCAACAGCAACAACCTCAGATCATAGACTTTCCCCACAGGCTTGTACAGTAGACACTAGGCTGGATGTGTTTATCACTTCTTACCCTGGTGATCCCATCACTCTGGAAAAAGCTAAATCTGGACTCATCAGACTTCACAATGTGTAAAAGCTCTTATTTTTACTATTCACAACCCTGAGTTCTTCTGTTGTTTTTCTTCTATTTATGTATTTCTGCATTTTTTGCATTTGTTCTTCAAAATGGATGATTCCCGACAATCTTCCAGTTTTTAATGATGGACAGTTCTTAACCAAAATTTAGTAATTTCTGCAATCTCCCTAAATGTTTCTGCTGCTTGGTGCATGTCAGTTATTTGACCTTTTTTAACATCTTTTCCATGACCATGGGATGTGTCTTTCAATAGGATTGTTTCAGAAATGAGAAGCTGCTCATTGCGTGAGTTGGGGTTAAACAACTAGCTGCCAGCTGACAGATAATCACCCATGCAGCTATTATCCAACAGGAGGGTCATGTCAATTTTCTTTGTTAAGTACTGGTATCAACCTTTTTGGTCAGGAATGATAGTTTAATTGCTGAAGGAGAGGAGTTAAAACAAGGTATTCTATAGCTAGATGAAGCAGAAAGGGTTGAGGCTGTTATCCAGGCTGCAGCTAACACCAGCTGCACTATTACCATTTTTCTAATGGCGATGGTTTTTAATTCCACATTGTTTTCTGAGAGCTCAATTGTGAACTCGTGTGTTGATTTTAATCCTGTAAAGCCGGGCGTGACATCACTTTATGGCAAAACCTTTTTCTCCAGTTTAACATAAAGCTGATACTCATCTCATTGTCTCATAATAGAGACCAGGAAGCAGAAAACTACACTATTATAATTTTGACATATCAAATGGTAATAAATGTAAATGTCCCCTCAATAAATGTTCATTTTCTTCTTACATTTTATTTAAGGACCAAATAAAGACCTCATATTTTTTTTAAATTAATATTTCTTACCATATTAGAGGTCAAGCTCTAACAAGATAAAACTGCTCAGAGCCCTTTGCTGTGTCTTTTAAACTACACTGTTAGAAGATTTATTTAGGGGCTAGAATGCAGAAAATATCTTCTTTTTTTTTAGCTTCCTGCAAACATGTACATACAGTAATATCCATTAAACTCTTGTGTTTTTAAATGCTGCATCTTTGTTAAATTTGGATATTCCTGTGAGTGCAGAGTGAAAACATTGCAGAGCCTCAGCAGGCACACTTTATGCCCATTTGGATGCAGCACCATGCCTATCTATTTTCAGTAAGTTCAGTAACTCCATTGCAGCAAAGAGAACAAGGGAGAAACATTGTAATTACAAATACTAACACAGTCCAAATAAAATTCTCAGCAGCCGTGCGTGACCTGCAAGTGTTCAGAACAAGCGGTCCTGGGTTCATTTTTGTAATAAAATCAGTAAGAAATTGGTCTCATGCTATCTGTTCCTTTGATTTCATTCACACTATATTAGTGAAACTGCAAAGTCTGTGGATAAACAGTAACACTGCATAAATGTTTCTTTGCAGAGACATTATGAAACCACTTTGCAATTACTTGCTCCTCAAGACCCTAAGAAACAGAAGGAACAAATAATCTGTGCAGCCATTTCTCTCTGATAAAAGAGTGACTATAATATTTTTGTACCGTGTTGTCAGAGGACTTTGGTCTACAGATTGTGAGAAAGATTCCCAACACAATGACATCTCAATGCAGACCAATTTAGGACCTTAGAGATGTACTTGACATCATTTTACATTTAAAATGAATATCTTATTTATTTGTTTGTTGTTGTTTTTTTTCAGTGAAAACTCAGTAAATGTAATACCTAACACACTGGATGCATTTTTCAACTTCAACAACACATATTCTGTTAAAGAAAAAGTGAGAAAAGAAGGATTTTTGTAACACTTGAATTGCATGAGCCCAAAGCTATAACTGCCAGCAGTGGCAGCTATAGAACACCAACTACAAAATCCTCTTTTCCTACCCAATAGAGTCCTCTCTAGTTTGTAATGAGCAGCTCGGGGGCCAAAATGTTTCTGTAGGGTGTATGCATAAAGAGTTGACAGTCAAAACCTCCAAGATGGCCATATGTCAGTCAATGTAAAGCTATTCATAGCTTGCTGCAGCTGCCGCGTGTGACCATAAAAACCTGTTACCTGTTAAAACATGGCCACATGGAGCCTCTTTACAGGAGAAATGATGGTTGTAAATAATTACGCTTTCAAATTAAATAGCCATTTAATTATTACAGCAGAGACAGGGGTAAGATAGGTTGGCAATATTCTATGTTTCAGATGAAAAATCAATATTGGTTTTGGGCTCCAAACAATTTGTGCAATTACACAATAACATATGTTTCAAGCACGGCCAAATACATTTCACATTTCACTATATTATGTGCTCTTTGGTCTTGTGCCAATACTGCCTACTTGAGGATTGAGACTGATCACCTCCACCTGTGTGTCTAAATGCATGTTGATTAAAGCGACTTGGTGCTTGGTTCTAAGCCAGTTTGCACTGGCTTGAGTGCATGCCAAGTGCATGTACACCCATATATCATGGACAATATTTAAGGCATTATTCTAATATCCGTAGCCTACAACCTTATTATACTGAACCCCAAAAAACATAATTTTTATTCATCAGGCATAACTATTTACCAAAAAATACAAATGTATTCTTTGATTTGTTTGATAAATAAATAAATAATTATTGACTGAAGTAGGCTGGTAATAAATATTTTTGCAATTAAGAAAATGATCCAAAAATGTTGCTGAGTTCATTGTATCAGCATGATGGTTTGGGAAAATGAAAGATAAATAAAGCGCTGTTTTCATTAACAATTAAAATAAAATTAGCTAGCAAAAAGTGTCACTAAAGGTTATGCTGTTAACTTATATTAACAGACATGGACCTTGCTTTTGTGCTGCCTTTAAATGTTAAGATACCGTTGAAGTACCATAACGTCACAGTATTACCTGAAACAATCATGTTTTGCCTGTTGTGTCATATTTCATTGTCCTCAAGTGGGAGAGGTAGCTGAATAGTACACTGCTGACTGTCGGTGGGAGAGTCAAAATTGAGATTTTTTCCTGTAGTGTCTCAACCAACTTTACTACATATTATTGCTTTTGCATTCTTTTGCTTTGTCCTTCCACTTTGTAGAATTCCCTCGAAGCACAAGCAGACACAAATGCCTTTCAAGCAACTGATTTATTCCGACTTCTCCCCAAATTGTGAAAACTAAACAAAAAAAGTCAAAGAGGAAAAAATGTCATCTTAAAATAACATGCACAGCTTGTTAAATAATATTTTACTAAAGTAAAATACAAATAGAAACAAACAAATACCCATTTGGCTGCGTATTCCCTGCACTTAAATATCCAAATCCTTTCACCCCGCAGTATCCCTGCATTACAGGTGCATGATTGTCACTCACTCATAACCTACTTGAAACTCTCACACGAGCAGCTCAACGGGATGTAACTTGGTGGTCTCAAAGTAAAAGCAGAAATACTTTACACCTGTTCAGAGGTCAGTTTCACAAAGCAGGTTTTCTTAAAACTCTGAGTTAGTTAACCCTGAAATGAGGCCAACTCAGGGTTTTTGGTTTTAGGGAGAGGGTTTAAATAACCCAGAGTTATAGGGTAAACTCTAGCACGTTTCACAAAGAAGGTTACGTGTAACTCTGAATCAGTTGCTGCGGCAACAGTGTCTCTGAACCTAACCTGGTCGGCAGCAGGTTTTCTGCTGGAAACCCTGAGTTTATCTCAGTCTCCTCCCCTTTCAGAAGTACGAGCGCCCAATTTCCTTGAATTAAAATCTCATTCGCTTTGTCAGTCTCGTCTTTTGCGAACATGACAGGTCCGTTTATTGACGACGATGCTGTGCTTCTTCACAGGGAGTTCGATATTCACCACAAAATCATGATTAAGCACCGATTAGACCTTTCTTTACTCCTAGAATCGTATCTATCGAAGTATTATGAATTTTCACTGCAAAATATATTATTGTTCACATCAAGCATCACCAATAAAACAAAACGTGCACACGCTTTAACGTTTGAATCATATTTTGATACGTCATCTTAAGTGTTTTCCAAGCCAACTGATAATCTTAATGAGTGTGCATTGGACATGCTGCTGTTTTGCATAAATAAAATATAAAAACTTACACATTCTTTTCTCCCATCTGCCTGTCTCTCCTTTACTTTTTTTTCCTGAAAATGTTCATAATGACTACAACGGAGAATTATGGCCATACTGACAAAAAATGTGGAGAATTATTTTCTCCCTTCCTTCCTTTGAGAATAAACCTGAAATGTCAAGAATAAAGTTGAAATATAGTTTCAAGAATAAGGTTGAAATCGCGAGAATAAAGTCAAAGTAGCTACAGTTTGGAGAATAAAGTAAAAATAAAGTTGACATTGTAACGATCCCACCCTCAACAGACCTTGTTTAGAGAGCTTTTGATGAACTGGTCAACAAAGGTTGGAATTTTTATG
>JBAMHX010000010.1:11404532-11419042 GCA_037177515.1 Pseudomugil tenellus | reverse complement strand
TTGTTAATATTAATATTTCATATTAATATTGTCATAGTAATTCCATTAAACCATTTTAATCCCCTTAATTGCTACAACATTAACTTGGAGTCTTTCAGATTAATCTTAAAGCTTTACTCTATAAAACATAATGCCTAGTGTGGATAAGCTAGTGACCTCGTACTTTAGAGTGGGCTTCAGCAACAAGGAAATTCCTTCCCGTTTAGCACATAAACACAGCATTATAATAAATAAGTAGGCCTATTCGCAGTTTGAAGAGACTGTATTTCGACTATAATCTTGACATTTCAAGTTTATTCTTATAGAGAAGAAGGGAGAAAGATAAATTACCATCCACAAATGCTTTACTTTCAGTGTGAATCTAATACTCCATCATATAATGACCGTACGTCTGCATTAGAACTTCTAATTCCAGCGAGGAAAGAATGGAGACCTTTTTTCCAGCGGTGACTCGTTCTTTCTGGGTTCCATTGATGATGGCTTTTTAAAGTCTTGTCGCTCATTGTTAACTCGGGGTGAACTAACTCGGTGTTAATAAAACCAACTCAGAACAGCTGTTATGAAACGGAAAACTCTGAGTTTCTCATCGCAGGGTTTGTCAACTCATAGTTATCTCTTAAACTCAGGGTTTGTTGAACTCCCTTTATGAAATGGACCCCTGGTATGTGATAAAGGAAGCTTAAATTCCTAATTGGAAATAAAAGAAGCTGAAACAACATGATAGTCACAGTTAAACTTTCTCTCACTGTTTTGTGCTTGTTTTAAAGACTAGATAGTACCAGATTAATAATAATAATAATAATAAGAAGAAGAAGAAGAAGAAGAAGAAGAAGAAGAAGAAGAAGAAGAAGAAGAAAAAGAAGAAGAAGAAGAAGAAGAAGAAGAACTTTTATTTGGAGGCATCTTTCTGGGCATTCAAGGACACTGTACAATATACACAGCAAAATACAATAAAATACACATATACACACAATACAACACACACAGTAAAGTTCATAAATATAATAAGAAAAAGAGTAACACTTTAAAAAAAAGTAAATGATTATAGTTAAAACAATAAGCCCTAAATGGAATAGGCAGTGTTAAACAGATTAGTTTTGAGCTGTGACTAAAATTGGGGGAGTGAATCAATAATGAGATGTATCTGATAGAAAACATCATGAATAGCATTTAAAAAAGCACATTAACAAAGCCTTTTTCTGGAATAATGGGTGCCAATTTCTGACCCATTTAATAAAGAATTGTATTAAAAGAAAACAGCTAAGGTTTTGTCTCCATTTGCATAAGTCTGGACTACAAGCATTTAAGGTTTGACATCACATTTGACTTTCCACAAAAACACACAAAACTTTTGACTAGAACAAGTTGTGACGTTTTGTTTAGAAAAAGAAAAATGAAAGAGGACTTTTCTGACTGGAGCATCAGATACAGTCAAACCCTTCACATGTTATTATGGACATTGTGCGAGGCCTGCTAATAGGATGCAAAGTATTTGTAATTTAGCCTTCGTTTTAGGAGCAGCTTTAATCTCAGCAGGACTGAAATGTACTTGCCAACCGTTGAAACACAGGAAGAAGATAAATAAACCCAAAGCAAAACCTTTTAAAACAATACAAAGCTTCCTTTTTGCTCATTGTTTTCACAAGAGGGTTTCTGTTTGTTGGTTTTCCCATGAACACAACACCAGGAAATGGTCTGCAAAATTATTAAACCAAAAATGGAGTGCAGACATGTCACTTACATGCGATGGCCTGTACGGTTTGTATTAAATTCACTGAAACAAGTACTAACTTGGTTTCAGGAACTTTGAAAGCACACAGAAAATCTTTTTCTATTGTATGAAAAATACCCTGGTGTTAAATCTTGAGGCGGCATGTAATGCTGTTACCGTGGTTACATAAGCACACCAGAGTTTGATGAATTAAAGTAATCAAATAACTTTCTCACTGGAGCAATTTGTCAGCAGAACGACTTGTTTTATTGTATGTGCTGAAGAGTGATATGAAAACTTGGTGATTTTCCCATCACCTTGTTTGTTTCACTTCCTGTCCTGCAAAGCCACACTACATGGTTTCATTTTTCCTTTACACTCTTATTTATACTTTCCAAATGAACTGATTTACCCAATTTAAACAGCTTAATTTCTAATGAGCTTAACAGGCATGTGCTACATAAAAATTTAAACATCCTGTTTTTGTTAAACCAGGTTGATTTTATTGAGCTATATTCAAACACACTTGATAAACTGACAGAAAAACGTCACATTCTGCATGTTATATTTGCCATTCATGAGATGTCTACAAAATACTACATGTTTAATGTGACTTAATTAAATTGACAATATTAATGTAGGTGTCATGGACCTAATCCTTTACTTTACCTGGATGCAATTTTTGGTCTTGTTTGCTGCAGCAATCCTCTATAAATCCTCATTATTAAAATTTTTCCAAACAACATGCCCCTTTGCAATGAAAAACTGGCAATTCAAGTTAAGCAACAAATTACAATTAGTTGGATCTTCTGGTGCGGCTTAACTACTTTCAGGCTGTTGTGTCTCATTTCTTTGCGGATCTCACAAATGCCACACACAGTGCTGAACGTATGTTATAAGTTCCAACTGTGTCTGACTGATTTCACATAAAGTTAAACCAAAAATAAAAATCAGTTTATGCTTTAAATGAGCTTTAAAGCACTTCAAAGAGTCTTTCAGCGGGAGGAAAACTATATGTGTTCAGATAGTTGCTGGGGTGATAAGAACAGCAGTTGCTATGTTAACATTGACGATGCTGGAGCGTTACAGTATAAGGACAGGCAGACATGAAACTGAAAAAAGAAAAAAATAGGGCATAAATTTTTTTTCACTGGGTTGTTAAATTTCTTCTGCACATCTTGTATGAGAGCAAAGTATTTTTGATACTGCTATTGAATATGAAGTATTGTCAGATTATGTATTATAAATATATGAATTCTGTACACAAGGGGCAGAATTTTAAAAGGTTTTCTGGACCCCATCTGTATTCTCAAACCATATGCAATGATCACAATTAAGCATGCTTTAATTAACAGAACATTTAGCCTAGAATTTACTATTTCAACACTATTATTTAACATTTAAAAATGATTTTCATTCATTTACCTTTGCAGGAAAAGACCGGCATACTGAGCAAGATGCTTTGGTCTACATTTCTGTCATTCTACCATCTCCTGGCATCTCGGCTACTCCTCTCACAGAACAAGCCATTAAACAACAAAATCCCAGATTATGTCAAGTTTTTTTTTAAGATTTACCATGAGTAGGAAGAAAACATTTGAACCTTTGGCTCAAACAGTGAATCAGTGCTTTAAATGCACATAAATGCACAAGCTGCGTGTTAAACCTCCAGCATCACTGAGTGCTAAGAGGAAGCCCCGAGTTAGTCTGATAATATCTCAGCTACCCTCATGTTTTCACTTATGCTCACAATTTGATTTATTCATGCATGCATGCTCAAATAGGGATTTAATAACAAAATGCTCAAAACACGCAGGCAAGGATAATATGATCTTTTTCACTTTAATGCTCTGGACTGTGTAGGTGGATGAAGCTTGGATCTAGTAACCTTTTTCATATTAACTTTGTCCCAAAGATTTCAGTGTAATGTGAAAGGGTCAAAAAAACACCCACTTCTACAAGCCAGTGCAGCTTTTAGCCTCGTTACCTCACACATTTGTTTCTCAACCCACACATTTAGAGTGCATGGTTGATAATCATGGCGTCCAGATCATGTGTAAATAAATAACTGTCAACAAATTCTCAGTAATTTGGTGATGCTGCATCCCAATTTTTACAAGCTGTATCAGTGGCTTTTATCAGAGGTGCTTCGCTTGTTGCTGACAGAGAATTCCATTTCCATTGTGTTATTAATCATGTCTAATCCACATTGTAATGCAATAAAAGACAATGAGAACAAAACAAATTATTTTTATCAGGCAAGTTGACTGCAAAGAACAGGCTGATGAGATGCACCTAAAGTACTGAAATTGACTCTGTAATAAACTGAAAATGCACTCAGATATATTTCTGTGATACTTAGCTAAAGGGAGAAAGCGAATGACCTGCCTTGTAAATTGATTTATGGATTAAAGAAAGCAAAGTGTGACCATTAGCATCACCTATTCTTCCATGCTGGTATACAAACTATTTCCTTCAAACAAACTCAGATAAATAGAGAGCTTGGAGATGAAAGTAATTAAGCACCTGAAGGAAGTCAAGCAGTTTAAATTCCATATTTGTTGTTTCATTTTTTTGAGGGGGGAAGTAGATAAGAAGACCAATGAAAAACTAAACCATGTTGTTATTTATGCAAGGACATGTTATTCTTTCTTTAATAAAAATGAAAGCACTCCTGCTGTTTAATGCCATAAAAAATGTTTTAATTTATTTTTTCTTATTTCTTTCTTTAAAGAACATATTATTGATGTTAAAAGACAAAAACTAAAGACAGTTTTATAATCTTTAATGATATTCCTCTTCTGAATCAAAGAAGAATACATCCCTCTGTGTTTGGGCATTTTAAGCTAAATCAGAAAAAGAAGCAACACAAGCTTTAACATTGTGTGTCTGGAAGGTTTTGGGTCTGAATGAGGCTTCAATTCAGGTAATATTTTTTTGCACCCATTATGGCATCACTAAGTAAAATCATACTATATTTTACTATCTCCCTCTTTACTTTTCTAGTCAAAAATGACTTAATGTACCTTTTAATAGAAGCTACACTCCATTTACGAACTCCCTGTTATTGTCATCATTCAGTGGATAATAATTGCCATTATTCCAGGCAATTGGAACCTCCACTATGGGTGTGTGGGCAAAGAAAAAGCACATTTCATTGTGGGTATCTGTGGGAGTCTGAATATGAATGTGTGTACCGTGTGAATGATCCTCCATTTGTCCTAGAGTTTCGATCTGCTCCACCAGGTCATTGGAGTTCCACTGACTCATACCCAGCAGAATGGCACTCTTTCCT
Organism: Pseudomugil tenellus; assembly: GCA_037177515.1. Classification (NCBI taxonomy): domain Eukaryota; kingdom Metazoa; phylum Chordata; class Actinopteri; order Atheriniformes; family Pseudomugilidae; genus Pseudomugil; species Pseudomugil tenellus. The sequence continues at coordinate 11,414,036 of JBAMHX010000010.1, read as the reverse complement.
TCCATAACATCTGCTGAGACATACACAAACAGAAATTAGTTAGAAGGAACAAATAATACAAATATCAACACCATCTAATTTTTAATATCAAACTCATCAAAGCAAAAATAAAATTAAAATCCTTTTCATATCATCAGATTTAGTCCTGGTTGTTTTTACTCTGATTTGTACCAGCTGGGTGTGGTTTGCCTTAAACTTGGCCAGCAAAACCATACATGCTGTCTTTTTCCAAGTGCATACACAGGTCAACATGCAGGAAGTAAACAATGCCACAAAATGCCACATGGCAGACAAAAAAAGGGCAAATAACAAGGTGTGATTCACCTTGTATGTGTCATATGGCTTGTGATGACCGTATAACACATGGTTTATCATCATTTCTGCCTCTGTAAAATCAAAATTAGCCAAAGTAAAGTTTTTCACAGCTTAAGCAAAAGATATTCTGTAACATGTTACAGTATCTGTTTCATGGCAGTTAGTGTCATACAAAATTTGCAGTAAGATGATATTGCATAGCATGGCTATTAAAATGATATCATATCCTGTCAGTGTTTTCATAAAAGCCAGTAGAGATGTTTGCATTTCCCAGCAGTGGGCGTGCCTCTCTAACCTATGCTCTCTGCAGCTTTCTTCACTTCAAAATGACAAGACAGGACTGAAAATCCAAGTGCTATTAACGGCTGCCTGCAGTTTGTGGACAAGGTAGATGCGCCAATCAAAATATGGGCTGCATTTTGCCATCACGAAGGCCCACCAACATCAACCTGTTAATTAAAAAGAAAAAGCAACTTGATGACAGATGAGTTTACATGCTCAAAGAAACATCATTACAAGGATCCCTGCAATCAAACGTAAGTCAACAAGAGTGATTATTTTTTTTGTTGTCAAATTTTCAATCACAAGGGTGTCGTTACAGATGATCATGTTATGCATAATGATCTGAAAATAGGCTCACTAATGCTACAAATGTGGGTAGAGCGATTTATGTTTACTAAATGACACTATGTGGCTGCAAATAAGTTAACAGATCTAAAATATATATTTTTATATATCAGATATAAAATCAGCTATTGTTTTATAAAACAGGAAAAGTAGCAGAAATATAGGCTATTCTGATATATTACAACAATATAGCTGAAACTTAGGATAATTGGTTTACTTACTTAAGAAAAGTAAAGTAAATGGAACAAAGTGTATTTTTCAGATTGCTAGACTTGAGTCTTGATTGTTTGAAAAAAAAGGATGTTTACTCCTGACAGGGTCCTACAGTCTGATTAGAATACAGTAGTTTAAATATAAGGTTATTATTATGTGCACCTCTTCTTTTTCTTTTAGTGATTCAATCTAAAGTGCAGAATATTTCATTCAATTGTTTTGTTGTTAAATAACATCTTATTTTATTTTAGTTTTAAAGATAGATGTTCGAAAAGTGAGAATCCAAAAACTCGGAATGTCTGCATGATTTTTTATCCTATCCAAGTGTGCAGGAAATCAAAAGGAAGTCAGAGAGCAGAGGATTTAGATGTAAGGGCTCAAACTAACAAGCTCCGTAATATTGTAACATTTGTTCTTGTCATTTTGCAGTGGTAATGGATTTTTCTACAGTACTGATAGAAGCAAAGGTCTTAAAGAACTTTGCAAGTTACATCTCTCTAAGTGACAATCATATCATTTTATTTTAGCAGTAAATAGATACGGCACAAGCCTCAATGAATATGGAAAGCATTGCTGATAAATATGTTGTGTAGGAGCAACAACATTAACACAACTTTTATCAACTGTAATGGCTTCAAACAGAAGACCGAAATACACAGGCTGGATAAATATACGATAGATGTGTGAGGTTCAGTAAGCAGAGCAGAGGTGAGGCACAGACTTACACACATAGAAGAAAAAAGACCCAAAAAGAGGAAATTAATTCAGCAGCTGGCAAATGTAAAAAGCAGAAAAGACAATGGACTGAGGTCTAAAGATTTCTAAAAAAAAAACTCATGGGCAAAAGTTTAAGCCTTAAAAAAATGCTTAAATATTTAACAGAATAAGAAAAGTCGTGTCTCTCTGCGTTGGCTCTGTGATGGCCTGGCGACCTGTCCATCACAGGCTGGAAGGCAGCACCAGAACAGAGGCCCAAAAGTTTTAAAATTCAAGGGAAAACACAAATATATATATACTGTTTCAGTAGAGAAAAACTCAAAAAAGAAGATCAACAAACCCGAGGCAGGTCAAATTTTGATGTGGTAGAAAAAGTGACAGTTATGTGTCGACTCCTTTCTGCTAGACTGCTTCTTGTTTGTACCTGTAACCAGTGTAACCTGTGTTCTGATGGACTATTACTGACATTTTGAGTGCACCGCCATTTACTTTACTTCCACATAATGGGATACAAGAATTGGCCAAAACTTTTAACTTTTTTTAAAACTATATGATTGTCCTATTACTGCTTTTTTACCCAGCTTGAGTTATTTTCACAGCTGAGACCTGTGAATGTTTGGGCACCATGAAGCCCATTTCCTCAGACTGACTCCTGCCCACCTATTTCACAAGGCATATTTAGATGGATGGACAGACAGACGGATGGGACACGGGACACAGGACACAGGAGTGTTTTACTGTGCATGCTGGCATGATTTTGGTGTTAATGAAATATTTAAAAAAAACTAAACAATTTCTGAATTCTCACTACAAAACTGACAGTCAGAACTCCAAAGATTTACACCACTTGTTGAAACAAGTCTAATGTATCAAATGCTTAAGGCTGAGAGGAATATTTACAGTTGAAAGAATTTATTTATTTAATGTGAATGCTAGAAAAATTCTGGAAAAAACTTTTCCACAACAAACATTAACTATCTTGGGTAAAAAAAAAAAAGTTGGTTAAAACACAGTATATTATATTAAGGAAATATGGTTGAAAGTTTTGCTTACTGCGTTTAAATTTAGGAATCAACCTTTATTAATAAAAATCTGTAGATATCTCTAAAAACTAAATCAATACTTCATGAACAGAAACCCATGTCCCCAAAAAACTAATTAGGGTGTCCAAACTTTAGTACATAGTAGTTCAGACATTCACTTATTGTAAAGACAGCAGAGAATTGTCTTAAAATGTCAATGCACTTGATCGCTCTCTGTATAATTTACTCAATTAGAATTTTAAAACCTTTAAATTAATTTATAAACCTATTATAACATAGTTATTTCCATTGAATCGTCATAGTAAATGACTGAGGAATACCTGCTCTCTGTCAAATAAAAACACAAATTAGGTGTGATGTGTGGTTCATACCAAGACAGCTGTCCTGTTACAGTATTACACCAAGGACAGCTTGAGATGTAATGAGTCATGCAGCAAGATATCCTTCTACCTGGCAGACTTCTATCTTCTCTCACACATCTGCCTGGCAGCTCTGAGAGTCTATGACAGGGGTCTACACACTCTGTCCATTTGGATCACGCTGTGACTTCCTCTCTGGTCACAGTTTGTCCCACTATCTGCTCTGACACTCTCTTCTTTCTGATGCCTGCTCCTGTTCCCCCCGATCATCATGGTACTGAGCTGGATATAATGATGCAGGAACAGAGCCAGTCTTGCAGATTCAAACACAAGAACAACAAAGAGTAAGAAAGAAGAACATATCTGATCTAAACAGAGTGCTGCAGGATATATGAAAGCTTGTTTGGACAAGAGGAGAAAGGAAAACAGGGATAAACAAACACCACTAAGGGGAGAGCCATGCAGTCGCAATATAGCATCAAATGCAAAAATCTCTTTAGAACTAGCATTGCTCAGGGTTGGGGTGAAATAAAACAAGTAAACGGAGTCCAGCACATCGTCTTCTGGAATATATGAAATACAGACTAAATTCAATAAAAGCAACAGAGAAAAAAGCAGAAGGGTGAGATTTGCCAGCAGCTGACAGCCCCAAGGGAGGAAGGAGATTTAGACGCATCTCTCAACCTGTCAGCTTGTGTAAAGCAAACAGAGTAGATGCTGTGATTATAAGAATACAGCCTCAGTTGACCCTCCTCCAGTATATTAGCAATTTTCAATTTCTTCATTTCATCACATGGTGCATTAGTTGCAACACTGACATCTTCACAATACTACTTATGGCTGTATTTTAAACCAATTCAAGTTCAGATGACTCTGTATTAAAATAAGATTGTTTTGGGGATTATCCCATAAAATGATATAAACAGGATGAGTCAGGTAACTCAGCTGCCGAAGACAGATACAGGAAAACATGTCACTGTGCATTAAACTGTACAGAAACGTTATGAGCCAACTTACATGCAGTGCTCTTGCAAACATTTATTCTGATGTTTTAGTCTGAAAGTGTCCATGTGCCTCATGCTTTCTATTCTGCAAACTGACTTCATCATTGCAATTTTGGTCTAGTTAGGATTTATCAACATTCTTAACTAGTACTCGTCAAAACTATTCCTCTAACAAAGTATTCCTCTAACAAATGTGCCAGTTTGAACTATTAGAAGCAGGAAGGCTTATGTGGGTCTCTGTCACTTTCCTATAAAACGTGGCTTCTTCCACTCTTGAATTTGTCATGTTGAATGCATTCAAAGTGACAGCTGTGGCCACACACAGAGTGCTACAAGTACTTCAATTTATACTGCAAAACATCACATCTAAATTTAAAGTTTCCATCTTGGCTATGTAGCAGAAGAGGAACAGAAGGGCTGCCGATGCTAAAATAGTAATGAAGACACCATCAAGTGTATGAAAAGGACAAGGAAATAATTAGTTTGCTAAAACTTAATTCTGTTAACCTCATTCGCTGACAATTACAATGAAATGCTGTTGTGTGTTCATTGTGTTAAATGAATGTGTACATCTTGGCCAAAGTAGTTTTTTTTTTCTTTTAAACTCAGACAAGACTGAGGTTGTTCACTTTGGGCCTGAAAACTTTAAAAAGTGTCTTATTTGTCTAAATAATCTGGATGGCTTTAACTTGGGTTTCAGTATTACAGTGAGGATCCTTGGAGTTATTTTTGACCAGGATTTGTCCTTTCAAGGATTTAAAACAAGTTTCTAGAACCGCTTTCTTCCACCTACATAATATTCTAAACGTTGTGGACATGGTGTCCCAGAGTGATGCAGGAAAATGAGTCCATGCCTTTGTTACTTCAAAAGTGGACTACTGCAATACTTTATTTATGGCTGAAAAGTCTCCAGCTGATCCAAGATGCTGTAGCAAGAGTTCTGATGAGAACTAGCAGAAAAGATCATGTCTCCAGTTTTAGCCTCTCTTCATGGGCTTCCTGTTAAATTTTGGATTCTTCTTCCATATAAAGCCCTCCATGACCAAGTTCCATTGTATATCAGGGATCTCATAGTTCCATATAACCCCAACAGAAGACCTTGCTCTCAGACTGCAGGAAATCAGGCCCCTCTGTTGTTGAACCAGCTCCCAGTGTGAGTTCAGGAGGCAGACACCCTTGAAGATCAAAATGAAAACCTTCCTTTTAAAAAAATCCTGTAGTTAGGGATAGTTTAGCCACCCATTAATCATTCAGCCATAGGGACATCCCATGATGCACTGTGCACTTCCTTTTACTTTCTATGCTTCTTATCTTCCATATATAATTACAGGATCAAATTTTTGCAGGTTTTCCTGGATAAAAGTTGATTTGTCTTTCCTATCCACTCCATCCCTAACTAGTTTAGACAGATGGCAGCCCTCCCTGAGTCGCATTCTGCTGAAGGCTTTGCCTTCCTGTTAAAAGGGAGTTTTCCTTCCTACTGTTGCCTTATGCAGCTCGGGATGGGAGATTGGATCGAAGTCAAAATTCAATACAATATGTTGGTTTCCCTTAACTAGGCTATTTTTTATGAATTGGCTCAAACTGATGTGTCTGTAAAGTGTTCTGAGATTACTCGCACTTTATAAATAAAGCTAAATTGAATTAATTGCACAACATAACAGATATGAAAATTCAGGCTTTTTAAAAATTAACTGTACAAATTTGCTATATGCAGTTATGCTGTTAGAAGTATCTTATATAAAAGTAGGACTAAGTGGCCCTTACGTTATACAGGACACTGAGGCACATGGTTATCTATTCCAGCTTCTAAAACCTCCTAACGTCTAAGAATATCAAATTTGCTTTCAATATTACTTTGGGTTTAGCTCAGCTAAATCAATAGCTCTCCAGAGACATTAAACATCCAGGCAGTAAACATCTATTTCATATAACTGCTTACTTCAATGTGAGGTTGTAGGAGGTTACAGCTTATCCCACCAGCTCTCAAATGAGAGACAGGATACAATATGGACAGGTCAGCAGTCTATTGTGGGGCTAACAAAGAAAAACAAACACGCATGCTCAATCTCACTCCCATAATCACATATTGCAGTGAGCATGTATTTTAGGTTGTTGAGAGGCGACAGTGCTACACACCATTTCACTGTGCAACCAGGGAGCACAAAATTCCTGCTAAATAACACATTGTGCCAAGTTTTACTCCAGTGTTTAACACTTGAACCGCCAACATTCCAAAACTTCTTTACTTTGCTCCACCAGTTTCCGAGATTCCTCCTCACCTACATCCAAAGCGACTTCTCACTCCGACTCTCCGTCACTCAGGCCTTTGGATAATAACTACATTTTTTTGGCAGTCATCCATCTCTTCTATTCATCCATTTGTCAAATTTAGTAGTAGATTTGCCGAAACGCTTATAAAACGCAATTACTTATTGATAGCTATTGAACTTACATGTGTTACTAAGCAACCAGGAGTAGCGCGAATGGCTGTGGCATGGAAACATCTGACAGTCGGACACAGTGCATTAAACTGGATGGTAGAAATTACCTTTTTGTTCTACGTATAAATGCTCAGATTTTTTTTTTTTTTTTTTTTTTTTTTTTGTGATCACACACTCACCAAAGTGCACATTGTGTTTACTGGAGCCATTTCAGAAAAGTCATGAAATGAGAAAAATTGGCATTTTATTTTAACAGAGATACAACCGTTTGAAAAGCCAAGGATGTAAAAATGACACACTTGGCGGTTCTAGTGTTAAACACAGAGGTGCCCAAGTTAGGTCTCTAAGACCATCCTGCAGCTTTTAGGTGCATCCCTTGTCCAACACACCTTAATCAAATGATGACTCGTTAGCAGGCCTCTGCAGAGCTGAATTACATGCCGAGGAGGAAATTCAGCTGTTTGATGCAGGTGTGTTGAAGAAGGGATGCATCTTAAAGCTGCCAGATGGATTTGGACACCCCTGCTCTAAAGAAAACGTGCACATACAACTTTACATGTTTCTTCACTGTGTTTCACTACAAATAATATGTTCAAAATACTAATTCCCACATAGTGTCTTAGCTGTTTTATTTGATTGGTTTTCTGTTTGCTTGTTAATACTCTCATCTTTATAACATATTTTTGCTTTTTGTTTCTACATTTTATCATCTTGTAGATTAAACCTTTAATGTTGATTACTTTTTCAGCAACTGAGCAACTTGCAATAGTGCTGTTCATGAAATGTATTGTCTATTTTATATAATTCTTTTTATTTTCCTTTGGTAAAACATCCCTGTTTTCAACCTTAATTCCCAGATATTCCCTATTTGAGCGTCATTGGTTAATCTTTTCCGTTATCCTTGAATCCAGCTTAGTATGTTCTGTTTCTGTTTTTGTGTCTGTCAGAGGTCAAAGTGGGATTTGGCAGGTGGGTGAAACCCTTAAATAAAGTGCAGCTGAACCGGGAGGGGGTTGAGTTACTCACTTACAAAAATTGATATGTAATGTGAGATCTGGTGGACTTTTCTATATGAGCACGATATGCAACCGGCTGACACACTTTTAAGCAGAATTTTTCAACACAGTTGTCTTGATTCCTCTACTTTCAACAACAAAGAGAACAACATCAGAAGGGATGTCTTCTTGAATTGCAGTTGGGTCCATTGAGGCATTGTTATATTGTAGATTTCAAAGAATCCTCTTTTGCAGTAAGCATCACAGAGTTGTTGCTGCTTGATATGGTTTCATCAGTCCCTGGGAATATGTGGATGATCTGTAAAAATAGCTCTCTGATAGCAAATCAGTGAACGCCACATGGAAGAATATGAAGCAAAACATTGTAAACCCAGGATAGTTTATAATCAACCCTAACCCTCAGGCTTAATGCAAGACAGACTGGCTTCATGGCAAATGTTGCAAACACATGACCAGTTTCTGAACTTAACCACATGAACTGATTGAAAAGACCTAACGAAGTAGTAAAATCAAGAATTTTAAGAACAATAAAAAGAAGTAATAAAAAATAATTATATTTAAAATGACTATATTTGCTTTAAATTAATCATGTGTTGAGTTTAATTAGGTTTAAAAGAAGCTGTTCCTGCTTTTTTGCATATTTATAACTGATGTTGTTATATTTATTTTAAACAAACTGGTTAATATGAAGACCATGTTTTAGCTTAATTACATAATTGAAATGTTTCATCTAATTAATTTCTGTAGTGTAAAAACTTGCCCACCAGACTTTATTAACTTCTGTTCATGTTCTGTTCTGCTGTCAAAAATGTTCAGCGATGCGGTGTAAAAGTGGCTTCAGCCGCAAACGTGACAAAACATCTACAACATTTTGAATACTGAATTTCTGATTTTAAAACAAATGTAAGAACGACTACATCTGTTCCCCAGACCTGTACATGCTCCATAAAAGGGAAACGACACAAAAAACTCCAACAGATATTTTAAAGGCCCCAATTATCACCCTGACACCTGTGACAAGCAAACTAAAAAGGAGACACGCTATCAGTGGAGTCTTGCACTTCTAAGGAGGAGATTTAATTATTGATGTGTCACAGATTAAACAAGGTATTGGAAACATTTCAGAGATTTTGCTCCATACTGACATGATGGCATGACAGAGATGCTGCAAATTTGTTGGCTGCACATCCATTATGAGAATCTTCCATTATGTTATGTTGGATTAAAATCTGGTGACTGTGAAGGACACTCAACTACAGTTAATGTACTGTCATGTCCAAGAAACCAGTTTGGTGAGATCTGGGCATTATCCTGCTGGCCGTAGCCATTAGAAAACATTACAACAACATTCAATTTGTACTACGGGGACCAACATGTGCCAAGAAAATATCCTCACACCAATACAACACCAGCAGTCTGATCTATGCTTTTATACCAGATTCTGACTCTACCATCTGATTGTTGCAGCTGAGATTAAACTTCTTCAGCTAGCCCAACACTTTCCTAATCTTCCACTGTCCAGTTCTGGCAAGCCTGTGTGGTTTGTGGTGTCAGTTTCCTATTTTTATCCAGCATCTTGTGTGTTTTCCTGCTATGTCATCTACTTCAATGTCTGCAAATTGTCCATTTAAGATGGCAGTCTGCATACCTGCAAAGCCAGAGTTCTTACTGGAGTTACTGCCAACAGTCGTTTCCATCCATCCATCCATCCATCCATCCATCCATCCATCCATCCATCCATCCATCCATCCATCCATCCATCCATC
>JBAMHX010000010.1:11325815-11374481 GCA_037177515.1 Pseudomugil tenellus | reverse complement strand
GAATATTCTCCCTGGGTTATGACCTCGTACCATGTCTGTATGTCTTAATGTTTTGTCCCTTCATGTTTCAATGTTAAGTATGTTGAACTTCTTTTATCTTTATTATTAAATTTATATTCTTCTCAATCTAAAGAAAAACGGTCTCCTACATATGGGTGTAGGATTGAAGCTATTAGTGAAGATGGGTCCTCACATAAACATCAGTATCAAGCCAGATGTTTACTGTATTACCTTTATATTGACCACGTAACAATTCTTTCTTCTTTCAAACATAACTTACTGAAATAGTGTTTACAGTGAGATCATCATCTTCGCAAATGTCCTGCCTAACGATTAAACTCATTTTGAGAGCAGCAGATTCAACAACAGCAAGCTGTCCAGGTCCTTAAGGCAGCAAAGCAGCTGGGAGTAATGGAATTTCCACCTCTGTGCCTCATTTTAATTATTTTTCCAAAATGTTTGATCTTAATCCACATGTTGACAAGCAAACTTTACTTTTTATTTTAAATCTGCTTTAAAGCTTCTTACAGCACATTTTTCATTCTGGTCATTTGCATTCCCAACACAGATCAACAGAGTTACCTGCAGATCTTTTGATGTTATGAGTTATTTAGAGACTTGAGCATTGGCATCTGGACACAAACACTTCAGTGCGCTATGGCAAGAATACCACGTCCCATAACTAAAGTTCGAATGAGACACAGCACATCTGCCACTCGCTGAGGAGCTTCTTTATTTTTATCAGAGCAGAGAACTCATGTTCAAAGTGTTTATTGACGTGTGAACAACTAAATTTCTTCCTGTATAAGATAAATCTATTTACTTCAAAGTTAGTCACCTTTCAGAAAAGTTCAGTTGTTACTAATATCCTTTTGTTCAATGAGTAAAAGATAAATGGAGTTCTGTGGACCTCTCTGAGTAATTACATTACAAAATATGATAAAGGAAATAAATACAATTGTATTTTGGTTAGATGCGGTGATCAAAAAATAAGATGCTTTCATGCCTAACTAGTCAATAAACAGCTAAAACCTGGAATGGCATTCGCCTGTTGTTTATAAACTTACTGTATTGATGAAGCCGATGGAGTGAATGAGGAAGGAAAATAAACATTACTGATTTCTCCTGCAAAAGTAAATCTTTCTGTCTGAACTCAACTTTCATATGAAACCTAAAAATATTTACAAGTATTTGCTTCAGTTTAACAAAAGTTTCATATTGCATCAATGAAAATTCAACAAATATTTTAACTATACTTCTAAGGTTAATAATTAAACCCCACAGAAAAAAAGTTTCTACATTTATATTCAAGACACCCTTTAAGCGGAGATGTTTAAACACCCAAAACAGCTAATTAAATAGTTTAAAAATGTTGGCAGTATAGCAAGATGGGAATAATTCAATAAAAACTACTTAAAAACATAAAACACGACAAACATCTGATATGAAGTTTGACCATCAGCTGGAAGCTACGTGCATGGAAACGTGCCCCCTGAAAAACCATGAAGGTGCTGCAGTCAGCTGCTTCCTGATTGTGAAATTAGCTCTAATAATGACTTGATGCTGGCTGGAGGCAAGGTCTAACCTCTTCAAACAGTATAAATTAGAATCATTAGCAAAACAGAGTTAATTCTGGTCTTTTCACACTGACATGTCCATGAAGAATACTTACAGTATTTATGCAAAGTTATCAAAAGGTAGAAGGTCACAAGAGTTCAGAACTAAAAACTTTCACTTTTGAACCACAAGTAAAAGTAAAATGCATTTTATTAATAAAAGTCTTTAAATTCAGATAAAGCAGATAATTTGATTTGATTTTGTCTTTTAAAATATGAGAATGCCACTGCCTTAAAATATTTTCCACATAGACGTCAGATCAAATAAACTATCTTTCATGTAACAACACCTGTGTTGCTCTGAATTGACTGATCTCCATTTGTTAGAGGTTTAACCCGACATTTGGGCTCGTCTAGTCTGTGAAAGCCTGCTTACATTGTTCTGCTTGTGCAGGATCCAGCCTGAGAGAAAGCTTGGGAACGATTCAGTGTGAGCTAATTCATTCAGTCACTGTACGAACGCTGTCAGAGGTTGGTCCCCACAGGCCAGTGTAACATCTGCATGTGTCCCCTCTGGTCTGCGTGCATGGCTTTCATGTTGCTCTCAAGGGACTCTGACATATTCTGTGTGCCAAGTACGTCTTGTTTATTTTTCTATCTGAGCTGACACTTACCACCATAACTATGCAAGCTTCAGTTGCCAGTACAAATCAGAAACTAGAAGCTATATTTTATTAGGATCACAATGAAGTACTACTGAAGTCATTTTACATTCAAAGCTTTTTCACGGTGATTTAATGGGGAAAAAACTTAAATAGTAACAGAAAAAATATCATACAGGATTGACATAATTTATTTAGATGTTAAAAGCAAAAGCAGGAAATGAAATTACACCCGATTAAGCATATGATGCCCTTGGCTTCATATACTTTTTGATAGAGGTTGTATGCAATTAATTCATTTCCATGTTCCAATGTGAAAATAGAAAGTGTGAGTAATCCTTAGAGATATTCAAACCAAGTGCAAGGGGAGAACAGTAATCTTATAATCCTTTGCAATGTCGTAATGGTCTCTTCAAGCCTATCTACTCCAAACTAACTTTCCCAGAGGGACTCAATCACGGATACAAATGGACCATAAAGAATCAAGAGACCAACGTTCCCTGTACAGTCTAACAATCTCATAGGGAGCATAATTCTTCGAGAACATTTGAAATCACTGTAAAATACTCATATGCTCTCTTTTCAAAAGGCAAAACACATACTCAGACCAAGCGTATATAAAAACAATATAATTTCATTCAAAATGTCAAATATCCACTAATAAAATGTATAAAAAAACCTGAAATAATAAAAAAAATGTGATTTCACATCCAAAGTACACAAATAACACAGTAGTAGTTTGAGTAAACAGCAGCACATATTATGCTGAAGCATCCTGATGACAAAGCCGCAGCTGAAGTAGGAGGTGATTAAATTGGCTGCAAAAACTCTGAGGTGAAGACGGCCTCTGCGTACTCCTCCACCACATCCTGAAACTCTGCCGCCACGTCCGCCAGTGCCTCCGACAGAAGCTCCTCTGCCAAACTGTGAGACAATAAGGAACAGAGAGGTTAGACAAAATACAGAAACTTAGAAAAATGACTCCTGAGAGTCTCCCTCTTCAAAAGGTTATTATATCATTTACAGTTTATGTTCAAACCTCTGAAAATAGAAATGTAGAAATTTGTACATTAAAATGGAATCAAGAGGTTTGGACACAATGAAAATTAGATGAAACATTTAATTTCAACTTACTATGAATTAAAATAAAATGCAAATCATTACCCGGTGGCTAGTTTTCTACGATATAAAAGATACAATTAGAGCAGAGCTCTTCAAACAAAAGCATTCACTGAGTTCCAGAGCTGGACAAACACAATTCAGGGAAACCTTCTGTTTTGCCTTGACATGCAAAAACCGAATGGAGTAGAAAGGCTGGTGAGCTTGGTGCAGCAACATGCTAAAATTGTGTTGCTATCTGAAAAGCAGTATCTGGGTCAACACACACACACGCACACACACAGGGGCAGTGATGGGTATAAATGCTCTAAGGAAGAACCAAAAAAAAACCCATCAAGGGTTATTTTCATAAAAATTCCTAGAGCAAAGAACAGCAGGAGCATACTGACAAGATTTTACCAAAACTCTTAATTCTGAAAATGAAAGAGCATCCATGTAAAGACCGACGTTATTTATAAAGCAAAATTCAGCCTTAAATGTTGCAAAAGTGTAAAACTGTTGGGAAGGAGGAGGACTAATAAGGGGCTTTGGAGTTTTTTTAAGCAGATGAGAAAATGGACTAAAGTCCAAAAGGGAGCAGAGATGTGCTCCAGACTTCAGATGGCTGTGAGTTGCTATGGATTAGATAATGCGGGGATCATATTTCTGACTGATCTTATTAGGGCTGCAGTACACACAACACCAACACAGCGTAAAAATGCCACCATACCAGAAATGAAAGTAATCACTCTGTGAAGATATTTGGCAACTGGGAAACTGGAAGCTGTGATGATTTGGGTCTGTTGCAAGCTGCTATGAATGTTCTGATGATGGAAACAATTTCAAAATGCTGTTTGTGAGTATCAGATGCATATTTTTTAAAATACAGATGTGACCAAATAAATTAGGAACTCAGAAGGTTTTAATATGGAAGCCGACAACGGTCATCCTCGCTATATTTTCTTACTGCTGTTTTCTCGTGATAACAAGATAATTATCTCGTTATCACGAGAAAACAAAATTCGTTTTCTCATGATACTGGATTAAATAAACAAACGGTTGTATGGTGGACTGGAGCTCTTCACAGCACATCAGAACAGAGAGAGAAACAAACATTATTAGACTATTTGCAATACCTTAGAGACTAAAATCAGTCTAAGATTCATGTGTTTGGACATGGAGGGATCGCAGACAGAACGTGCACACACAGGATGGACTGCAGACTGAAACATGTTGTTAATAGTTGCAGTTTTTGTTTCAGTGGATTTTATTAGTTGTTTGTGGTGTGCTGGGAGCAGCGCTGTCTTCAGTGCTACAGGAATTAAGGACCTGCCCGCTTTGGATGTAACAGCCTGGAGCTGAAGCAGCTCTGCAGGGCTGTCACTGTTCTGGGATGATGAGGAGGGGACTGTCCTTCAACATGGATGAGAGATTATTTTATTATTATTTTAACACTTCAACTGACATTTTCTTGGCTTGACTATACTGAGACAACCCAGAAACATTTGGGATGTCTCGGTATAGTCGGGGTCTGCTGTCATGTGAGGCGACCCTGCAGAACGTCATCAAGTGAACCGTCATTCACCAGCCTCGTGGCTAAAATTCAGTTGTGCAAACACCAGGTATTATGGTGCTGTTTATGTAGGAAACTCCAAATGGATCAAGAGTAAATAAATACTATGAAAGTCAAATCCTCTCCACTGTAAAAGGCCAAATATTTTACTGCATAGTTTTTGAGAAAATATAGGCCAAAATATTCTCATGCTATTCCCCATCACAGGCTACTGTAAAGGCCAAAAAGTCATATTTGAATACATTTTTCAACAAAACCTAATAGGTGACGCAGACACTCCTCTAAATTCTGGTTCATGGTGATGACAAGTAATCGGGACGTGGTATTTCGAATTTCCTATGAAATACACTGTACACTTTGGAGCTTTCAACATAAGCAGCACTGTAATACCTGATTTCTTGCGCAACTGAATTTTAGTGGGGAGTGTAGGCCGGTGGCTGATTTTGAAGCAAACCAGGAAGTCAAAATACTTGCAGTTCACCCCTCACCGCTAGAGGACTGTCTGCAATCCCCATAGACTCCCATGTCGAAATGTCCAATTTCACATGTTTACAGCCTGGTTCAAAAAAACTGTTTTAGGTTTAATAGGTCAAATTTACCATCACGAAAACTCGGGGGCGGTGGGGGCTATCAGCGCTATCACTGCTTGCTTCCTGTTGGCTCCACCGTGACGGAGCCCTCCCAGCTCCACTTACCATGGGTAATGTCACGGATGCTTTGCCCATCAATTATATACAGTCTATGGGTGAATGGCAGCTCTGTTGACACCGTTGCAGAAAGTGTCAGCTTGCGTGACTGCAGTAAAGCCAGTCAGGTGTATAACCAACTGAAAAATAAACCTGATTTTATTTCTATCCGGTCTAATAAAGACTGAAATTGCAATCGCTTATAACAGTGGTTCTCAAACTTTTTACAGTGAGTACCATCTGAGAAAATAGCAAGCTCTCAAAGTACCACCACCATGACCGACCTAAATACACAGTAGTAAATATATAAAGCTACAACATACAAAGAAGCATGTTAACTACTATTAACATTATTATTAACTATTATATATAGATATATATGTATAAAAACTGTAGAAATAACCACTCATCTTATTGCACTTGACGCCTCCTACAGGCCGTTTCTATTGACTTTGCCAAAGATGGCGTGTGACTGATTTCTCCCACCTAAAACAACCCCAAACATGTTTGTAGTCCTTTCTGAGACACAAAATAGTAAGTAGTGGGGCATCTTTTTCCATTTAAATCTTTGACACACCACGTGATGATATAAAGCAGTCCAATTGGACGTGTAAAAACATGTGACAGAGCGAGCCTTTTTGATAGGACATTTACTTGGCCAATCAGATGACGCTCTTCCATCAGCAAGTTAGCTTTGGATTAACGAAATCTGTAGTCTTTTTCACACTAAAAAGTAAGTAATAATTATGTGAATGCTGTCAAGCATTTCTTTTAAACAGTTTTCACCGAACTTGTTGCAGAGATATTGCTGTTTAAAGAGCGTTAAGTCGAGGATTTCGCAAGATATCTTGATGTTTTCCCATCAAGTACCACCAGAGGGAGCTCGAGTACCACCAGTGGTACGCGTACCACAGTTTGAGAACCACTGGCTTATAAGTTTTACCAATCACTCATTCTTAAAGTTACACATACACAATGACTGTAACATCTCTCCCATCTGTCACGGGTCAGTTTTTTTTCAATAAAATCAGGTGTAAGACAACAATACTGATCCCATCCTAATTATCTCGTTATCTCGAGAAAACGATAATGTTGAGAAAACAATAAAAATGATATCGTTATCTCGAGATAACCACTGGAAAAAGTATGAGGAAAGTACGACTGCTGTCGGCTTCCATATTTTAAGACATTTTATGTGGATATAAACATTTACGTTCTTGGTGAAGCAAAACTCTTATTTCAATATTATGTTGTTTCTTTTAACAATATCTAGATAAACTATCTGCTCTCAGCAACAGGGAAACACTGGTTTTGCAGATTTAGAGAGAGAAAAGATATTATGATTAAAATACTCAGTCATGTTTGCTCCTCAGGAAGACTTCATGCTCAACACAAACTGTGCAGCTTATTATTTGTGTCGAAAAAAAAAAAACAACAAAAGAACTTCATGCAAATATGAAATTATCTGACTTAGTTTTTGCCAAATGCTACAATCAGAACTTAAAAGTTATGGTTTTTTTTATGTTTCGGTCCTGCTTGAGTTTGTTGCAATCAGTCTGTTAGCAGACAGATTGAATGAGATGCTCCAGTTGGTGTGGCTCCACAGCAGCACTCGGCTGCTCATTACCATCTTATCACTCAGAAAGATTTCAGCAAAGTGTCAAAGGGGGTACAAGCCAACCTGTGTGTGTTCTGTCTCCAGAAAAGACTGAAATAATTGGCTGCTTTTCCTCACACATTATTTATTCTTCTTCTTTTAAAATAAAAAAAAAATCAGATTTGTCTCTTAAAAACTTGTTTTTTTGATTAGGGACTAATAATGAGTAAATTACAAAAGCAGTGGGAGTGGACAACAGTCTCCAGATAGCAAAATACAACACAGCACGCGAGCAGGAAATAAACATTTTGATGCGAGATGACAACATTGATGAGCACTAAAACCACACACACACACAGACTCCCTCCCAGTGTAAGAACCTCCTACTACATATTATGCCCATAAACGTGAAGGATAATACACACTACAAAAACTGGCTTTAAATAACAAGAAAAAAACCTACAAAAATCAGGTTAATTTACCTTGAAATATGATAAAAATGTCTTGTTCTGTTGGCAGATAATTTATCTTATTTCAAGGAACATTAACCTGTCAAGAATTTCTAAAAAAAACTTTTAAAAAAAACAAACTACTGAGTAAGAATAATTATCTTACGCTTAGAAAAATAAGCATATGTGTCCATGATTTGATATGTTTAATCTTACTTAGATTTTAGTTTTTGCAGTGCAGGGATCCAGAAAGACTATGGCTAGGTTTACTATTTGAAAGTAACACCAATGCTTTTTGGTTTAATTCTTTTAAAGAAAACTTTAAAAATACCACAGATTTTCAGTCAAACTCTTATCAGAATGAGACATGCTGTGATGAAAAGATAAGAGGTCAGATTTCTCACGAAAGGTTCTTCATGAATGTCATTAGTAACAGGGTTGCAGATAAAAAAAACTACAGCCTCACTATGAGTTCATGCATGAATGATTCATTGTGGTTCAACAAACACTAAAAAGGAGTAGGCTGGAGAGGTGGAAGAGGCTGCTGCTGCTGCTGCAACAAGTGATCCTGGCATGCAAGTTTGTACAGCCGACACAACAGTGCTCTGCCTGGATTCAAATTTTATTTATATATATCAGTGACTTGTTTTTACCTGTCTGCAACAGCCCAGGAGTTAAAGCTACTAGTGGCCTCATGAGCCACAGAGCGCAAGTATGCGCTGTAGTCTTGCCGGTAGCCCCGGATGTTTCTCAGCATGCTGCCCGGCACAGAGAGGACGGTCCTCCTGGTCCTCTGCATCAGTCCAGGGAACACAGCACTGTTCATGGGCAGCTTCTCATCCTGGGATGCCTCCTCTGTTGGGTCGTCATCGATCAGAAAACTGTAACGGTGAAAGACAACATGATTCCCATGGAAAACAAAGAAGACAGAGATTCACTTTATCACAATATCTTTTCCTTCCAAAGTGTCTATAGGCAGCTGGAGAAATAGCCTGTTTAAGTGGAAAACAGATAAACTGCTTCAATATCAATTGGAGAACTTTGAAAGACCAAATATTCATGTTGTGCCCCATTTGAGGCAGAGGATGATAAAATTAAGAGAGGTGTAGAGTGCAGGCCAACTCTCTTGCCTCCTACTTGTTTTGAGTGAGCAGAGGCACAGCTGGGCATTGCCGTGGTCTGGCTTTATAATCCTCTCTGCCTGGACAAATCAGCCTGGCTCTTGCAACGGTGCTCACTCTGCTATATTTAGTGTTGCAGCAGCACCCAAGCAAAATGCCTCTCTCAACTGTGCTCCTCAGCTGAATTTCTTTGTTTTGAGCAAGGGGGCTACAAAATATGGGGCAGTCTGCCTTCAGTATTAAATGGGTTGAATTACAAGTCATACAGGCATCAGAGGATCAATGTGACAAAAAAACAAAAATACAGTATCCTGCAAACTCAACGCAAAGTCAGAGAAATGCTTTTGTGCCACAGTAAAAAAATTAAATTGGGGTGAGTAAGATATTCTATGGAGAGGAGACCAACTCCAAAAGCAAGAATACATGTGCATAATGAAGGTAAAAGAGCAGATGGCATAGCGGCATGTCGTCATTTTCTTCTCAAACTGCTTCAGGGATGCTGAAAGTTTTGACGTGTGAGTGCAAACTTAGAGAGCTGGCAGATGATTGAAGAGAAGAAATGCAAGCATCAAACAACCTGAACCTCATCCCTGAACAGCACACTGTGAGCTGCTGTAAAGCCTGCCACTGTAACATTCAGAGTTTAACAGCAGACAAGCCTGACTGTTGGGGGAAATGAGGCCTAGTGAAACCACGCAACCTCACATTTTGCACACTTTCAGTGGGATCTTATCATTGATCTCATATTGCGGCTCAATACTAAACTCATTTAATGCATTGATGCGTGCTGCTGTCTGCTGGGAAGTCATTTTGGTGCTGATGTTGTGTACATAAACTAATAATGAGATGGTTGTTACATGTTTTGACCAGAGTTCCTATTCCAGCATGGTGTTACTTCAGCGAGTTACTTCAAAGAGTTGATTTTACTAACCTGCTTTACCACATGTGTACCATATGTGTAATAGTTAATGGAAGCAGATTGTGTTAAATGAAACAAAAATATACCTGTTCCCATGAAAACTGTACTTTGCGAGCCTGATCTTAGATACAAAGGCTACTCTAAAGTAACATCATCCAACACTATGTGTGTTGATTCCAGAGCAAAAGATAAAAGAGATAAAAAAAAAAAAACCTTCAGTGAGTCACAAGCTGACTCAGCTACTTGGGCCATGATAGGCTCCAACTCAACCAGGTAGATAAAACACCTTCACTAGCTTCTCTTAGTGTAGATCCACACTACATATAGCTGTGGTCGGTAGTTAAGAGAAAAAAATAGTTTGTTAATCCTTAAAAATAAAAAAGATAACTTGAAACCATTTCGTACAGGCAACTACTTGGACGACCTGGACCTGGCAAGGCATGCCGCCATATGTGATTTATCAAAGAGGGATGCAGGCTGGGCTGAGGAGGAGTTGCAGATATCAAATTTGGCTCAGAGACAGAAAAGGGTGACCAGAGCGAGACTCATAAAACCTGTCGACAAAAAGACAAGTGTGGTGAGAAACAGGTTACGCAGCGTGACAGGAAAATGTAAAGACTCCACTCTCATGTTGCACTGGGGCCATTGTGAATCAGGATGAAGATGGTCCAAGTTATCACAGCTGCAAATCTGCCATTTACTAAGTAATGAAATACTTGGCCTGAAAGGAAAGACAGATGAAAGGTTTACTATAGTGCTGAGAGTAGCTTTCATCTTCTTCATTGATTGTTTGACCTGCAGATGGAGCCGCAGCAGGTCAGTCAAAATTATCTAGGTCTGAATCAGGCTTTCTCACCATGGATCCATATAGCAAATCATATCTTCAACTCTGCTGATGAGTTAAAAGATAAAATCTCAAAATACATTGTCTTGAAAGCATTCATATAGACACAATGACAAAAGCAGCAAGGGTAGGAATAATGGTTGCTATTTTGGAAATGTTAGCCAGGAGGACAAAGACAGACTTCATACTGGTGATAAAAAATGGATATGGAAAGAAAAAGATGCATAATGTAAACAACAGGTGCTGGAACAGGCCTTGATGTTGTCCATCAAAACGTGAAAATAGCACTTGTTCTTGCAAACATGTAAAGAAAAGGTTTTTTCTTGCAGATATTAGGAAAATGTACTTCCCACGTTTTTTTACTATCATAAAAAACAACTATATGCATCCGTCCGTCTTCAACTTTAACACTTAACAGCTGTTTGAACCAACAGAACATGTTAAGCAAACCAGTCAGGAAGGTCTTCAGTGACAGGCAGAATAAAAACAGGCAACATTATCATGGCCATGTGACATCTTCATACATGTTTAAGTGTGTGTAATGAGTGAAAAATGCATAGGACTCCTGCTTTCCTGCTTAAAACTGAGGCTTAAATAGGGATATTGTATCTTCACTTTCATTATGCTCTTCCATACATAAGCAAAAAAACTGTTTCTCTTAAAGGACAATCAAGTTTATTTAATCTGGAGCTTGAAATGTCTCTGTGGTCTGAAAAATATGGTTTATAAATCCAAGCCTGTCAACAGACACAATGAGATATTCACACATTTTTTGGCTCCAAATCCTAAAATCAAACCTTACCCTTCTGTTACACCAAACACGGAAAAAGTCAACACTGATGGAGGATCAACACATTGCTACTAAAGCAAACATGTTTAATCAGAGGAAATGGTCCAAGACAGTTTTTAATTAGTTGCTGTGTAAGCAACAGGAAAGTTCCTCGTATGTGCTTTAGGCAAGTAGTTCAAATTATCTTGGAAACATAAACACATTAAACATAAAAAATAAACTAGAAACAATATTGTTTTGATGACAAATACATTCTGATGACAACTGAATCAGACTGCAGTAACAAAAACTGGGAACGCTCACTATTAATGCAGTTCAGGAATCTGTAACCCAAACTTCTCCTATCAGCCTGTCTCAATCCGGGCCCCTGGGGACGCCTGCAGATCCTTTCAACTCCAGCTGATTCAGATTAATTTAACTGCTTTTCAATTTGTTTGCAAGCCTCCTTATGAGCCATTCATTTGAGTCAGGTGTGTTAAAGGAGGGTCACCTCTAAAACATGCAGCCAACCTGTTACATAAAGATTTGTCCATACTCGTATAAAATGTGAAGACTTATTTGAAGGATTTAATAAGTAAATCCTTGTTTTTGGCATCTTACCACAGACTCTCCTTTCCTCCTGAGCTAGGGCTCTGAATATTGTCCAGGATTTTAACACATCACAATGTCACAGTCATGTTGACCTGGATATAAAATATCATCAGGGGTAATCTATTTTATTTCTGTTTACTATTTTAGCATTTAGATGTTCATTTTATGCCTGTGAATCCAGTCATTATGACCTTGTTTTCATTACTCAAAACATTCTCTGTGAGGTCACAGTCATCATCATTATTTCATTTCGGTTAACAATTTTAGATTTTTAATGACTCATTTATGGCCAAAAAGGTCACAGTAATAACTGCATATAGCCAACATTTCATCTAGTTAAAGTGAGAGTTCATGGCAGATTTGAGAAAATTTCCCTCACTGCCTTGAAGATAAAGTGCATTTTCAAAGAGAACAGCATATGCAGACACATACGGATTGACAAGCTGAATAAATAATACCTCCAGCAACAGCTTTCGTTGTCACAGATGCATCACAAACACAAACTGTTAGAGTCCATGTTCTTGTAATAACAGTTGGAGAATGACTGAAAACCTCTTGAGGTCTGAGTTTTAGCTTGATTTGCATTGAAGAGCTGCTGGTTTTCATTTTAAATAGAAATACAACAGCTCTCCTGAAATCACCAAATGGCAATGTTAGCAGCACATTCATGTACAGAGAATTCAATATTATGGTGCAGACAACGCTAAAGCTTCGGAGGTAAAAATTAACAGGAATTTAAATGCTGTTTACAAATAGTATAGCAAATGCTATACAATGTCTTGAAAAACCCAGCATAAGGTCCAGTGAGTTGCAGTATCTCTGAAAGACAAGGTTATTTGCACTGAGGATGGAGGCAGGTCTGTTATATGCTACATATCCTTCTCAAATGACTCTGTCCTTGTTAAGTGCCTGCAAGGCCGGATACTTCTGAAAACAAATTAAATACATTAAATCATTGACGTTAAAGAGCCCGTCTTACATTTGCCAAAAAGAAGAAAAAAAACAGAGCTATCATTTTATGAACACATTAAGAAAAGTCAAAGATGAGTCATCAGCTCAGTGGATCTTGGAGCGAAGTCTCTGTGGAGGGTAACTGAGCTAAAGGCGCTTCCAAATTGACCTGCTTTAATTTGCTAATGCTTACAGCTAAAATTTGTCTGAAGCATCCTGCTGGCTTGTCTGTGTCAACAACTTCTAGTCCTTCCATTATCTTTTCACTTCCTTCCAAGTCCTCCATTAACTTAAAACTGATGAGCAGCTGCAGCTGAAGCCCTGAGCAGTGGAAGGCCTCCCTCTGGAGTCTGCTGCCAGAATCAGGAATAGACTCTGCCCTAGGTTTGGTACCCACCAAGTGAGTTTTGGAGGATGAGTAAAGCCACCCACGGGAAAAGTAATTGAGAGGGGGGGTACTGACACATCATGTAGAAGAACACACTAACAGTGGATCACTGGCAAAACATTAACTGATTAATTTTCACTGAATGAAGTTATACTTCCTCTAAAGAATACTGATGTTCCCTTTCTAGTAGGAGAAGATGGTTTTACAACATAAAAGAAATCCTAGAAATCTAAATTTACTTCCATCTCTGCACTTGGTAAATTAAATTTTATGCAATAAGTAGTATCTTGAAAAATGATAATGGAAGTGACAATTAAAAGCAGAAGGAACTGAAATGAATGGATTGATGTGATATTTTAACCTTTGTTTTCTCTACAACAGGGACAATATTAATATTTTTCCTTTTCTACTTTTGTCTGTGTTAAAAAAGTTTAATGTCTGTGCTTTGTGATGTTGTATGAAAAAGACATGAACAATAAAAAATGTAAAAAACAGGTCGCCAGTCCATCACAGGGCCAACATACACAGACAAACAACCAGGGACACTCACACACACGCCTAAGATTAGAGTCTCCAATCAGCCTATCCCCAAGGTGCATGTCTTTGTGGGAAGAAGCCAGCGTACCCGTTCCAGTTAACACTTTTAAAACACAATAAAAAAAAACATCAGAGAAATAAAGGTGAAGAGGAAGGGGAGGACAACCTACCCAGTCTCTACAGGTTTCTCCAGGACGATATCAGCGGCAGATGTCTGTTTCAGCTCTGGCCTTGTGAGCCTAATTGGCTGAGGAGAGGTTGGCCTCGAGCCTGAAGTATTATACTGGGATCCTGAGAAGGGCCGAGACAAAAGGAGAGGACGGTGGTAATGGCAGCGTCCATTAAGGGACAGGGAGGCAGACGTATGGAGAAATGAGAAGAACAAAGAGTCTAAATGACAAATATTCACATTCTCTACTCTTGTAGTACTGTCTCCATCTACAGGAGACCCCCCAAAAAATAAGTTTCTTGGCTTTGCGGTTATAGATGTGGTATGAATGTATTCATGAAAAGTCTCTACCTTTCGCTCTGGGTTGTTCCCAGTAAAGAGGGTCTGAATAGTTGATAGAAGCAAACTTCCTCCTCACTTCCTCCTCGTACCTCTGGCCAAAACACAGACAAAAAAACTGTATTTAAATATAGTCTACCTTCTTAAACTGGGCTTTTTCAAACACACTGATCCCAATCATTCCATACAAGAGGTTCACATATCCAAACACTGTGTATTAACAGAAACGTGTTTATTTAACTACAGTGATATTTTTATATGATCATATCATAATTAGTCGACTGCAGTAACAGTCTAGTCATTTCTCCGAAACAGGATGTGGCTTTTGTACAATTAGCCTATAGCTACATCGACATTTCACATTCCAGTGCAGAAATGAATCGTGACATGAATTACCACCGGATTGATAACTGTTTAGTGAAAATCTGATAGCGTGACGATCCATGTATAGACCAGGGAACAGCAGATCAGAGCTGCCCTATCAGCACACTAAAAATAGCAAGTTGGTCACAGGTTGACCTTTTAGGTTCCACATTGACCTTTAGTGGTGGGCAGCTCTCACCTGCATCTCTTCCATACGAAGCAGCATGCTCTCCAGGGTGGGGGCTTGGAGCCCACACTGGGCCATGCCCTCCAACTGTCTGTCTGTCTCGGCCGCCCACGCTACCAGAGCAGCGTCCTCCAACAGATCGTCCAGCAGCGCCTCACTCAGCTGCTCAGCACTCTGTGCTGCCTGTGCAGGAGGGTTTAGAGAAAAATATTTTGTTGTCAAGAGTTTCATTTTCTTCTTTTTTTAAAAAAAAAACCAACTTATAAGAAGCAAACTTAAAAATTCATAGAAAAGTAAAGTCAAATCTGGAGAGTAGCTCACCCTCTCTGCAGCCTGCTCAGAAAGTCGACTCCTCTGTGAGCTGTTGTTCCGGTTTCTGGTCTCACCGATCTGTTACACACAGTTTCACAAAGTTAATTTACTTATTAATATACACTGATTAACATAGATTAAATGAAAGAAAATGAGTTCAATCTGTCATCACCCAGACAACAGATATTTCTTCAGACCTGAACTTCTTCAGACAGTGGTTGAATCCTCTCTCGGGCCTTCTGCTCAGCACCTTCATCCAAATGAGTTGGCGATAGAATTGCAGACCTTTCAAACAAATCATACACATCACAACCTGCACAGAAGATATGTTGACATTAAACTGCTATTAACTTAAAGCATGAGATGATAAAACCTTTTCCTCATGATGACACCCAATGGTTCAACCTTACGCAACCTTGAATTTAAAGCAGATGTAATTTGAATTGGATATAAAAGCACTGAGCTGTGAGTAAATCTACATAACTGCTAATAGCAGCATTTTCCTAAATATTGCTATTTACAACAATTTAAAAAAAAGAATTCATCTTCTAAATTAATATTATCTCCGATGTACAGTCACAATAGCAATATAAAAATGTCCTGTTTCAAATCAATGATCCTGTTAATTCCTAGTAAGAAAAAATATTAATACTGCACACATTATCCAAATTATGAACTGTGAAACATTTCTTTAGATTAATAAAAAATATCAGGTCTTTTGAGATTTGAAAAGAAGAAACGAAAAAGGGACTGTAATGTAATTAATATAGAAAAAGTGATTAACATAAATTTATGTTCAGTTCAAATCGCATTTTGTTGCTGGTCTTACGCAGGCCAGTGATTAATTAGGCAAAGTGTGGTCATGAAAAGAAAAATGTTTCCACTCTGGTATTTCGTGTGCACAACACTTGCATTGTTTCCTCTTCATTTGTCTTCAAATAATTGTGTCCACGTAGTAATTCCCAAGGAAACTCCATATGCGATTGTAATGGCCAATGGATTGAGTTGTACAGCAGATATTACTTTGATTATACAGTTTAATGATCCAGATGGTCTTCTAAAGAGCTGCAACTCATCAGTGGGACTAAAAACGTCTTCAATTCTTTCCCCAAAGATGCTAAATTTATGCTGGACGTGTAATTATATTAGTAAGTTACCTTAATCTCTGAGCGTGTTCAGCCTCTTCTTCACTTAGATGGTTTAGCTTTTTCAGTCTCTGTATCGTCGATTTATCCAGCCAAGCTTTCCTGTGCAAAGCCAGAAATCATTACAGGAAGTGAAAATGCAAGCTTGATTAAGCTTTTCCCATGAATAACTCATAATCCTCATCTCTAAAAATCAGGCTGCTTGCCACTGATTAATGGGAAAGCAAAACTGTAGTAATTAAGATTTGATTAAATAGAGGCATGTGTGCAACGCTCAATCAATGAGGTGCTTATAAGCTCTCAAAACAGGCCAACTATTAATCAATGAAAAAGAGAAATGTCCTCAATCTTGCAAGAATCCAGATTAATTTATTGGAAAGAATTAACTCTGAATCATAATCAGAGTATTGCCTGTGGCTCTCAGCAAGTGCGGTCTGACATAAAGGTTAAAAATGAATCAGTGAATACAGTGAAAGGACATTAAAATTCTTTTCTCTAGATTTCATCCACTTGACATTTTTCTTTTCAATGAGTGAAATTGGAATATGGAGAGGAAACACACACACAAAAGTAAAAAATAAATAAAGTTTGGTACTGGAATATGAGATGCAGAGCATATTAAATAAAACTGTAGGTGGTGGGTCTCACCTCAATGCTTCATTTGGAGCTTCCCTTTTCTTTGCTGAGCTCAGAGTTGACTCCTCCGCCAATCCACCAACCATCTGCTGCTTTGGAGGGCTGGATGAGAGTTTCACTGGAGAGAAAAGACAACGAGGCTCCGGTCTACCTCTCTGAGGAGATCTGCCGAGATAACAGCTGAGTGAATAGAACATAAAAGCAAGCAAAACAGAAGAGAGAGCAACAAAACGTCCTGCAACGGCAAAGAAAAGCAGACATTTTTACTCACTGATATGTAACTTTGCTGTGTTAAAGGATCTGCTAGACATGGATCAATTGACACTGATGACACTTCAGCATTTTGAGATATTCAGTTTATGGTTTGGACGTGTTTACATTTCTTATGGTTCCTTTCTTAAGCGTTTATTCTTTTTTGTTGCACCTTATGAGTCACACCATGACAGCATAACATAGAAAAGTCTTTTCTGATGAAAAATGCAGTCTATTAACCATCTACATATAATGTATGACCAGCTGATATAACCTTTTATAAAGCAGTCTCCTCTTTCTAGATTGGCTGAAAACTGCACCAGAGTGGGAGAAATCTTATGCAAGACTGGGTAACGGAAGGTCACTGAGCAGCGGTGTTTGCAACAGGATGCATTGGATGCATGAAAAAAAAAGCAGACACAGCTTTTAATCACTTTGCAGCGCCTTTCTGAAGACTTGTGCTTAAACGTTGACAGTAATCTGAAAATATCTGCAGCATGTGAGCATATTATATGCGTTTTGTTGAAGTGCTAAGAAGCTTTTGGAAATAGCCCGACTGTTCCATGTTGTTGTGTTACTTTAACAGTGAAATACTGTTAAAGTAACACTGAGAGGATTTGGTGAGATACTTAAACATTAAGACAAAGCTGAAATGGCCCCCGTTTCCTATCTCTTTTGAACTACAAATTTGTTTTCCGCTCAGAGAGAAAATAAATCTGATGTGTAACTACTCATGTTGGCTGCAGGGAGACATCGTAAGAACAGAGACAATACAAATGCCTGTAAGAGGGCATTTAGTGCCCGATTTTCTGTAAAACCATCAATTTATTTAATCTACTGTGGCATAATTCCTTTTCTTTAATGTCATGTTGTTCTGCTCTGTTGTTCTGTTCTTTTGATTCACACATTAATATTCATCGATTAACCTAATCAATCAATTACTTTTCTGAATGAAGTCACTGGAGTGCAGAAAAAGCAGATAACCAAAATCAATTATTGCCCATTTAGAATAAATATGCATTCCTGTCGTAGTCAATGAACTGTGCACAAGGCTTCAGCCGTTCCTTATTTCTTTATTTTACTTTTAAGAATCCAGACTTTATTTTACAGTGGCCTTGAGCAGCAGTTATCCTTGGTGTCTGAAGGCCTTTCAGCACACATTAGCTTCTATTTTATTTATTTTTAGTCCAGTCCTTGCACTGATCAATTTTGAGGACTTTGAACCTATTGGACAGACTTTTTTAGATATCTATGTTTGCATGCACCCATTTCTTGTTTTCTTGTGATGAACTGGCGACCAGGACAGGTCGAGTCTTGCCCAATGATTGCTGGGATAAGCTCCAGCTACCCAGCCAGGACCCTTTGTTGGAATAAGCGGTACACATAATGGATGGATGGATTGTTTTATACAAAGGCACTGTATGCATTCTGCACCTCAGCTGTCTCAGAAAGAGTTTGGACTACTATATTTTGAAAGCAGTGGCAAGTTTCCAGCATCTTCCTAACCAACTCTACAACTTCATCAGCCAGTAAGCAGCATCTGAAGATATGGGGCTGTGCTATTATTCAGCGCAGTCAATGGTTCTATCACATATTAATGCAAACTGTTAACTTCAGATCAAATCTTTAAAAAAAATTACAAGCATAAACTTCAGTTATATAATGACATTAATCATCTATTCAGCAGGCTAGAAAGTAATTATTTTAGAAATTGATTGTGTCAAAAAGACAGATAATAGGCTCACCGTTGTGGAGGAGAGTGAGGGGATGTTGGTATCCAGGGCACAGAGTGCTCTCTTTGAGGGAGCTGGTTCTCTCTGAGTCGAGAAGAAACTGTCGGCTGCTGGAAGCCTGGATCTTCCATCTGATCACGCTGACAAGCATGATAAAATACATGTTTAGTTTGTTTAGATGAAGCTTGTACGGGGAAAATCTGACCTTTGGCAGTGTGTTAGAAATAAATGAAAATCATTCTGCTAACAATGTTAAGTTTTTCATTAATTTTTCCAATATTTGTTTTAGTTTTTTTTTTCAATACATTGAGAACTATAGAAATGTAGCACCTTCATTAACTGAGCCTGTCTTCTTGCAGCTTGCCTTCCTTTTCTGCAGGTACTGTTTGTCTGTGGTTGTCCATGCAGCTCTCTCAGCTCCCTCTGCTGGCCGATTCTCCGTAGACCAGCCATCAGCACCTCCCTTCTGTTCAGGGGTTGATGAGGAACTGCTTTCGACTTTTGTGGGGCTATTCTTCTTCCTGCAACACAAAGGAAACATTCAACTTTTGATTGGTTTTCCTCCAAGTTCACTGACTCAATCCTTCTTAAATACAAGTTTGTGAGTAAACTTGTTTTATTCCTTTTTAATAAGTGTGAACCAGTTAAAAACCTGGAGAAGGCACTGAACAATATTTACTAGAATGCTTGAGTATGCTCTTTACAACCTGTTGCATCTACAGGGAATTCAGTAATGCAGCAAAAATTGTTTCCAGGAAGATAAAGATTGCAGATAAAGCACATTTAAGGTGTTATGTCTCGTCCTGGAGAGGATGCCTCTCAGCAGGTATTAACTGCTCATAAGACCAAGCAGCAGGGAACCAAAAGCATGAGTCCTACACTTCAGTTCCTGTTTTTCTATCACTTATTTATGGCTCCATATCAATTTTCAGCCTGGTTGCAGCCATTTCAACACAGCAGGAGGTTTAAACACAGTCACCAAAAACACCTAAGGTGGCATCCAAACTCATAGCTGGTTGCATACATTTAATTTCTGTGCTGTTTTTAGAACTCCACCATTACCTTAAGAAATATAAAGTATGCTATTACATTAAATAATTGTATTAATACAATTTTTAACACAATGCACCAAATTGTCTAACTAAAATTAAGAATTTGCTTTATATTTAATTAATTGTACTACAGGCAAAGATAATGACTGGGGGAATAATAGGTGCTCACCACGGACACCTCTTCTATGATTTGGGTGCTTGCGAGGTCCTAGAGCAGTGAACATGCTGGGACCCTTGGGTACAGCAGTGGGTGACGTGCTGCGATGTGGGGACTTCCTGCGTGGAGGACACGCTGGAGCCTGCATCCTTTCAAGCACCTCTTGTTTGCTAAGGATGGAATCCAAAGTCTAAAAAAAGTGCAAAGATTATGAATACTAAAAATTTCCCACATGACACCTCTTTAAAATGAGATATTCACAAGAAAAGTGAAACAATAACAATAAGAAGAATTTTAAATTAAACCTGTACAGAAAAGCAAAACTACAGTACACATATTTTGTCAGTAAACTGTAGTAACAGCAATAAAAAAAAGAAAAAATGTAATGCGATGAAAATCCTCTTAATAATGCATTCACTTTATTAAGCCAAACATATCATATTTGATACAGTTTCTCAGACATTTTGCATCACTTTATAGCAGAAACTTGGCTCAAAACCCTGCTGTAAACAATTTGGTACTTGTATCCTGTCCCTTAATGACTACTAAGAAGTAGAGGAATACACTACAATAATTATAACTGATCGGATTATAATAAAAGTTGAAAATACCAAAAAATACAAATAATTTTTTTCCCATATTTTATTAAAATGTTAAACATAGTCTTCAGTTTTGATAACCATGACTTTTCTCCTCAGTTTTTCATAGGTTGGGCTTTAAAGAGTTAACAATTGACTGCAGAGTCAGTAAAAATTCATTTAAATCATTGCAAATTTCAGTGTTAAAAAGGGAAATCTAACTCAAATCAGAATAAAGTTGATTTAAACTAACTTCCGACATGATCTGTAGCCAATAAATACTTCAAAGTGTACCTTGTAAAACTTTGCCTATTACGTATTGCTTAATATATGTATTTATTGGTTGCATTTACTAACTTATGTGTTAAGTTTTGCTTTCATTAAAATAAAATACCATGTTTCCATGTTTAGGATTATATTCCTGCTGTCTGGTTTATGGGCTTTTATCGCAATAACGTAATACAAAGTAGTAGCTATGTACACACAACAGCTGCTTTCAAATACTTTAAAAGATTAAATACCATCTTACAATCACTTATGGCCCGTACTTTATGCTGCTTACCTCTAGTTTCTGCAAGATGAGGAACATCTGAGGCACAGTTGAACCTTGGTTTACTTCCACCTTAGCTGAGCACAAAGAGAGCTGACGAATCAGCTGACCCAGTTCTTTGTAATGAGGGGGCACCTTGCTGTGATTTAGATCTGAAAGCTGATGGATGATAACTTGTAAGGCTCTGAGAGCCCCTCGATGGGCAGCTGCAAGTCTGTTAATTGCAATAGACTGGAAAAAAAGAAAGTGTCCATCATGTTATTATGTGAAATAGGTAAATAAATTATTCTACTAAGCTGTAAAGATTGCAAAAACTCAAAAGTCAATTTAAGCAAAGTCATTTTTTTAAAATATAAGAGGTCAACACCAGTCATTGGGTTTCAGGCATTACAAATATCAACAAATAGATAAACGTCCCACTATAGCAGTAGGCTTTTAGAGAAGACATACCTTTTTCGCGTCCCACATTTTGTCTCTTCTGAGTTTTTCTATATCTTCTTGTACTTCTTTTACCTATAAATTAGTGTCAAACACATAGTTTGTGAAAGCATTATGTGTATAAAATATATCACACATAATTTGCTTCATTTCATGTTGTTAAATTCAAATACCTGTTGTTGAAGAGCATAAATAACTCGAGCTGAGCGAGCCGCCTGCTTTTGTCTGCGCAACTCTAGCTTGTTCTGCTCTTCAGGTTCCAATGGCTCCTCCATTTTATCCCCTACGATTTGAAACTAAAATACTTAATCAATCATCCTAAGAAACGTGTCTGATTGTTGTGGGTTTTGCGACTGTGAAATCTTTTCAATTAAGCCCAGCTAATTTTATTTCTATGTAGCAAATTCATACCAAAAACAACATTAGTACATTGTCCAAAGAACTCAACTAATTATTTGTATGACGTATTCAAATTAGGCTGCATATAACAACCTGTTTTCAAGATTTACCTCTGTTAGCAAGTTCCTCCACTTTCTGGATATATACTTCCAGCTCATTTTGCAGTTTGTGGATCTCATGGCTTAAAGGTGCTTGTTTGCTTCCTTCCCCCTGCCTTAGGCCAGGGTCTTTGGTTGGAGGAGATTGGCCAACACGAGGCAAGGAAGACGAGGGATTATTCTTGGAAACATTTCGTTTAGCACCAGACTTAGCCGTTTTCTTTTTTGGACTACAAGCTTTGGGCTTAGTCCTAACTGGAGAAGCTGCCAATTCCTGTACAGAAAAGGAAACACTTGTTTTAGTGCTTGTGTGTACAATGCAACAAACATGATCAGAGCTGGAAATAAACAAACAAAGTGTCCCAGAAAGTCTTTATTATAACATATAGTTAATTAGAAACAAAATACAATTAATTAATTATTAATGTACCTGCTGCAGCTCCACGTCACTCGTTTCAAAGAGAGTGGCTTCTAGTGAAGGTTTAGATGAGATTTTTTTTAATGACTCGAGGCGTCTTCGTCTCAGATCTCTTTTGGCCAGTTTAACAGCAGACTGAAGCCTCTCCTCAGAGACTGTTGTGAAGCTGAAAGAGCTTCTGATACTGTCCACACTCTCATGCACTTCTGGACGTTGAAGCAGTCTCTCTATCACAATGGGCGCCGGAGGGTCCACACGACTGGCACGGTTGATGGCACTTGCAGGGATGGCTTCATTGAATAATAACTATGGTTACAGACACATACACACAATTATCATTTTTTGTATTAACTTACGTTGACTTCATCAGACAATTTGTTTGAAGAACTAGCTTTATTAAATGCATCATACCAACAATGAGTCCTACATTAACTATGGTTTGGATCATACTGTTTTGTCTACAATTATTGAGAGTATATATGCGTATCTGTGCGATTTTGGTGGAAATGAAGTGGTTTGAGATACCTTCCAAATTGTTTACCTTTGTTTGGGATGTTCTGCCAGTCAAATCGCTGCTATACGTGACATTTTGGGTTGAGCGAACAGGAATCCAGTCGTTAGGTGTAGTACTTTGCTGTCCCATTGAAATAATGGGTCTACTGTGCAAGAAATGTGCAGCCATTGCAGCGAAAAGTAACCTATTCCTGATATGTGATGCTAATTAGCCTTAGCATTCCTAGGATAACCGCTCCAGAGCATGTTTTCCCTCCCATCAAGTTAATCCCAAGACTGTCCCATTCGACCATTTCGCCTTTACCAATAACTACGTCTAAGATTGTAAATAAAGTGTAACGTAACTGCGCGAAGATGTAGCCTGTACTTCACATATTTCATTTAAGTGACAGCTTAACGAGTTTGAAACGGCGCCATGACAACCGGCGGAAGTAATGATTTTGTTCTTAAATTGGAAAGTACGGATCGTCAAAAAAGTCAAAAAGGATATTATAACGTATCATCATTAAATACAGAAAAATCTAAATATTTCAATTAAAGAATAAAGTAAAGCAGTGTGATCATGGATTCTTAAATATTTTATAAAGGACGTTCCAAAATCTTATAATAATTGAATATATATATACGCGGCCTCTTTAAGAACCTTTGCACATACCGGAAGTAGTTCTGTCAACTTTTGGTTATTTCTACAAGGTTCAGCGTTGTGTGGAGCAGCCTTTCTTATACAGCTACTGAAATACTGTCAAGTAATCCCTGACGTTTGCAATTACTCCGTTTATCTTAGGCAAAAAGATGTCTGGTTACGAAGAAGTGACTGTTCATGGATATGAAGAGTTCTGTCAGGCTGTTTCTGAGAGAAAAGGAAAGGATATTTTTGCTTATTTTTCAGGTGATAAAGACGCTGAGGGAAAGAGCTGGTGTCCGGACTGTGTGAAAGGTAGCCTCTATCTAGTCATGTATGTTAGAAAGGAACAAATTTGCACTGGTTTTGCAAAAAACTCCATTATGAATAAATGTTTGAACGTGCACCATTTTATAGCAATGTTTGCTGTTTGTAAGTGAGCAATTATGTTGTTGAACTTGTTTTTTTTTTTTTACCATTTTTTTTCCCATTTCACTTTCATTTAATATTTTTCCTGCATTTTCAGCTGAGCCAGTTGTAAGAGGAGAGATGACTCACCTTCCCGAGGGCTCCGTCTTCATTTATTGCCAAGTTGGAGAAAGAGCTTAGTTAGTGTTTTAATCTTCCTCTTTTTTAATCAAACATTTGAAACATACTGAAAATGCTTTTAATGCATTGCATGTTCTGTGAGCATGATGAGACAAACACATATTGCAGCAGAGCTGCAACCAACAGCTCCTCGGAAGTGTTTGTTTTTTAATACCAATATTAAACAACCAAATAGCAAATTCTGTTTATATAAATTAATAATTAAAAGTAGTTATTCAAGCATTATTTTTTATAAATAAAAACAATAGATTTATCAAACTGCTATTTATTGGACAGTGTCTATGAAAGGCTACTGATAACTCAGCAGTTGCCAAAATAGTGGTCTGGTCCACGCCACACGGTAATGAGTTGTCCTTAACTCAGGATAGTCACGTGTATTTATATGAGAATGTATTTGAAATGTGTCTTGCATTTATTATTTTTGCAAAAATAAAAATCCTCCATAATATTTTCCTCCTTTTTTGCAGTTGGAAGGATCCAAATAATGATTTCAAGAAAACACTGAAATTGAGTGGTGTTCCCACCTTACTGCGATATGGCACGGTAAGACCATATATAAGTGGAAACAACTTAATCTGTTACACAATAAAGACAAGCTCTAAATATCCTGTAAGAAAGTAGTTGGTATTTAGTTAAATAGTCTACCAACTTTTCAATAAAAATTTCTCATAAAAATGCCAAAAAGTACTGTAATAAGTATTTGAGAAAAATATCTTGTTCAATCTTTGTTTCAGCCTCAGAAGCTGGTGGAGGAGGAGTGCTTCAAAGCAGAGCTGGTGAAAATGCTGTTCACTGAAGACTGAAGCTGCTCACATAACTCCAACAATGTGACATTTCTTTAATTAATTTAAAATCATTGTATCCCAGCATTAATTAAAGGCTGTAAGTTTATAAACAAAACATTAAGGA
This sequence comes from Pseudomugil tenellus, assembly GCA_037177515.1. Taxonomy (NCBI): domain Eukaryota; kingdom Metazoa; phylum Chordata; class Actinopteri; order Atheriniformes; family Pseudomugilidae; genus Pseudomugil; species Pseudomugil tenellus. The sequence continues at coordinate 11,349,240 of JBAMHX010000010.1, read as the reverse complement.
GCTGCCTGACCAACCCCCTTGTGGAAAAGGACACATTTCCCTCCCATCTCTGTGCAATCTCTCTGTTTTTTAAGATTAATATGTTACATGCAAATAATTAAAAAGATACTTTCAATTTTTTATACTGTGATCATTTTTGGATTGAATCTTGCCTGCCTTGCAGTTGGTGTTTAATAATAAACTAATTGCTGTTGAGTAAGCACTTGCATGCATCATTCTTTGTAATGTGTAGTTATGGTGAACCTAAATGCAACAGATGGGGTGGCAAATCTTTCATAATGAGCTAATTGTTTTAAAGGGTGTTGGAAAAAAGTATGATTTTTTTTTTTTCTTTCTTTTATTGAAGTGTTTGTCTCGTGGCTGAAAAGGAACCTGGAATATCTTCCTAGTATGAAGTATTCTTGTGCCCACTAGGTGGGAGCACATATTTAATAGTTGTTAAACCCCAGACTTGGCAGAAATGGTCAGAATTTCTACATTAAATGTTCAATAAGTCGTATTTGATTCCCATAAATTGATCATGTGACACATATAACGAGGTTTTTGTGGTCAAACATCGAATACCTCTGATTTAAATGTTCAGTAACACCGTCCAAGACATCACAAAACGTATAAACTCGAACATAATTAAGCAAAATTTTCATTTTATCACCTTTAAAAATCCACAAGACTTGATAAAGTTTATTTTTTACCAACAGAATAATCAGATAAAAGATAAAAGTAATTTTTTTTTATTAGTAGTAGTAGTAAAAGAGGAGCGCAATCGCTGTTGCAGTCAGGGAGATTTAAGCTGAGCGCATTCCTGCACAGCGCTCACACCGGAGGGCGAGCAGCGGTGAGACAGACCGAAACGCCTCACCGGGGCTGGAGCTCACCTAAAACCTCAAATTGGAGGTGGAGGAAGTGCTGGGTGTCGCCTGAACAAGCGGGTACATGTACAGCAGCCTCAGCTGAGGGTTACGTTGTGTGTTCGAGGATTGTGCGCTGCGATGTCGGAGTTTCTGGTGAGTCTGCTCGGGGAGCGGCTCGTCAACAGCGAGAAAGCCGAGGTGGACGTGCAGTCTCTCGGCGCCAAGCTGTCCCTGGTCGGGCTCTTCTTCGGATGCAGCCTGAACGCCCCGTGCAAGCAGTTCAACGCCAGCCTGTGCGAGTTTTACAGCAGGTTCAAAAAGACCTCTGAGAATAAGGATAAATTGGAAATCGTCTTCATCTCGTCTGACCAGGATCAGAAACACTGGCAAGACTTTTTGCAGGAGATGCCATGGCCTGCTTTACCTTTCAAAGACAGACACAAAAAGGTAAGATGATCAGAGATGAAGAGAAAGACAACCAAAACCACGTTTTGTTCTCCTCAGAGATTTATGTCCAGCTGATCTGGAAGCAAATACATTTAGACAGACTTTAAGTGCACATGTCTTCAGTTTGGATAAAAAAAGGTTAATTTACTTAAATGTACTTAGAATAATTTAAATCTGACTAAAGGAAATTGATTTCACCTCAAATTTTAAAAATCAAGTTTCTGTAAAGGCACAGAAGTGTGTTCTTGAAAAAGTTTGATTCAAAATAGCCATAATAATAGTGATAGTAAAATTTAGTGTATGTAGGAAAATACATGTATCTATGTGAAAAATAAATGCTCTTACAGCAGAAATATGTCAGGAATTTTTTTAGTTAATTTGATTCAGTGATACCCTCTTAAGATAATTTGATAACTCCAGTGGAAGGGCAGTTAATTCTTGGGCTTAGTTTTATAAAGACATCAACATGCCAGTGTGCATTCCTTAGTTATAAATAGAAGGAAAGATACTTTTAATATCCTTAGACATGCTAATCATTGGATAAAAGGAACAATTGTAGAAATATATTTTAGCTTAACATGGCAAAGCAGCGTTATTATGCAGCATCTGTTCTATTAGTCTGGCTCCTGGATGCATCTACTGTCCAGGAAAGGCCCCGTATTTTACCATCATCTCATCTCAGCCTTTCCTGATGTACTTACATTTTTTTCACTTTATGAATTACCCCTCATTAATTTTTCTGTTTAGGTTTTAATTTCCTTTTAATTCTTTCCGCAGCCTGTTTATGTAAATTGACCTCTTATAAAGGTTATCAAATTAGTTGATAATAATGAATTTGTCATTTATCCAAACTCATTTCACTGAAATAATTTCTAGAATATTTTTAACATTTCTTTTTTTTAGCTTTAACCAAAATAAATCACATTAACAAATAAGTGCTCATCAGATTAGAGATATCATTTCCAATACACCTCACAGGAGTGCTGCAGGATGCCACAGGGTCGTGTCAATGTCTTGTTTAGAGCAAAGGTCTCTTCCATTCGCTCTGAGGCTACATGAGGCATAAACAAACACATGTCCAGCTGCATTAGCATGGCATCAGTCAGGTGTGTCTGTGAATTCTTATCATTTTTGCGAAGTAAAATCCTGCTACAGATATGAAAGTGTGTCAAAAAACACATCTAATCCGTATAAAAACATCACTTTTAAGAGGAGATATTTGAAATAAAATGCAACTGAGAGCACAATCCTGCACATAATGAAAATACTTTAACCTTTTTCATGTCCTCCTATATACATATAAAATAAGACCTACATTGTGAATACATACCTATGTATTTTTGGTTCAGCCTGGCCTAGCGTAGCCGACCAACCTTAAGTGTTTTTCGTGTTGGTGATGCAGAACTTGGACTGAATCACCGTCTTGTAAATTCTTTCTGATTGCCAATGATGATTCCCATCACAGTTCATAATGAAGTCCAGGCGTGAATAAGGCTCAGCGATGACAGGGGAGGTGGGGGTTGTCTTGTTGTCTGGGGCGGAGCACATCCAGTAACGGTGCAGCGTTATTATGCTTTAACTGCAAGAAGGAAAATATCTGTGGCATCAACAGCGGCATTATTCATGCTGTTGTTGGTGGTCTGTTTGCTGTCTGGGCCTTTTGAGAATAATGCTGTGTGATTGTCTGCCTTGGTTTTGCACAGGCCTGCAGTTTTATATCAGCTTGGACATTGGCTGTCATTCTAAAACAGCAGAGAAAATTCATTTTTCTTCAGCAACATTGTCTTCATGAATGTGACATATTCATGTACACTTCTGTAAATTCTGTAATCCACATGTTGGAGATTTTGCAAACTTTTTTTTTATGAAGGATTCAGGAATATTCATTGTCTAAAATAAAGATTTAATTCTTTTTCTTTATCATACATAATGATTCACTTTGTATATTTGGTTTTAAATGGGGGAAAAAACTGTATTTTGGTATGTAAATCAACTCAGGCTCCAAGTGTTTATAATGGATTTTTTTTTTCATTATTTCATGCTTTTTTCATTTTGAAAAAAAAACATTGAAAAACAAAGAAAATAATTAGCAGACTAAACGATAATGAACATAATTGTTAGTTGCAGCCATAATTAACTCCCTATTGTATGGGGATTTATTGGTCTTAATGAAGCAGAAGGTGGGCAACTTGGGGCAAAATTGTACCAACTATAAAATTGTAATTATAACGGGAAGCATCCCATTCATGTGCATTAGTCATCTTTGCAGAACGAGTCAGCAGGAGTTGGACATTGTAAAGGTTTTTCACTGACAGTAGCAGAGAGAGATGGAGATTTAAGAGGATCTTCGTTTGTGGTCCTGAGGAGTAAGTGTTGTTGATCCTGTAGAGGACTCTGCTGATGTTGTGGGTCTGCGGACTAAGTGGCCTTTTCAACCCTCCTCTCAGATTCTTAGTTTTCACTTTGTGCAAGCAGAGATAATCTGCTGGATTTTATTTTCCTCTTCCTTTTTTTCTGCCTCCTCCTCCTCCTTCCTTCCCCTCTGCTGCCCCTCATACTCTGCACTTACTTGACCATCTATCTTCCTCTTTAGGCTGTCCTCTTCTCTTTTCCTCATGGCTTATTCAGGCCTTCCTGTTGTAGGAAATATCAGTGTTTGACCAAGAAAGGATACTACTCCTGATTAAATGCAGGGAGTAAGAAAAGTCTTGTACTGTTAAATCAAAGTCGAGGTCAGTCTTTATTAAATCTGTCACTCAGATAAAGTAAATCCTTGGTTTGTTAGCAACAATAATACAGTAAAAAATCTAATAGGCTTTTCTTTATTGCTGTCAGTTAATTTTATAGTTTATTCTATAAACTACATTCTATAAACTAAATCCACAAGTGGGGTTTCACTTTTAAAAAAGTATACTTGAGTTAGTTTATGTCAAAAAAAGCTCTAACGGTTCTTGATATTTGATTTTTATTTTACACTCAGTTTTAATATGTTGCTAAATCATGACAGACTAAATGTGAGTGAGTGGATGTTTCTGTATTGTTCAGAAATGTCCGCCTGTCCAGCTGCTGTAACTCGCTGCATAGCATGGAGACTTGCAGTAGTGCAGGGTTTGTGTTAATGAATTCAACGAAACATGAAAACTCAACTTCCCTGAAGGGGGTCAAGACGCTGAGTTGGTCCAGCAGGAGTCAGAATAAGGAGGTTCACATCGCAGGTGGAGAAAGGCCTCTTATTTGAGACCTGTTCCGGTTGATCGTCCCTGCTCTGCACTTAATACCCACAGGCAGAAGGCCTGTTAACTCTGCTCCCTGCCAGGGACCGAGGTGGCAGAATGGGCATCAGAGTGGGGGTAAGGACCCTTTCATCAGTACGTCACGGGCATGCTGAAAACTGCAGAGCACTCTGCCCATCATGTGTTGCAGCCCTGTGACCTAAGAAGTGGCTTGAACAGAGTCTGAACGCTCCTGTCTGCAGATGATAATTCGCTGCTTTTGATCTGTCACTATTGCCTTTTTTCTGGACCTTTTTTATCGTCAGCTGCTTTTCTCCCTTGTTATGTTCACTCAGTGTGCTAATCCAATCAACAGGATGTGGCATTTTTGTGTCTGATGTGGAAAGAGTGATACTGAGCTAGACTTGGACCCAGTCACAGCACCCTGCGTTGGCCTCCATTTGCAATGATAAGGTGCTGCTTTTGTTTTCAGTCATATAGCCATTCTGCTAATGCACTGGTGGTGTTCTGGACAGCTGTGGCAACTCATTGCTTCCTTAAGGAGAAGCTATCTTGGGTCTGATATCTGAGGATTAGCAAGTGAAAGTGGGATAGAAGCTTTTAATTATAGCATTATGGGAAGATGACGTTCTCACCAGTGTGGGCTCAGCCACTGTGTTCACTTTGTTTAGTTTCCAATTTAGTTAATTATTGGTTACTAAAAGAAATGAAGCTGCTCCTAAATCATTATAATTCAAAGCCACTATGGCTGGATTTAAATGAATATATATCAGATCATAAGTAAAACGGTCAAATAAAATAAAAAAGTCATGAAAAAACTAAAAGAATTTTCAAAATAAACATTAGCAGCTTAATAAAAAGGACTTCACATACTTTTTTTCTAGATATCTAATCCTTATTCCTTGGATTCTTTTGCAGGAGAGTTTAGTTTGTAGCCTAATATGATGTTGTTGGAACAAAAAGTAAGTTAATCCTTACTTTAAGGCATTTGACCTTCGCAGATTTAATGACCAGTGACGCCTTAAACCAGCTAGATTAAAGTTTTGGCCTTTCCTTTGGTTGTGTTGTTGGTAATGTTGTGTGACTTTGTGGAATTTCAGCAATGCAAAGGGGGAAATTTAACTCGGCCTGCTACTTATTTAGTTCTTTGTTTAAAAATGAATGACTTAACCCAAATAATTCGTCCCTTTTTAAGTGTCTAATTGCTCGACTTAACTGCAGGACAGGAAAACATACTTTTCCAAAACCATTGCTATCAAATCCTGTTGTCTGCTGCAGAAAGATTTATTTAAATAATTATTTCATTAGAAAGGAAAAAGAATAATGCTTTCAGCCAGATCTATATGTAACCTTTTGCTTGTGTTACACTAACTGGAGTCGCACACAAGTGCAGCTCTTAAACATTTAAGGAAAACATGAAGTGATGAGCAAACTGCAACAAGGTGTAATGTCTCTGATGAGTACAGTGTCTGTCTAGTAAAAAAAAAGATCATTATTATTACATAGTAAATTGGTCATCAGGGCACCTTCGCTTAGACGTTAATCAGATGTATGTTGCTGTAGAAAGCAGTGAAGGTTTTCTTTGCAGATGAGAAGATCTGTCCGGTCAGCAGCTCTACTGGATGTGTAGTTGGATCACTTTAGCCATTTCTGCATCATTTCTTTGCAGCTAGTGGACTTGTGAAGAAAAAAATCCATAATATTTAAAGGATACTGTGAATATTTACACATTCCAGCTCACACCATCTGGTTTAATGTTACACAAACTCTGCCTCTGACTGTAAACTGACCTCACTGAAACTGTTACCTTGACTCCGGCAACAAGTGTGCGTGCCTGAATGCAAAGCTGTAGCTCAGCTCCATTGTTGTGCAGCTGCGAGTTCTTGTTGCCTTGCGGCCGTGTGCCATGTTTGACATAAGCTTATGTAAAGAATGTGTGGAGACACCTGCTGCACTGAAGCTCCTCAAGGCCAGAGGCCATAGAAACTGCGTGTGTGTGTGTTTGAAGACTCTGGATACTTGGCAGTGGTAGGTTTTACATCTAGCAGCACTGAGCTTGAGTTAGTGTCTCCTTTCACTGGGCATTGTGGTCTCTTTACAGGGAGATGAGTAATATTTTGAAAGGTGACAATGAGGGTTTCATCAACGCTGAAGCTTAAGTTACCCAAGTGAGAGTCTTTTAAAACCTCGTCTGTCTTGCGACTCAATCACGCTTCACTTCAGTTATCTATCCGTTAAACAGCAGGTCACAAAAGCTGTAATGCTGCAACCTCCATCTGTGGTGCACAGAGCAATGAAACGCTACCCTGACGTTGGATTTTTCCTCCATCGTCATGACTCTCCAGTTGGATTACTGCTGGATACTGTGCGGGTTTCCAGGCAGGACTTTCCAAAGTGACGTTAACGATAATAGACATGGCTAATGCGCTCATGTGTCTGCAGTAAGTCTGAATGAGAGCAACAGACGAGTCTTTCACTTGCATATAATATCCCAAACCAGTGCAATTGTTGCGTACTTGCCGGGAAAATCATCCAAACCAGTGCTGCAAAGAGTTGAGTTTGGAATAGCTGGATATTAATTTTAGATTTTGGCGATGACAGGAAAGCAGTTTGGACTGATCGTCTTTCCATGAGAATAAGCACACGGTTGTTGATGTGACTTTATATTTTTTATGCAGGATTTGTTCTTCCTCTTAGCTGAGGTTCCTTCGTTAATGCACTGTTGTGCCCAGACCCTCCCCCAGTCAATCCTTGGGTCTGTAATTGCCCCACACCACAGCTCAGCAGCCCTTTCCAACATAATAACAGCACAGCCGCCCCAGGGGCATCCTGCCATCCAGACCTGTCTTTCCTTTTGCCTTTTGTTATCTCTCCTAGATTGAGTGTTGGCTCTTTGTGATTTCCCCATTTCCCCCTCATTATCACCGCTAATCATATTTCTAAAGATAAATAAAAACGACACAATGATGGATACGTGCTGCATACTGGCTGCGCACATTGCAAATCTTCCTCCCTGTCACGCTAACACACAATGAAATTCATCTCCTGCAGGATATCTGCTCCATCAGGGAGTGACAAGATTGATTTGATGTAAATTTATTCATAGTTTGAACATTTCTGTTGTGACAAGTTTCCCCTCGGACGATAACCCTTTCCCTTCCAAGTGACCACCACCCTGCTCAGTGGGTGGAAGCACCATCGTGTGTGTGTGTGTGTGTGTGTGTGAAAGCTGTACCCCCTCCCTCTGTGTTGCATTCATCCAAGTGTAAGTGGTCCTGCAGCTCCTGCTCCATCTGAAAAGAGACCTCCCGTACAAAGAGAGCCAGTGTCTGCGTGTGCAGCATGGCACACTGGCACCAGCCCTGCTGTCTTGACTAGTTTAGCTGCTGCATTTGGCAGATGGGAGCTTTTATGGAGCAACTGACATACTTAGAATACTGACAAGAGAAAGGTAGCTTGTCTCTCCGAGTGCAAGGCTGCTGAAGTAATAATAAATGGTCTCTAACATGTTCGACTCTTGCTCTGGTAAGCTTGAGTTGTGTCTATGATTACGCCCAACTACTGACAGACCGCTTCTGTATTTGCCACTAGATTGAATGATTGTGGAGGCACTCAACCAAACGAAGAATAAAAGCACATTTTATTTAACAAATTGTATTTTGAGGGACAATAAGCATCAGTTAAGATTAGAATATAGTGACTAGACATACATATTTGTTCAAAATGTCACGAAAAGATTAGTAAAAGCCAAGAGGAGTGCATTAAACACCGGTGCAAGAAAGAACCGGCTGATACGGTCCTGTTTCGCTTTAAAAAGTTCTCTGCTGGGTTTTCTGTTTCTCAGATTACAAGCCAACGTCTTGTAAAAATGTAGGTGATAAATATCCTGTAACACAAGGGCAGCGCAATGCATCTTATTTTATTGCTTGTCATTGTAATCATAGTGTGCATTGTTAAAATTAGAGCCTGATTCATGAGCCGGGTTGGTGTATGCAGTTTTCCTCACATAAACATTAATCATTATACATTTTATGAGAGAAATCTTGTCCTGATTTTTGTATTTTTTAATTTATTTTATTAAGATTAGAACAAGATGGCTTTTTTTAAGACTCAGACAGAAAAATGACAGACTAGTTGGTTAGTCAGCTAATTATTGATATTAATAAGATGCCACATCTACTGCTTGCCATGTCGGCATCACTACTGTGGAGCAACATGTTTTAAGTAACATCATGTGTGTAGACATGATGGAGTCGTATATGTGTCCTTCTAATTTTGGCAGGTTTTATCTGCTATTATTAAATAGTTAAGTTATAGAACACAACAGTAAACTAGATGAATTGGAAAAAAACATTGTTCATCAAATGGTAAATAACGTCCATTTATATAGCACTTTATTTTCATCTCTCAGTGACCAAAGCGCTTTACACATCCTGCCATCCACCCATTCACACACACACATTCACACATTGATGGTGGTAGTGCTGCCATACACACAGGCGCTAGCCTGGCCACCGGGAATAACTGGGGGTTCAGTGTCTTGCTCAAGGACACTTCGACATGCAGACTTCAGACTCGTCACTCGTCAGCCAACCTAAAGCTATAAGCTGTCACTGGCATGTTTAAAAACTCATGTAGTTCAGAGAACGGAACAGACTGTTTCTCTCTCCCTGTGGGTTCGCAGGCTTGTTCTTATCTGGTAACTGAGCTCAAGCAAGCTGGGCGTCCAGTTTAGCCAAAAAAAAAACTTCTTCATAGATTCAAATTCTTATACTGGTCTTTCTACGAGCCACTTACATTCTGGCAAGATGTGATAAACTCAGGATTTGTGTGGCCAAAAAGAACAACTGCATGGTCTGTCCTGTGTTTTTCTACCATCAAGCTTATTTTGCCATTTTAATTGGTTTGATTTCTTCACTTACATTTATAAAGATTATTGCAAACAAACTGTGAACCGTGTCCGGTTGTGCTTAGAAATGGCATTAAAGGGGGACCGTCTAAGAGTCAGCTAGTGATAAAACGCTGAAGAGTCTTATTGCACTTGGAAATGCTGTCCATTAAAATATCTTGCTGTATGCTGTTCAGTCATCCAGATCATGGTAATCCTCTTTTTGACACAAATAAGTACAGTTTCTTTTGATGCAAGGTTTTAGGATTGGCTGTTCATTAACGCAGTTCTACGCCTCATGGGGTGTGTCACAGCTGCTGCTGTTTGCTGTGGTTTTCCTAATGTTTGGTCACTTTTGATTTGAGTAAAAATTTGATCAAATGCAGTCCGTTCATCTATAAGTATAATTTAGATTTAACCAATTGCTGTTCAGTCAGGTGTACAGTGACATGAAGACGTGGCAAACTGGGTTTTAGTTTGCAAGTTGAAGCAAATTCAGAAATGCTTTTGATTTGTGTGGTTCAGCAGCTCGGTAATAAAAACCCTTTTGTACGCGAAGCTTTAAACACTAGCTGGCTGTGTTAGCTTAATACAAAGCATTCAAACAAGTGAAAGGAGTTGCGCACCTCTGTATGGTTGCCTTACAAGTTCATTCCACAGACATGCAGGAGCTCAAGCTTTCGACAAAGCAACAAAGGTCAGAACTATCCCTTTAATGCAGCTCTGACAGTGAAAGTGGATGGTATTTTTAAATATGCCCCTTCTCCATCATGTCATGTCATGACTGCCTGTCAGCGAGAACCTGCACACAGGCACTTGTCAGGCCCCATCACTCAGGAAACTGAACAATATTAAAACCCAGAAATAGCTTGGTCACAGTCTTTGACAATTTAAAGGATCTTGCTCCAACTCCACTGGGAGACCAGACCCACCACTGGGAGCCCTCTTAATTCTAACTGGCTGGTTCACATATTTTTTTCTTTCTATTTCAAGGAGCTTATATTCATGCCATGTTTGCACCATGTTGATCCCCAATAATTCGGATTAGTTGGTTCTAACTGATGTTTGATTTTTTTTTTCCGCTGCTGGACGGATGCCACATTTACAGCGAACTGTTAATCTCTTGCAGCATAATGAGGCAGCAGATGATGTATTGTATATCTAATCAGGTCAGATGGCAGTACACTCAGATTCCAAGAGGAATCTTTTATGTGATATTGAAATCAGCTTTTCCAGTTGGGTGTCATGCAGCTTGGTAGCTAGTTTAGAGTTTTTTTGCATTTACAGAAATAACATAGAATTATAAGAAAGCATTTTCAACTGCACCCATTGTTGCATCCAGTAATGGTACTCTAGAATGGTGTAGCTAATTTAAATGCTGTCCCTGCTAAGTTGACAGGTTGCTTTAGGAAAAAGTGGGGGGAAATAAATGAGTGGAGTCTTATTGAGGCAGATCTGGCCTGTTGTTAGCTCATTATTTTTCTAATAACCAGAGTCACTTGCAATCATTTGCAGGCACACACAGCTCCTGTTCCCGCACACTTGAATGTTGATCATTTTAATGGGTTTCTGGTTCATATATGAATGTAAATATTCTGAATTATCTGTGTGTACAATGCTGGTCTTCTTTGGCACCGATGCAAAAGCACACTCCTGCATTACATCCAGTCTGACAAATGGATGTTATTTTTTTGTGTGTGGAAGGAGTTGGGGGGTTTCTAGTCCCATGAAATTTTTTAATACATTCGTAAGCTATTTCTCAGGGTCACTGCTGGGGAGTTAATGTGGAAAAGAAATTATGCTGCTGCAGTGGTGCCTATAAATTCATTCATGCAGCTTCATAGTGACTCTCATTACAAGAAAGATGGACATTGTGTTTACGCTCACTGATTCCATATTTCCTCACACGGAAACCCAGCTGCCCAGTGAATGTTGTCTCACCTCTCTATGTCAATAATTGTTGTTTTTACTGGGACGTGATTTCAATGTCAACATGTGCAGCATTTTGAATGAATTGTTCTGCACATGTTTTGGTGGTTCCTCTTAAAACAAAGAAAAGGCCCTGCCTTCTTTTGAACGTCCTCTGATTGGATAATATTCTCCACAATCCAGATTTGTTTATTTGTTGTTATTGTTATTGTTGTTATTTTTATTGTTATCCTGGGGAGACTAAAGTTAGAAATAAGAAATGCCACCTCTGGAATTTCCTAAACCAAGTGCAACTTGAGAAATGGAGGATGATGGAAAATGCAATATGAGTTTTAAAGCTACACTAATCACCTTTTAAGGTATTTTTTTAAATAGTGTAAATTTGGGATAATTTGTCTGATGGTGCTTCAAACTCTGCAAGGTTTTAGCTTAATATTTAGCTTCTGAGACTCTCTTAACTGTTTCAGATCATCATCAATCTGGTGTTTCAAGACTCAGGAAGCTGGAAACCCTCTCCTAACACTGTTACTAAGTCAGTTCCCAAGCAATAAATAATGTCTGGAGTGGGTCAGTCTTCATTTAAGATGACCTGATCTATCCTGTTTTGTTTTCATGGGCCAAAAAATGTGGTCATTACCGTTATATTTCTTCATCTAAAGCTTGGGGGTAGGGTAGATGTTTGTGTTTGTTGGGGGGAAAAGCAACATTTTTAGGGATGCATTGTTTGTTTCTTCCTGCTAAAAAAAAAGCACAGAGGTTGACTTTGTTGCTGAGAAACCCCTGTGCATTATCCAACAGCAACAGCCCAGGTGATGCACTGATGGAGACTCAGATGGAGGTGGGGGGGGGGGGGGATTCTGCTGGCTGTAATGGGGTAAAAATGGAAGAAAACCAGCTCATATTGTTGCACTTCAGCATGCGTTTGTCAAAGAAGTCTCATTCAAATCATCGGATGCTTAGTGGTTTGGCAAGAGGACCCCCTGCTGAGGCTGTACTGTGGCTTGGCTCTGTTTCTGTGTTGGGGGCTAATCGCTGGTTTGATTAGTCTTTTTTTTTATGCCCCGGTCTGTTTGCAAGAAGCTTCAATCCTACAGCCATGTTGAAAGGGTTTATCAGCTTAAGCCTGTTGTAAGGAGCATAAGAGGTCTCATCTTTTCACTGAGGAATGAGAGCAGCCCTTGGACACAAGCGTCCAGGCAATTAGAGACGCGGGGGCCTCAAAGGGAGAGATTACATGCACGCTGATTCAGAGCTGGCGTCTTTTATGTCATGCACATTGTCCACTTAATGCTGAAACATATTATGACTGGTGCTGTTTTCTCAAAAGGCAACAAAGAAGGAAATGACTAAATGCAGTCACAGGGCTCTTATCTGGGGAAGATGCAGTCAATGCAACATCAAATTATGGAGTTTTAAGTATTTATTAGACAAAATGCTTTCCTATTGACTAAAGGCAGCGGGGGAGGTTGCATTTTCAGAGGTGGGGAAGTGCTTTTGCTTTGTTTTTTACTGTGAGGTGGGGGAGGGGGTATAGTGCACCTGACCAGTTATGTAAACTAAGCCATCAATTTTAAGTGGTCCAATATTCACCTGGTATTCCACCTAAAAGTGTCAGAAATGTTGCCCACGACCTTCAGCTGCCTCAGTGTGTGAGGTGCACTAGCTTATTATTCACTGAGTTTTGTTAATGTTACTTAATCAGTGTGTGAAAGGTTACCCTACCAGGTGAGCAGTAACGGCAAGATATGGTCTAAAAAGAAGGTTAATAATATAGTGTATTGTGATGGGCAGGGTTGTGTTTAACAGACTTGTTTTCTGCCATTTCTATAAAAAACATGTACTAACACCACTGTGGAAGATGGAGTAGATGATGCCAGTCAAACTGTAGGCAAACATATCTGCAAAACGAGACATATCTGGCTGCAACTTTGTCATTATTATACACGATGGATTAACTTGATATCTGTCTGATTTTTTTTTTTTTTTTACTAATCAAAATGATTATTTAAATGTAACATTTTACTTGTAGTTTAACATACATTAGTGCTCCATATTCAGTGACATAATACTTGTGCTTACTCGTCCTTCTACTGGAATTTAAGAAACATCTTCATTCAAATGTTGCACATCTTAAACATGACCATAATACATCACATACAGGCATCCTCTCACAAGGTTCAGAGTGACTGACTCATTTTATATCTCAATTTCATCCAAAAATGTCACTGATGGCACAAATATATCCCTATTTTTAGTTTGTCTACATTTTAATTTACACCCACATACATTTTTTTTTTACTTTTTCAGTCTTAAAACCAGTGAACTTACTTCAGTCTGGCATCAAGTGACTTTCTCGTGTTATTACTTTCCCTCTTATGGCCACTGTGACTTTTAGATGAAGGAGATACTAAATTAGCTCACAAAACCTGCTTTGTTGTGTAAAGGTTAAAGCTTGCCATGTTGATAGCTGCAACGTAATGTATACTGTTAATCAGCTTTAAAACTTAGTTCCTCTAGACTTTGCTCATGTAAAATGTGTTGTAGGAGTGTTGGGCATGAACAGGACTTGAGGTTTGTGTGCACTTTTGAGCTTCTTTGGAGAAGGTAAAGTTGCTGAAAACATGCAAAGTTCAAGTAAAATTAAATCTGCTGATGTTGGGCTGCAAAGTGTTAGACTGAGTCTACATATCAGGGGCCTCACATATGGATGCATACATATGAAAAGGATGCTTATATCATGTTCAGCACAAAAGTTGGAATGTACAGAAAACCAACACGCAAATTTCTGATCTGACATGATCTGAAAACGTTCATGATTTGACAAACACTAAACTGCTCCTTTATACACTGAAGTATGTTACTGATTATACTGTGTGAAGTCAAAATGATCTTCAAACTGTTTGAACTTCAAAGTTCACACATGTGAGCCGATGATTTAAGCCAGATCAACACACTGAAACAGATTTAAACTCATTTTCCCACATATATTACGTCACAACCTAAAGTAAACTGATCAGTTTTCTCCGTTTATGTCGTGTGAATGTTGACATTTGTCAATGAGTGCTGGCTGTGAAGCAAACGCACATTTATACTCTTATTCTCACTGAGATAATTTTTTCTTCATCATATTCCCAGCGTTTCTCTGGGATGGCAGTTTGGTGTCAGTAGGTACGAAGCTGGATTGGTTTCCCTGAGCAGGAGAGGACCGAGAGGACTCCCGTTGTGCAGCTGTAGCGGAGATCTTGTCCTTGTCCGTGTCCACCTCCTGGCCCTTAGCCGTAGATGACGTGTCTGCAGCTATAGTTTCACATCAGTTAACAGAAAAATAACCACTAAAACAATTAACAAATATTACAGCACTACACCTGTAAAATGATCATATTTAATTAAATCTGACATGAACACGTTTAAAATTTTAGGCTACTGAACACTTAAAGCATGCTACAAGGTTATTTAATCTTTCCTCCTCCTCTCATCCAACAATATCATGTAAAATATTTTGTTCTTTCTTATTTTTCTGGTGTTTCTCATTATTTAGGCTAAAAGGTGGAACAATTTCATGCAGTTATTGTCATTTGCATATGTATTAATAGGAGAAGACACAGTGGTCCTGGTGCTACGCTCTGGTGAAACTCAGGGGTTTCAGATTCATCCCTCTGAATGTTTTTGGGCATAAGTACTTTTTTACTTTTGGTCGTACGCCATCTTTCAGGGTGAAAGGTATGCAATCCTTTTTACATGAGGCCCCAGGAGACCACAGGGAGTAGATAAAAATGGAAAAAGGCATAACCCTCCCTCTGCTCCACACCATGTCACTCACCACCTGCTCATTTGACAGCGTGGCTGCTTTAAGCAACAGGTGTGCTCTAAAGGTAGCAGGTTATGCTCCAACAGCCGCCCCGGTCTGCGTTGTGCTCAGGAAAGTTTCGGTATTAAGGGTGGAGATTTGTGCAGGAAGATCATTAAATTCTAAAGTGTAGTCCCATGAAAAGTCTGCTGTTTGCGTGCATGTGGCCCACAGAAACAAAAGCTGATGAACTGAAGCAGAAAGAAACCAAATGCTGGTTTCGTTTCAGGAATGTCTGCTTCTGCCAAGACCTATACCTATTCATCTTCTCTTGTTTCATCAGTCATATAATTATGGTACACAGAAAGAACAAGAGATATGTCCTGTGTTTTTAAAAGACCAAAGCAAGAAGAATAAAACAGAAGAATTATTGTTGCAAATGAAACTATGAGCACAAAGGGGACACCTTTTACCATTAGGCGCACCTGGGATTACAGCTTCCATCGCAGGGTGCAGAGCTGCTCATCGTTTCTGAGCACCCCACATGTGGAATCATTTCTATTCTTCTCGCTTTGCGGTTCAACCTCCGGAGAAATAAAGCTCTTCATCACATCTTTGCTCCCTCCTGACACTCTGTTGATCCAGGTGCTTGCTGTCTGAGTAGAAATGCTCTCCAAAAAAGTCCAAATGACGGATATCAGCCGGATCATTGTGCCAGGTTTTTCATTCTCTGAGGTAGTTAATTAAATGAAACTCTGCTTTTCTTCAGCTGGACTTTATTGAAAGGCTGTTTTTAGGTTGGAGGAATCTTTTTGACTTGGTTGTCAAACCGCCTGAGGGGTGGAGATATGTTCATGATGTATACAGTAATTATCCTCTAGTAATTACTGGTATTGGAGGACAATCACAAAATATCAAAGCAGCATTTGGCATCAATTGACTAACAGGCTGTTACGGGTGGTGTTTCTCTTTTCTTTTTTTCACAGATGAGAGCTGTGGGATCTGACAGTTTATGTGACGGAGTATATCGTGCTTTTTGAAGGGGAAAAAAGATGAAGTGTACTTTTTGCCTTCTTTGTTTCCCCTTTAATGTGTTCTTCCTTTGTCCGTTTTCAAACACTGTAAGCAGAGCCAAGTTAAATATCTGGTGCGGCCTCACAGCTCTGAGTATTTCCGCAGAAAGCGGAGCAGTTTATGTAACTTCATGGATAGAGATAACAGACTGCATGCCTTTCTGTGGCTGGTGAGCTGCCTGTGTGGAAGGATGGGTGTACCACACGTTGCTCTGGAATATTAGGTTATGATACACCGGGGGGTTCTCAGATGGGACCAGCTTGAACCTCTGAAAGCATAGTTATGTTTCAGGGTTGTGGTTTTGTCTTTTTATGATGACTTGATGAATGAGGTGAGAGCTGTCCTCTTGAAAGAGCCCTGTTTTAAAAAAGGAAAACCTCCAGCCTGGAGTCTCTCATCAGACATCATGTGAAGTAGTTTTTGACTGGCATATTTCTTGTTTCTCTTTTTCCTCTCCAGTGTGAACCCCTTGGGTTATTTTATCCTTGAAAGCCGAACCTCCTCCTGCCCCAGAATCGTCTTTTAAATTAGCCTGCATTCATGTTTTTCAGTATGACCCATAGGACCTCAAAATAATCCAGTCAGGAGCAACCCTCCAGCCAGAAATACGACGATGAAAAGATGAAAGGAATCAGTGTTTCCAATGATCCGTACCATCTTTGATTCTCAAATTACAGCTATGATTTGTCATATTACTTTTGTAAATACCTCAAATTATCAAAATACAGACTCTGCTTCAACATCGCCATGCTGATTATAAATATATAACTTCTGAGTTCGAGCGTTTTTTTGCCATTTAAAACACAATGAAAAAACACTAATAACACTTCTTTATCTGGATGATGGAAATCTGTTGCAGTCACAGTCTGTTTATATAGAAGCCAGTGGGAAATATGCTGGTGGTTTGGGGGTTTAGTGGTGCATGGGGTTGGTTAGGGCACTTTGTATACTTGGCAGTGAGTTAACAGATTGAGAGACAAGAAACGATCGACCACGATCTCAGGCCTGCTTTTGTGTTTGCCATTGGTGAAGTGTGAGCAGCTGTAGCAGGATGCCAGCATGAGGGCTGAAATAATTACTGCAGCATGCTAGCACAGTCAACACCGTACAACTGCAGCTGTTTCCTTTGCTGCTGAAAGGATTTAATGTAGTGCCAAGATTTTTTTTCTTTTCTACCAAGCAGGGATTAGTTGGACTGTGGTGCCATTTTGGACAGTAAATACACAAAGTTTGTTGGTCAGAGACGGTACCACCGAGAGGGAATAGATGCCTGTGTGTGGACAAGACCGCTTTGGAGATTTATTATTGACCAGAGGGGTTTGGACAGATGCTGGTGCACTCACACCAGTGTGCCATGTTGCTTTTTTTCATGGACTCCACCCCCACAGCAATGTCCTTTTCACAAAGAGAACAGGATGAGAAAAGTGGGTCAGGTTTCCTTCCATTAATTCCTTTAATGTGTTTCTTTTTTTATATTTTCTACAATGAGGCTCTATTTTTCTTTCTTCAATGTCCAGAGGTGGAGCCAGCGCTTGAGAGAGCTTTTAGATGGTCTAATATAAAAGAAGCAGCTTCTATAAAATGTTTCTGAAGTGTGTTGAGGTAATGTAACCACTTTAATTACAACGTAATGTTTAAATTGCCACTTTCTGACAACACCTTAGTTTATCCTCACTTCCCGGTTTCACGCTTTTCTAAGTTTGCATCAAAATGTAATTATTGACACTCAGTCAGATGGATTGCTTAATAATTTTCTAGGTGGGGTTTTGTTTGGATTTTCCAGTTTCCAGTCAACATAAGTAAACATTCCCACTCTTTTTTTTCTAAATAAAACATTCATGTATCCAGATTATTGCAGAGAAAATTGTCACCTTTCCGCCTCTTAGCTCATCCACAACCATTAAAAAGGAATCACAACAGCAAACCGAGAAATGTCTGATGAGAAACAAACCAGTTGTTGGCAGAAGCTTAGCTTGTTCACCGGGGATCCGATCTCTGATAGAAAATGTGTTTTTGCTGCCTGGTGACAACAGAAGTGTGTTCTCTCTTGTTGCCAGTGGGCAGTGCTTTCAGAGCAGGACATACTTATCTTTCATGCCTCCAACTCAAGGTCTTTTTGATAATTGCATTTTACAGACATGGTGGGTTTTGCCTCTCAGCGGCATCCTCCCGCGCAGTTATTCCCCAGATGCAGCACTCCGTCATCTCTGGCTGTCAAATTCACATGCAGAAAGAAATGGACACACTCTAACATGCAATCACTTTGGTCAGAATTATGCTAAGCTGGCAATTTTGTACAATAATGCATAAATGAAGTGCAATTGTTTTAATGCATTATAATGTGTTTCTCAGTTATCTTTGAGGTGGGAGTTCTGAGTTTGTTTCCAGTATGTGTCATTCTTCCTGCACACTTTCTCAGGCTCTAACAATGGCTTCCTCGTTGCTGGACCCTCATAATCCTTTTTATACTCCACTAAATTCTCAGCAACAAGCTCTCCTGCATAGACCAGGACCAGGCCCCCAGCTGTGCCACCAGCAACAGCCAATCAGTCTGAATAAAAGTTGAGTTTCTGAAACCATTGCAAAGCTACTCGGCTTTAAGTGTGATTGTGAAATCTTGAATGTCTTTGATGTTTAACGGACACAAGCATGTAAACACCAGATGATGCTGATTTATACACAGAAGATTTAGATCCCAGCTGCACGCCCACAATGGAAGTCAGTTCTGTACACAGTACAATTTTATTTGAGCTCTTTCACAGCATCTGGCATTAGCTGTGCTCTTTCTTGGTGTTTGTTGGTTATTTTTGGGTGCTGTCTCAAGGCTGCAGGAAGGCCAGGATGCAGTCTTTTTGGGATCTCTGTAAAGGATCCAAAGATACTCACACACTGGCTGCGTTTACATGAGCGTTTTAATAATTTAATTTCAATAAGAAGGTTAAATCTCCTTTTAAGCAGATGAAAAATTATCATGTAAACACCTAATTCCAAATTATAAGGATAATTTAGGGTTAAACGTAATTCTGAAGTGGCTGGTGTATTCCCATTTTATCATGTAAACCTTCAGCCTCCAGTCTTCGGTGCTCCTATCTTCCTTCTCCTCCTTAGCTGCTGATAAAAGTGAAGTACTATTCTCGTCTTGAGCTGGTCTTCAAAATTATAATCAAAGTGAAAAAGGTATGTGTTTTTCTTTGTTACGCCAAAAAAGTGAAGCAGGAAGTGAAATTTGTTTATTTCCAGTAGACGTAATTATGTCACGTCCACCCTCTGTCCAATCAGAACCCTTCCCATCCCAGCGATCTAAAAAGGACTAAAAGCGAATAAAATTGTTTTCCATTAAACCTCAATTCTGAATAACCATTTCCATGTAAAACCAAATAAGAATACTTTATTTCAGAATAATTTAATTCTGAATAAGTAATTGTGAGTTAAATACTCATTAAATAAATATAGCTAATATAGGAAAGAAGGAAAAACAAGGAGTTGAGATATTTGATTTCCGTCTTCAATAAGCATCTTGTTCCCCACTTTGTTGTCCCTTTGCGCAGGTTTCAGGTCATTCACTTTCTTCATTACATTCAACAAAGATCCTCTCCAGTGAATATTTATTGGTGGTTTTGAAACATTTAAGGCTAAAACCCCATCGCTGCACTGAGGCTTCTTATCACACAGAGAAGTCTGTGAATCTTTTCTTTTCCTCTCAAAGAAGACGATCCCTCCTCCAGTTGTAACTCTCCCCCTTGTTTTATTGTTGAAGAGGTTCTCTCAGCTCGATTTAAAATTGTAATTATGCACCATTTACCCCTTCTCGCATTAAGCTGCCTTTTTTCTTCAGTGGAATGGCAAATGGCGGGTGGTAATTGTAGATCAAGGCAGGGCACTCGGGAGCCAGCCGACCGGGGGTCTGGAGCTAGGCTTTGGTGGTCGGTCGCCTCTGGACTGCTGATGTGCTGCTACTGGCGAGAGCTTAAAACAATGCTGCTTAAAAAGTCAAGCCCTGCTTGGAGCAGCTTTGGCGTCATGCCCCGTGCCAACTGCACAACGGCTGGTCTTTTCATTTTACCGCTTGCTGAGTGATTCCTGCCCTCTGCCCCGGGCCACAACAAGCGTCTGTCACTCAAGCTGAACGAGCAGCGAAGGAGCAAGAGGGCAGGAGAGGCAGTGACACCCAGAAATCCACTTCAAATAAACAAGTAGAGCATGCTACTGCGTGTATGGAGTTAATTGGCTTGTGTGGAGGCACTTTCTGAGATCATTATTATTAGGGAGCTTTAGGGCGTGTCAAGACAAAACTGTTAATTTTTTAAGGTAATGCATAGGAAGGATTTTGTGTGTGATTGGATATATTAAAGGAATGCAAACCCTGAGACTAAGCATCAGCGGCTCCCACAGTGCTGCTCAATGTATGCAAAGCCATTTCTTTAGAGGCCTTGTTAGGCATCAGTACCATACAGCTGCTCTGGAGATTTATTTCCACTATGGGTCATTACCATTAATAAAGTCCCCTTTCAGCCAATTTCTCTCCCCTCTTTGTGACTTCAGAATACTTAAAGGAGTCACTTTATCCAGGTGCAAATGTGCATAGCTGTCCTTTTGTAGCCAACACAAAAAAACTAGTATGATAGATGATCCATAATATCAATTATATCTGGCTTGTAAAGTGATGATATTCTTATTTAATGTCATTAAAACCAAGAAAAACATTTAGTTGGATCTAGCAAGGAAAGTAATATCTTCATCATAATTGTTCGGAGATGATATAAGGTGAGAATTTTACCCACGGTACTGTTTCACAGAGATATCTAGCCTGAGTAGCACGACATTCAGTATGTTTGCCACACCTGGTCATAGGGTTGGAAGTGCATCACGTTGGGTATCACATAAAATTAAAGGCGGTTCATTTAAACTGGGAACCTACTGAACCACAGATATTGATATTTTGATTATGAAATCAGGAGATTATGTGCCATTTGTTGCTTCTTTCCTGCTCATGCACTATATGGGACAGCTAGTTGAGAACAGTCTGGCAAGTCTAACGGTGCATTATAAACACAAATGCAAGGGTGAAAATGTTCAAAAGCACTTGCCATATGCCTCATGGTGGTTTGCACTATAAGAACCGTAACCCGCAACCACCAGGCAAAAGAGTCAAAAGAGCATTGAGGTTCAGTGGTATTTATAGATGCTTTTTGTCCAAAGATGAGCAGACATATTGGTTATTACAAGAAGATACGTTCATCTAGTGTAAAATACTGAATTTGACCCCAAAATATGACGTACCAGAAAAATGTACACTGTGGATGCCAGTTTTCGGAGCCCGAATTCCAGTCGTTTCAAGAACCCTTCTGGCTCGGATTCTTCTTATTTGATTAAACTTGTATAACTATGACATTTTGCTAAATGTGTTGGTTAAACATCCCTTCTGTGTTTTGCATTGTTCAGAGTTGGCAATCGTTGAGTCTGGTGTATTTTTTACCCAGCGTAACTAGACTCCCGTGACATCTTGAATAACATCTCATACATTTCCACAGTGGTACAAGACCCTTTACATTAAAAACATTGAAAGAATTTGATTTTGTTGGGATTTAATGGATGTCAGGTGTGAGTCTGTATGTGTAGTAAGAGGAAAATCTGATCTCTTCAAAGCGTATAAAGAGAGCAGTAATTTATACTGGTTCACAATACCTGTACAAGTATTGGCATATTGACTTTGAAGAATATATTGTTTGAAAAACACCTGAAAATAAAAAAACACAATTCAGTTGAATTTTATTTTAAACATTGAGATGATATCGACACTGATTTATTCATTTTGTCCTAAATGCCACAGGACACAACAGTAAGATTGCTCCTTAAGACGTTGTTCATTTGTTCTCTGCTGCTTCTCAAAGTATCTCTTTTTTTCATTTTTTCCCCATTGTGTAAATTCCTTTGCAGTGACATACAGTTAATACAGTGAAAGAGATCTTTCACCAGGATATCTGTTTTATTTTTTACTCTTTTTCAAGCCAGCCTCGGTGCTGCTTATCATGACCTAATGGAAAACAACACTACAGCAATTAAGCAGCTGTTTGGATTTAATCAGATAAACATTTCAGTGCCTTTATTTGAATGTGAGCTATTTCCAGAGAAAGGAGACAAAAACATTTTTCTGCAAGAGAACTTTTAGGTCTTCCAATTAGAAAACGAGTGCAGTTTCTGATCAGTTGTAATAGCTAATTTATTTTTGCTATCCACCATTTTCTTTGAGGATAACTGTTCCCATGATCTATTGTGTAAATTAAGCAGAAGTTTGTTTTCACTTCCGTCTACGTTAGCAATAGTGATTAACTAGTAGAGTTTTAAAACATAATACTACTTCAGAAAAATGGTAAAAAAAATATTTCCATTATTCAATCAATGGCCAAATGTCAAAGATGGATACATGGGTTGCATTATTTATCAAAACAAGACAGAACAGTGTCTCATCCATCTACTCTAACAGAATTGGTAGATGACATGAAGCGGTGGCCCAACGCTACGTTGTCATCTTAATATACTTTGTTTTTAATGAGGATGTCGATGGCGATGAACTCTGTAACTATAAAAGCACAAAAATTATTGGGTAGAAAGGAGGGAAGAGAATGTGATCGAAACCGTGGACTGTTCCTGCATGATTGTTTAAAAAACATACAAAAAAAGGTAATTCATGAACTAAGATGCACTAACAATCAGAGTACTTACGAGGCTCATCGTGTTGCACTGTTGTACGGTGACTTTATGGTCGTAAAATGCGCCATCATTATTATCGTTACGTTTCCGCGAGTTGTGTGTGTATCCAACAAAATCACATGTTGTCTTAGAAGACATTTGTGTAACTCTATCAATTCGCACTTCTAAAATAGACTGGGATTCTTGCTAGTTAGCAAAGAGTGGAGGTGAATAACCGAGCCCTTTAGGGGACCAGGTGTCATTGCGGCAACCGGTGTCATAACTGGAAAGTGGAGGATACGGTGACTGTTCTAAGAGTTTGACTTAAAGAAGAGATATAAGATATTCTGTCCAAAGCTAATCATCTTGTAGGAGACTGTTTTTCCTGTCAAGGACTAGGACACTGGTTTCTTTAGATTGAGAAGAATATAAATTTAATAATGAAGAATAAAGAAGTTCAACATACAGTTAACATTGAAACATGAAGGGACAAAACATTAAGACATACAGACATGGTACGAGGTCA